>OZ034806.1:22512040-22972040 GCA_964028335.1 Altica lythri
GGAGAAATCTGTACTGGCACAGGAAGATGAGAGCGTCTCCATAAATGTGAAATGAATCGTGCTCTCCTTGTATGCTGGAATACTTCTGTTTGACAGGGTGGCAATGTCGCTTCATCAATATTTTTTTTACTGAAGGAAATTGACCCGAAAATCCAAGCGGAAATGCTTTGTTAAAAGCACATACTCGTGCAGAGTCCACATTATTTAATTTGCCAAAACCATAAATTTTACAAAGGTAATTTTGAATTGTTTGGAAAAAAATCTTCAATATTTATATTGAAATCGCTTAGGTCAATGAATGCATCGATATATTTTTCAGATTTTTCTAAAATGTTGAAAGGACGTTTTTTTCCTTTACGGTAAAATGACGGGTTAAAGTCACACCCAGTAAATTATATGGTATACCTATTCAAGTTTATAAAACTTTAATAATAATAATCGCATAGATCCAAGACAGCCTGCCAGGCGATTAAAGGTGAAGCGCATCTACAACGTATTTGCGGCGCGTTATGACTTTATCATCTTGGCAGCTACTTTTTTGCGTGCCAAAACCTTGGCAGCTTGTTATTTTATGTTTGTATACATATTAAATAACATTACTCCAAAGTTTCAGCCGTAGGAAAATCAGTCCATTTTTCGGACTATTTATCATGTTGGGAGGGGTGGCAGCTTCAAAGATACGTAAATTGCGATTGGCAGCTTCCATATTTTGTTTTCTGTATATTATAAATAACATGTCTGATAAATTTTATTAACAGGAAAATCAGTCCATTGTTCCTAGATTTTCCGGATTTTGAAATTTTCCTGTCAAGTGCAGCCGTCCTGGTGCGCGGCCGACTTGGGACTTTCATACTTTACCATATCTGAACATCACATGTGCAGTCTACCAATGATAGGAAAATCAGTCCAAAATCGTGTCACTGCCTCCCGGTCTAAAGTAAGTATTTTAGCTTTGGGATTCTCTGGTCTGTCATCTTGGAAAATGCCAATTGCGTATTTTCTCTAGGTTAATAGCAATTTTGCGGTATCCAATATTATTTTATTATTTTCATCTTTAATGGGATTTTTCGGTTTAGTGTTATATATTCCCGCGATTTCTTTAATATTTTCATAGATTGTATTGTTTATAAATGTTTATATTTTTAGAGTTCTGCACACGAAGAAAGTGAATTACAAGAATCTTCATCACCATCATCCTCAAAATCAAATTTTACTAGGGCAGTAAATGCAGTAAGTAAAAACAATTATTTTTTAAGTTTAATAGTTACTAGCTTACTTGCTCATTTTGAAATTGTTTGTTGTTTGTTCTCTTTTTTATTTTTTATTATTTTCTTTACAACTCTTTTTTCGGTTTTTAATAAATAAATGAATTTTTTAAACCTTTAAAGAGTTTTAATTGATTTTTTGTTTTTTATATATCATCTTCTTAAAAAAAGTCGAGAAACTTTTTTTAATGTATTATTCAGTTTTTTTAAATGCTGCGTAGACAATTAATTTATTTTTTTACAGCGTAACAGTTTAAGAGTGAGCGCATCAAATGACGGTATTAGTAACCAATGGATCCCTACAAGTGAGTGGGTTCATTCATGGAAAAGCAAGTTGCCGTTACAGACTATAATGCGGTTACTACAAGTTTTAGTGCCTCAAGTTGAAAAAATCTGCATAGATAAGTACGTTGTTTTTATTATAATAAACTAATGTATTTTTTGTGTCTGATTTTGACATCGGAAGCGGTCTCATCATCATCATCATTGACGCTACAACTCCCGTAGAGCATGGGTCTGCAGTACCGAACTGAGCCAACTTTCTCCATCTCTCACTCCAATTTTCCTGAGGTCCTGTTCCACATCATCTATCCACCTCAGTCTAAGCCATCCCTTTAGCCTATTCTGCCTCGTCTGTTGACCTTTTTGACTGCTCTCTCTTCCGGATCATTTCCACATGACCAAGCCTTCTCAATCTTGCACGCCGGATCTCTGCCACCACGTCTCAGGATCCCAATATGTCAGAGTCCATGTCTCTGCTCCATACAAAACCATTGGACGTGGTACTCTAAGATATATCTGTATCTGCTCAGTGCTCTGTTTTTCATAACATGGATGATAACCTGCTGATATTCGGCTCCTTACTTCTTCAGCCATATCGTTTTTATTATTGATGTGAGCTCCAAGATATTTAAATTTGTTGGTAATCTTGAATTTATCCTCACCTAACTGTACCTCCTCCAGTGGTTCTGTTAATTCCTTGTTTGACATCAACATGTACTGTGTTTTACTCTGGCTGATCATAAGTTCCAGATCCTGTTTTACACCTTTCAAGGGACCATATAACTTTCCTCAAGACCTCTGAGCGACCTTGCTATGATGTCAATGTCATCAGCAAACCCAAGATTCTGTATCTGCCGAATGAATGTCGTTCCTTCTGGGTTAGTTGGCATCTGTCGCGTTGGCTGTCAGCTGTGGTCTGATCGACTACAGATATGCCTCTACTCTGTATATAACGTAAGAGGTCTCTTTGATGCTGGTCTATATTTATTTTCCTAATCATACTCGATGAGTACACTAATTCTGCAGTCGGATTTAAGACTATAAATTTTTAACTTACCGTACATATAATTACAAGGTGTAGATTTTTAAGAAAGTCTACTATGCGCTTAGGACTACGTTTGTAACCTAATCAGGCTATAAGAAGACCTGCCTCAGATATTTATATCGTTGAAGAAAACTTACTTTGTATTTACAGATATGTGTTCAACCGTTTCATATGTATACTTACTGAATCTGATTGTTCCATTGTCCGATTTGTCCACTTTACAGGTACATCCGTGAATTGGTATGTGTCACCGGACATGGTGCGCTGACTGGTGGTCACATTATAAACTAGCGCTAGGGTGACAGCTGGTAGTTAGCCATACATAAAAATAAGGCAAATTTGTATGCTGTTAAATTTTGTTTATTAATATTTATTTTCGTCTATTAATAATAAAAAAAGTGTACATCAGTGAAAATTAACATTTAACACGGCTTTAGATTTATTAAATAATTGTGGAGCTAGATTTTCTCCAAAAAAACCAAAAGTAGAAAATACTGTTGTGTTTATGGATGTTTAAGTAATGCAGCCCAAAATTCAGACGTACGTTTCCATTATTTTACAAAACCTAATCGGTTTTTTGTTAAAAGAAAAACAATAAAAAAGGTAAACTATATTCAGTGTCATTAAAATTTACAATTACCGAGTACAATATAAATAACACCGCTGTGATGTGTTTACATCTTTCACTTAGTCCAGCTACACTTTGATGAAACAATTTGACCATTTTTTGTATAACTGTTTTTATTTCATGGGGTTTATCACGAAAAGCTGATGATTGTATACAATACAACAAAATATCGTATTGATTATTGTTTTGATTTTACAACCCATTATAGATTAAATGTCCTGCATTAATTATTTTCTCTCCTTCTACAAAATTTGGAGACTTGGAGTAGCCTCAATAAAGTCAAGAACTTGATTTAATGATAAGAACATTTCAATTGTAAATAAAAACTACATAACTTTAGGTAATTAAATCACAGCTGTCATCCTAGCAGTAGTTATATTTGTAACCACCAGAGCGCGTAGCGCCAAGTGACACTTACCAATAGTGTTCTGCGAGAATTCTTGCGCGATTACTCTGAGTTTAGATTTCTGATACTTTAGAGTAGCGCAAGTGAAGTCAGTATGAACCTTTTTACCTGTCTTTGGCCTGGAATGTTTTTCCAGTAGGCTGCTCTTTTCTTTTTTAATTATCGATAATTGGATATTTTGAGATGCCACAGAAAGCTTCAGTTTAGATAAAGGGAGTACTAGCTACTTCTTCTGCAGGACTGTCAGCAATTTTGTTTCCGACAATCCCTTTATGCCCTGATACCCACAGTTAGTTGACTTTTTGTGTTCTGCCAGTTATTTATGAGATTGTTTGCTGTTTTAGATTTAAACGTGATAGAATGTAACTCTACTTTTAATATTTACCATATTAAACCACCAGTAACCCTTATTTGCAATTTGGTTTAAGTAGGCTCCCGTATATCATAATAAACAAAAAAATAGCTTTAAATCGATATATCAATAATACACGTACGTTATGAATGTATCATAATCACACCTGTTTATACCTGGCTGCAAAGAGGTACGGCCGACTGAGCAACAGCAACCGTGAATTTTTATAGACACCCTGGTCTATATATATATTTATAATCATAATCGATGAGTACTAATTCTGCAGTCGGATATTAGACTATAAATTTTTAACATATAAATCAAATATATAAAAAATATTTCTTAATATTTTTAGGTGCGAAAAATTGGGTCAAAATTTTTGTGTCCAAAGATTAAAAATAAACGATTTCTTTAATACCATAGAATCTTTGAAAAAACTTGATTAGAGTATTTTAGGATGAGGCCCGAATGCTGGAGTTTTTATAAAAATTTATTTACTACAATTTAATTGAATTTTTATAAATGTATAATAGATAATAATACTTTTGTGTATTACATATAAATAAAAAAATTAATAATGCTAAGTAATAATACATTACGTAACGAGTGCGGAAAGCAGGTGATAGGATTACCTGCGCACCGCACGAGTTGCGTATTCTATTTTTTATCACTCCGTGAGGAAAGCTCTTGAATTTATCTAAAATAAAAGGAAAGAAGAAAATAAAAGTAATATTAGGTCTGATCCGTCTGTACCGCGAAGGCGCTGAAGGAGTGTTGTGGGGAGGCGGATCCCCCCATTAAAACAAAAATTTTTAGAATTAAGAAATTATAACATTTTTGTTAAAAAAAAACACTTTTTTATTACAAAATTATGCATAGTTATAAATCTTTGTTAAATTCGTTAAATTTAATATTTGAACAGTTGCTTAATCCTATAGACATACTTTTTTTATTCAACTTAAGTATATTAGATGATAATTGAGAATCAACAAAATCTTTATTTAGTAATGAAACGTTTGATTGATTATACCGTGATGCATTTATTACCGCGTTATCAGATGCAAAACTATTAAAAAATTCATCCTCAATTTCTCTTCATTCACTTTCTATCTCATTTATTTTTGATTGGGTAACACTTATCAACTCTGTTTCGGTCATTCATTTACGGAGTGATAAAAAGTTTTATATTTCGTAACGTTGAAGGAAGCATTGCTTTCCGCACTGTCCTACATGGTCGAAAGCAGTGCTTTCCGCACGGAGTGATGAAATAGTATATTGTAATACAAGTGTTACAATGACAGGTTTTGTAGTACGAGTTCAGTTTGTGAAACGAACCGCGAAGCAGTGAGTTTCGCAAAGAACGAGTACTACAAACCGTCATTGTAATTCGAGTGTTACATAATATTTTTTATAATGAGCTTTTAAAAGTATAAAAAAATATATAAAATGAGAGTTTTTCGAAATATTTATTTATGTTGGAAATCTTGACACTTTTGACACTTGTCAGTTTTAATGATTTTAAATTTGAATGTTTGTCAAATTTGTATAAAATATTCCGAATTTAGCAATAACGCTGATAATGTAGTTAATAATTTACTACAACATACTTCTTGATTTACTACCTGAACTCTTTCGTTGACAATCAGTGCAGTGCAACCAATTGTGTACAACAAAAAGTTACCAAAAACAGTGTTACAATGAATCTATTTTGATACTGTTTTTTAGTGTCGAAATAGAAACTTTGTGAACGTGAATTATAAAAAATTAATTTTCATCACTCCGTGCGGAAAGCACTGCTTTCGACCATGCAAGACCGTGCGGAAAGCAGTGCTTCCTTCAACGTTACGAAATATAAAACTTTTCATCACTCCGTGCGGAAAGCACTGCTTTCGGCCATGCAGGACCGTGCGGAAAGCAATGAATGACCGAAACAGAGTTGATAAGTGTTTCCCAATCAAAAATAAATGAGATAGAAAGTGAATTAAGAGAAATTGAGGATGAATTTTCTATTAGTTTTGCATCTGACAACGCGGTAGTAAATGCACCACGATATAATCAATCAAACGTTTCATTACTAAATAAAGATTTTGTTGATTCTCAATTATTATCTAATATACTTAAGTTGAATAAAAAAATATGTCTAAGGAATTAAGCAACTTTTCAAATATTACATTTAACGTATTTAACAAAGATTCATAACTATACATAATTTTGTAATAAAAAAGTTTTTTTTTCAATATAAATTTTATAATTTGTTAACTCTAAAAATTTTTGTTTTAATGGGGGGTCGTCTTCCCAAACCCTGCTTCAGCGTCTTCGCGGTGCAGGCGGATCAGACTTAATACTACTTTTATTATCTTCTTTCCTTTTATTTTAGACAAATTCAAGAGCTTTCCTCACGGAGTGATGAAAAATAGAATACGCAACTCGTGCGGTGCGCAGGTAATCCCATCACTCGTGCTTTTTATCGCGTTCGCCTTCGACTTACGCGACAAACGCACTCGTGATGAGATCACTCGTTACGTATTGTACTATTATGCCACTGGTATACGAACTAACGTATAATTTATTGTTGAAACATTTTTAATCATATAATAATTTAAGTACCCTGATAACCCAGTTTGCTCGTGAAATATTTAAATCATAAGACCTAGTGTAATGCTAGTTTAGTTTTACAAGCATCTTCGCTCTCATTTGAGCTCATCAGTGTAGTATAGGTTATGTCTCTTTAGTCACTAATGAAGAGACATCCCCGATTTCCACCAATTATCCGATTTTTAAGAATTTAAAAATTTTACTTTTTTTACAAATTTTTAACTATATATACATTATTGTTTTTTTTTCTAAACTTTTTCGGGTTATGTCAGTTTGAATGATTTTTAAATATCTTTTTTACGATTTTTAAGGTTTTTACCAATGCTGAATGATTTTCACTATTTATTTATTTTTTATAAAATGTTACAAATTTTTTAACGATTTTTACTATTTGTTGCGATTATTGACTGTGCAAAGTTTAAGAAACCTTGTCTATTTGTGTTTAATGGTGATGTTCTTTAAGGTATTCTTGGGACGAGTTGCGACTCCCTGAAGTTAGTTTTTTGAAGTTCTTGTAGGCATTTTTAATAAACACGTGCTCACTGAAGTATCTTTAGTTTTGCTGTGTAAATAATAAAAAAAAATAATAGTAGAATTACTATTCGCTTATAGTCAGAAAGAGTAGTTTTTTTCAGTTTATTTTAGCATTTCAGCATTACCTGAATACACGGATAAAGTGGCATTTTCTAGAAATGAAACCTAACTAGATCGATTTATCTCCTCCAAAACCCCCTGAATACCAGATTTCATAAAAATCGTTGGAGCCGTTTCCGAGATTCAGATTACATATTTTAAATTGCACAAAATTTTATCCAAGTAGATCTTGATATAGATAATAAGGCCCAAGTGGAAATTTATCAACCAGAAAGCTTAAAGACATTTGTATATAAGATATTATGAAGGTAGATATTAACACCTTTTATTTGAGCGGTCACAAAACCTAGGTGGTCTAGAAGCAAAGTTATGATAATTCAAAGATCCAACCAGAACCAAAGTATCAATTCTGTGAAAGTCTTCTTCTCTCTTTTAGCCTTATCCCAAGCCTAGTTGGGGTTGGCGTTAGCCTTTCATATCATCCCTAGCCATCTGTCTCTATTTAATGCATCCTCTCTTCTCCATTTTTCTCTTTTATATCCTCATTTATTTTCTCCATTCACCTCAACTTCGGTCTTTCTCTCTTACTTTTACTGCCAATTTCACATTCGTCACGTCTTTTACTCACATAATTCTCATCCCTCTTCTCTACGACATCAAACCATCTCAACCTATTTTTCTGGATTTATTTGTTCAGCTCTCCCACTGTAAAAGCTAATTTTGTCTAATTATAAAATTTTTTCTTAAAAATCTTCTAAATCGGTTCTAGACCACATAAAACTTAGTTTAGTCGATCAATTAATTATTAAAAATTTAATGATACAATATTTAAGAAACATCCGAATTCCTCTATCTATATATCTCTCTACTTCTATCTTTCTTTGTCTATCTCTATCTTATCTCCATCTCTTTTTCTCTCTAGCTTTCTTAATCCCTCTAACTCTATCTCTATTTTTATCTCTCTCTATCTTTATCTCTCTCTATCTTTATCTCTCTCTATCTTCATCTCTCTATCTTTATCTCTCTCTATGCCTGTTCCTTTCTCCCTTTCGTTCTCGAATTTTTCTTAATGTTGTTAACTTTGAAATTTCAAAAATTCCTTGAAAGATGTCTCAAAATGATTAATTTAATATTGAAACACTTATGGGGGCTTTTTACACAATTTATTTACAAAATTGTTAAGATACACTGAACTCTGCTGGATAACGTCTAACTACTTGACAATACAATGAACTCTTGTGAATACTTGAACTGACGTTAACTGCCCATGCATCCCCTTATATACAACTTTATTTAATCTAGTTAGTGTCTTTAGATTTTTCTAGAATTTTCTAGAAACATTATTTAAAATGGTCAGTTGATTTTTAGAAACTTCTAAAAATCAACTGTCAATAACAATCTTTCAAATTAAGGTCCCTTCCTTTACGGTTATCCCGTTACACTATATAAAAAAAAACTGAATTAAAGAGTCTTTCGCGTCACCCCTTACCTGAGCCCAGTAGGGTGTTAAAAAAAGAGCAATAAGGCCCGTTTCAGAAAGGACCGATGATCAGTGCTGATAATCGGTCGCCGCCGATCATCGGTAACCTTCTTTGTTTTCACATATACACGTATCATCAGTTGTCAATATGAAATTGAGAAGCACAGAGCATTGCGGTTTTGTCGCTTTATGCGTAAAAAGATTAATTGAAAGAAATAAAAAGAAACAAAAATCAAACAGGATATGGGTGCATCCAATATGTCTAGAAAGACCAATTAAAGGCGCGTTCGTCACCCTTTACTCAGATTTAAGGGAAGACCAGCGCAAATTCTTTATGTATTTTCTAATGTCCATTTCTTCTTTTGAAAAATTCCACCACAAGCTAGAAAACGGTCTGAAATTTTCAGACTCTATTAGACCTTCAATTTCTTCAGTGGAAAGATTGAGTGTAGCCTTAATACTTTTTTAATTTTTATACTGTTCTGAAGATGTATCCCAAATACATGGTTTTTGTTCAATTGCAGTAATTTATAATCCTGTGTCGATACGGTATTTTTCTTTACCACTGACTGCCCTTTTGCTTATTAATATTTCTTGCAACAAAAACCGTAAAAAATAGCAATAGTTTTTAAACGGCCGGCCGATGATACGCGGACATGTGAACGAAACATATAAAACAACTAGCTGACCCCGCGGACTTCGTACCGCATATAACGGATGTATTTTTTGGTTTTTTCAAATTTTTACGATTTTATTTTGAGTTCAATTTTTTTTTTGATTTTATCGTTTTTATCATATTTTCTCGTAAATTTTCAGCTGTATACTATTTTTTGATTATATTTTGTAATTTATCGATTAAATATATTAGGTAGCAACTGCGGCACCTTACGTCATATTATTTAATTTAGCAAGAATTTGTTGAAATATATGCGATATTATGCAAAATAAACCTTAAGTAAGAATTGCTCGTTTAAATATATGTGATATTAACTGCGCCACCTTACGGTGGCGCCATAGTACTTTATTAAGTCGTAATTGCTACTTTAAATATATAAGATATTAACTGCGCCACCTCACGGTGGCATACTCAGGCTTTGAACTTCATTACTGAACCGCTAGATGGCGTTGAAGAAGCTAGTTTTTGTGATTTTTTTAATAAAAAGTATCCTATGTTAATTCTAATACCTCCAAGAATATGTATATAAATTTTCATGATGATCGGTTAAGTAGTTTTCGCGTGAAAGCGTAACAAACAAACTTACATGCACATTTATAATATATAGGGATAGGGAAGGGAAGGGATGCGTCATATTATTAATTTAGCAAGAATTTGTTGAAATATATGAGATATTATGCGAAATAAACCTTAAGTAAGAATTGCTCGTTTAAATATATGTGATATTAACTGCGCCACCTTACGGTGGCGCCATAGTACTTTATTAAGTCGTAATTGCTAGTTTAAATATATAAGATATTAACTGCGCCACCTCACGGTGGAATACTCAGGCTTGGAACTTCATTACTGAACCGCTAGATGGCGTTGAAGAAGCTAGTTTTTGTGATTTTTTTAATAAAAAGTATCCTATGTTAATTCTAATACCTCCAAGAATATGTGCACAAATTTTCATGATGATCGGTTGAGTAGTATTCGCGTGAAAGCGTAACAAACAAACTTACATTCACATTTATAATATATAGGGATGAATAGGATGGATCGTCAGCACTGATCATCGGTCCTTTCTGAAACGGGCCTAAAAGAGAGCTTTTCGTTTACCCTCACCGCATGCATTCACGATTTTACAATCTATTGTTTATATTTAACAAATATATGTGTTTAATTTTTTATAAATAAAAATAAATATCAGTAACATAAAGATAACTTTTTTCTGATTTCAACCATATATTAATACTTACACAAAATTTTGTAGTTTACAGATATGACACCAAAATATTTTAAATTACATTGAGAAACAAACAAAAGATAATCTCATAACGAGGTACAAAAAATGCCCAATGATTATTAAATTTAAATTCAAGACAGCAAGGGATAATCTCATATTAATGTTTTAATTTAGATACAGGCGCTAAAGGTATTTTATATTATATTGGGTGTTGTTGAATTACTATCGTTGGAAAGCAAAAGATGTAAAGGATTAAAAATCTCTAAAAATAAATAATTGAATTTGTCATGAAAGCTTTCAAATTTAAAATCACAAAAAAAAAGTTACAAATGTACAATTTTATTTTTTTTTATCTCAATTTCATTTAACAAAATTTGGTATCGAATATGTTGAAAACAATAAAAGTTAAAAAAAATCAATTGGGCCCAATATTTACGATTTTTCAAGAAGAGATATATTGCTCATCAAATCGAATAAACCACAATAAACAATTTCTTGTCACATCTATTTATGAAATTTCATTTTACTTTTTTTGTCTGTTGTTGGAGAAAATTTAAATATTAGAATTGGATACAGCTCAGGTATACGGATTAGAAATTGCCCGACTCAGCACGAAGATTTATCAGTTTGATATTTAGCTACTTATTCAAAATATTTCGAGTATAAATAAAAATCACATTAAAAAATCTATTTTTATACTCAATTAAAGGGATTAATAACTTTCTCGGATCTATAACAGACATATTCTTAGCTTTGTACTAAAAAATACCATTAAACAAGAGTTATCATATCCCGACGAGTATAATTTGGTCCGACTTAGATAAACCCTTGCTTTGTCAATACGAAGCCAAAAGTAAAATCTACTCTAATATTTAAAATAATTTATATTATCACTTGCAGTATTTTATCAACTCAATGTTTTTTATCTTTTTCTGTTTTTTTTTCGTTTCTTTTTATTTATCCTCATTTTTTGATACTTACTCGTTTTTTTAATGTACCCACTTTTTATGTTTTTTTTTTACATTTTTTACAATGTTTCACGAGTTTTAATATTTTTTTTATAATTTTAACAATTTTCAGAATATTTAAGGGTAATATAACAAGACCTTGATTATAGTCGGCTATTTTTGTGGTATCTAGATTACGAGAATATTTTAGTATCAAATTATGTCGAAACAAATTGTAAAATTTTCGAGAAATTTAGCAACAACAAAAATAGAAGAATATTAATCAAGGTCGTGTTATATTTAGAAAGATTATTTCCTGAGAAGACAAATTTTTGACATTTATATTTGACGTGACTATTTCTCTAGTGCAATAGTCTAGGGTAATATAACAAGACCTTGATTATAGTCGGCTATTTTTGTGGTATCTAGATTTTGAGAATATTTTAGTATCAATTTGTTGAGACATAATTTGACATTAATAATCTGTCAAATTAATGTCAAATTATGTCGAAACAAATTGTAAAATTTTCGAGAAATTTAGCAACAACAAAAATAGCAGAATATTAATCAAGGTCGTGTTATATTTAGGAAGATTATTTCCTGAGAAGACAAATTTTTGACATTTATATTTGACGTGACTATTTCTCTAGTGCAATAGTCAAGGGTAATATAACAAGACCTTGATTATAGTCGGCTATTTTTGTGGTAACTAGATTTCGAGAATATTTTAGTATGAATTTGTTGAGACATAATTTGACATTAATAATCTGATTAAAGTCCGAGAGCTTTAGCTCGAGGGCTTTAATCTTTGATTACTAATGTCAAATTATGTCGAAACAAATTGTAAAATTTTCGAGAAATTTAGCAACAACAAAAATAACAGAATATTAATCAAGGTCGTGTTATATTTAGGAAGATTATTTCCTGAGAAGACACCTTTTTGGGTAATCTTGCAGACGGGGTTAATACTTAAAACGGTTCGGTCGCGCAGGTATCTGCGCATTGAAAAATGCACCAAATTCACTTCATTTCTGCGCGAGAAATTCAAATTTCTATGCATTGTTGTCAGATCAATTGTATATCTGTAATAATCGGTAACTTAAATTTATTATACTTTTTGGAAGTGCATCTTATTAAGAATAATAAAAAATAATAAAAAACTCTTTGTTTTTTACGCAACTTCCACGTTTAATTAAAAACTTTTAGGTTTTTAATTATAATGAAATATGTTTCGCTAGAATTAGCATCGTCAGATTGACATATTAAAGTTACATTTTGTTTGCTTGTAGTTAAGTATCTGATGTTGGTAAAGTAGTAAAGTAGATGTAATATTAATAGAGGGAGCAGTTTATCACTTGAAGTAAGGCATCATATTTTTTAGCTTTTCTCTTTTTCTGTATAATTATGCGAAGGTGGTATAATAGAGAGAGATAAAGGATTTATAATAAAGGATCTTGTTATAATTTCAAACTGCCGATTTCAAACTATTGTATTAGGTATTTAGTCTTATAAAAATAAAAATATTTTCAATTTTTTTATTATAATTACAATAATATCTACATAAAGTATTTCGGTTGGTGAAGTATAAATAAATGACACTATCTTCAAAAATTCTATTAATGTGCTAAACACTTACTCTTGTTTAGTCCTATCCACATAAAGGAAGTAAGTTGTTTATAATGAGATATAATAGATACTCGATTTTATATAATACATTTTAATCACTTATATACATCATTTATATTAAATAAACTATCTTTAGCTTAGCGCAACATTCGCAAGTTGTCCAAGTAAATTCATCGTCAATTTGAATGCGAGACTTGACCACAGCGCTGGCAAAAGCGAATACATTTTGAATGAACGTGGTCATGCGCATATTAGTATTAACCCCGTCTGCAAGATTACCAATTTTTGACATTTATATTTGACGTGACTATTTCTCTAGTGCAATAGTCGCTGATATTTGATTCTGATTGGTCCGATTTCAAAAAATTATGACATTCTATTGATTAATTTGAATCGAAGGAAATAATCGCTGATATTGTTCTAGTGCAATAGTCGCTGATATTTGATTCTGATTGGTTTAATTTCAAAAAATTATGACATTCTATTGGTTAATTTGAATCGAAGGAAATAATCAAGGATAATATAACAAGACCTTAATTATAGTCGGCTATTTTTGTGGTAACTAGATTTCGAGAATATTTTAGTATCAATTTGTTGAGACATAATTTGACATTAATAATCTGATTAAATCCCGAGAGCTTTAGCTCGATGGCTTTAATCTTTGATTATTAATGTCAAATTATGTCGAAACAAATTGTAAAATTTTCGAGAAATATAGCAACAACAAAAATAGCAGACTATAAATCAAAGTAGTGTTATATTTAGGAAGATTATTTCCTGAGAAGACAGATTTTTGACATTTATATTTGACGTGACTATTTCTCTAGTGCAATAGTCGCTGATATTGTTCTAGTGCAATAGTCGCTGATAATTGATTCTGATTGGGCCGATTTCAAAAAATTATTACATTCTATTGGTTAATTTGAATCGAAGGAAATAGTCAATAATATTTTACGATTTTACACGTTTTTTTCCAACTATTTTTCACAACTGTTAACAAATTTTTACGTTTATATAGATTTCAACAATTTTTTACGATTTTCAACGTTTTATGAAGATTATATATTATATCAGAATTTTCAAATAATTTTCAACAGTTTTTTTAAATTATTAAAGAATCTCACAATTTTCAACGTTTTTTTCATGATTCCCAATATTCTTTCTGGTTTTTTAACATTTTCACAGGATTTTCGTCAATTCTTCACGATTGTCATTTTTTTACAATTTTTAATATTTTTTTATGATTTTTAACCATCTTTATCAATGCATCAAGATTATCAGGAATTTTTTACAAATATTTAAGTTTTTTATAGTTATTTACCATTTTTAAAATTTTTTAATTTTGTACGATTTTCAACAAAAATTTTCACGGTTTTTAACATGGTATCAGTAGGAATCCGCATAGGTAATAATAGTAATAGAAAACTGAGTAATTTTTATATATTATTTAAACAAAGTTTCAACCCCTTATTTACACCCTTAGTAAGAGTGAATTCTAATAATCCATGAAACACGTGTTCAATAAAATATTTTATATTTATATTCTCTTCTTCCACATATACAAACAGGTCTTCGTCCTCTCTTTCTGTTAGTAGTTCTTTAAAATATTTAGTCCAAATTTCTTTTAAAGTCTTCGTCATCTTCTGATTCTTTTTTTTTATTCTTTATTCCTCTTATCTTTCCTTTAAAGATCTTGTTCTGCTCGCTGATTTTCTTTTGAATAGTATTAAAATATAAATTAAAAAAATATATGTAAATCAAAATCGGAGCTGTTTTTGTGTATTTCGAACTAAATTTTTATTTTATTTACAATAAAGCTGAAAATAAAATGTTTGATTAAAAATTGTAATAAAATATTTAAATATACGACTATCTAATAAGTTCTGCTAAAAAATATTTAAATTTGTTTTTACTTTTTCATCTATTTCAATTTGGCTTCTTATTGACATAAAAATAAGATATTCAGAATTCTAATATTATTGTTCAGTATTTGGTAATATTGAAGTAAATATTACTTTTTCATTAGTTCAGACACAGAGGGGTTTTACCCAAGTCGGACCAAATTTTACTCTTCGGGTTTTGATAACTATTGTTTAATGATACCAAGCTGAGAATATGTCTGTTATTGATCCGAGAAAGTTATTAATCCCTTTTATTGGGTTTGATAATAGATTTTTTAATGTGATTTTTATTATTTCTTGAAATGTTTTGAATAAGTAGTTTAAATATCAACCTGCATAATCTTTGTGCTGAGTCGGGCAGTTTTTAATCCGTATACCTGAGCTGTGCCCAATTCTAATATTATATTTTTCTTTTATAATAAACAAATATTTAAAATGGAATTTCATAAATAGATATGAAAGTAAATTGTTTGATTTGATGAATAATGTATCTATTTTTAAAAAAAGTGTGAGGTGTCGGACACCCGGATGGAACGAAGTTCCTTTCGATTAATTAGTGAAGGAATTATTAATTTGTAAACACAACAGAGTGTTTATACAATACATACATAAGCATTTATTAGAATAGAATAGAATAGAATTATTGTCTGTATAAAATCTCTACTTACCTAACAGTTCGTTTCTTTTAACAAAAGTGTCCATTTATACAATACCAGAGCTTTAGATAACACATCTTTTTAGAATTACTTTTTATAATTTAAAACAGGAATTAACAATTCAATACAAAATTTTAAAATTAAAATATTTGACAGTAACTGACAGTTAAGGTAATTTGACCTAGGTACCTAATTAGTCAAGTTATCTACGAACTATTTTTAAAATGTTTATGAATTTATGAATTTATTAATTTATAAAAACAGGATGAAATAAAATGTAATACTATTATAGTTAATTATTATTTTTTCTACAGTATTTTCTTTTTAATGTACATTTTCTTTTAATTTAAAATAGTGTCTTTTTAATTGTAATATATCTATCTATGAGAGAGAGGGAGAGAGAGTTATTTATTTTTTGGTCTGTGAGATTTGTCGTGTCATAGTGTCGTGACAACTTTTGGTATGAATTTTTTTTGGCTAGCTCCTAGCGTCAGTCGTAACTGTTCGTAACGCGCGAAAGGGAACTTCGTTCCAAAAATTATAAATATGGTGTTAATAAACAACAAATAAAAATTGCAAATTTTAAACTCTGGTTGTTTTCAACATATTCGATACAAAATTTTAGAAAGCTTTTGATTTTGAAAAATTTGAATTGAGATAGGTTTTCTTGAAAAATGAAAGTATAATTAAATCATTTCAAAATTTGTGTATTAAGTGACACCGACAAAGTATCTTATAATGGTTTTGAAATATATTCTATTCCAAATTGTATCAACTATGAAAATATTGGTTTTGTTGAATAAAATTTAGATAAAAAAATTAAAATTGTACATTTGTAACTTTTTTCGAGATTTTAAATTTGGAAATTTTTGCAGATCTATTATGTCAAATTTAGTTCTTTTAAAAGGTTTTTAATCTTTTAAATTTACACATCTTTTGCTTTCAAGATACGAGGGTTGTTTTTATAGTTTTGCATATAGCCATAAAGACAAAAAAATATATAGACTTAAAGTACTTAATTGCTTTTCAAAATATGTCCCACTTTTAGCATACGTTCAAACTAATTGGTAAAACAGTTATTTCAGTCTTCAGTTGACATGTGCAAAATCGCTTTTTAAAGACATCGATGGCATCTTCTGGCGACTGGAATCATTGCTCACGCATTGAATTGTACAAAAACTCGATTCTTTTTTGGGCAGTGTTAGCACTTACATTGTCCTGATGTAGGATGATTCGCCATTTTGTGCTACTTTGTCAGAGTTTCGCGATAACTTCTGGTAAACGAAAGTTTATATACCAATTAAAAGTAACTGTTCTTCGATCTTCTAAAGCAAGTTACAACTATTTTCTTTGACACAATTTGAGAACGGATCATTTTTGCTGGTTTTTCCTCATCGTTTATTTTTCGGTTCGTAGGAGTAAATCCAAGATTCATGGTCAATAACAATACTTTCTTTGTCAACCGTTTCCATGTTTTTCGACACCAATTACCGCGAACCGCTTTTTGCTCTTCTGTGAGCTAATGAGTGATCCCACGGGAAACCAACTTCGTAATGTTCTTCATGTAGGGTCTTTTGGGTCGAGGTCTTTGAAATGCCCAAAGATGCCTCCTTAATTAGCATCAATGTTTTGCTGTGTGACTGCTGTTTTGAGTGGAACTAGGCTGGATTCACAGTAAATATTAATGCTCGGAAATTTTCTCAGGTAAGATTCATTTTTTGACCCACTGAGTGGTTGGGAGAGTGAGTGTGAGATAATGGAGAAAAGAGGATGCATTAAATAGAGACAGGTGGAAAGGAATGATATGAAGGCTAACGCCGACCCCAACTAGGTTTGGGATAAGGCTAAAAGAAAAAAAAGAAGCTTTCACAGAATTTATACTTTGATTTTAGTTGAGTTTTTGAATTATCAGAACTTTGCTTCTAGAACACAAATGTCTTTAAGCAATCTCCACTTGGGATTTATTATTTTTATCAAGAGCTACTTGGATAAAATTTTGTGCAATTGAAAGTATATGTATATGTATTCTGGATCTAGAAAACAGCTCAAGTGATTTTCATGAAATTTAGTTGTCAGGTGTTTCGGGAGCGATAAATCTATCTAGTTAAGTTTAGTTTCTGGAAAATATCACTTTATCCGTGTTTTCAGGCACTGGAAAACTGCTAAAATAAAGTAAAAAAAACGACTTTTTCTGACTATTAGCGAGTAGTAATTCTACTATTATTATTATCATTAATTTATTTTTAATTATTGACACAGCCACACTAAAGCCACTTCAGTAGATACCGTTTGTGGTTGGATCAAGAAATTGATCAAATTTGTTTTTTTTTTAATCAAGTCTATATTAAAAATACCTAAAAGATCTAATATATAGACAATCTGACTTTACGAAGCTGCGACTTATCTCAAGAATACCTTGAAGAAAATCTTCATCAAACACAAACATGTCAGGTTTTTAAACTTTGGACAGTCAAATTTTTAATTTCAGTTATAACTGCATATATTTTTTCAAATATTAAATATTACTTACCTAATCATTTTGAGACATCATAGGATTTTTGAAATCAGCATTAAGGAGAAATCGAAAAATGTTACATCCGGCAGAATCTGAGATCGCTTTTTACCGTATGTAACGTTTTTTCAATTTCTCCTTAATGTTGTCTTAATTCTCTAATTTCAAAATTTTAAAGATATTCAGTTTTCAACTAATCTGCTTTTAATACGATTTTAAATTCTTTATTATTACAAAAATTACAGATCTTTTTATTTTCAAGAAAATAGAACAAATTCGAGTAGTTGAGAATTTACTGTTTTTTAAATTTTGAAAAAGCATAAAGAAATTTCAAAATATAATTTTTTCGAATTTCAGTTCTAATTTTAAATTGTCTTATGTGTACTGTAACGTTACAACGTCCTAAAGGGCGTTATTTCCTTAGCTAGCTTAGTAAGTCGTTTGTTACCTTTTAAGGGTTTACTAGTCTTCCCCAAACAAACACCACAAATTAAACTCCAAACACCCGTTTTGGATAATTTATTACAAATTTAAGGATTAAAAAAACTAAATAAATAAAAATATTGAAAACTGATTTTCCTACGGGATTCGCAAATATGACCACATCATCTCAAAGATGAAAGATTCAGGTTGGTTGAGACTAGAAAGTATGCGCCTTCTACATCTGCTCACAATTACCCATAAGGTACTAGTTAAAAGAAAACCAAGATATCTTCTTAAAAAAATCACCACTTTTTCAGATTTTGAGAACTCCAGAACACGAAATGGGGATATTCTTGTCATGTCAAAACATAAAACCACTCTTTATACTCGCAGTTTTTCATATAACCTTGTGAAAAAATACAATAAACTTCCTCGGGAATTCAAATCTTTTACAATAAAAAACTTCAAGAAGCGTTTGAAATTGAGATTTAGTGATCCTGATGGCTGATTATATTGTCCCGACTTTCACCCCGATTTAGTTTTTCTATATCTAATACCCATTTTATTGAATCTGTTTTTGGATGTTACAAGTATTTTTTTTTTAAATTTCTTGTGTTATCGTATATTGGTCACATTAGCAAGATCTTTTGTTAACATTGTTATTTTTGTTTTCATTTCTTTATCTAATCTATTACTAGGTCGAGTTGAAAAACAGCTGAAGCTGAATCTCCACCTGTTCAAACTAACTAAATTTAAGATGTACCTTTATTGTTATTATTTTTACTGTAGTTTATGTTGAATACAGACCATTTATTATTATTATATTGAAGAAGATTAATTATGTTTATTAAAGAATTAATTAATCCCTTATCTTTTTAATGGAAGCCTTTAGAAACCTTTGAATGGACTTTGTAAAGATATCTTTCTGTAGTGATGGTTTTTTTCTTCCAAATTCCAAAATTTTGGTCGTTATGTCTTAAAATTCTTTACCTCTTCCTCCACAAAATGGCTGGAACTTATCCAATCTAGTTATAGTTCAGAAACTGAAAGTACCCTTAGTAGAAACGAACAATCAAAAATCAATTCCTCTTATATTTACAACCAAGTAGAATTAGTTTCTAGCCAAATCGGATTTTTCCACTTTATTGAGAGTAACGCATGTGTAAAAACCGGCTCTGACTTTGATGAATAATAAAAAAACATATTTGGCCACATTGAAACTACTTGATTTTGATTAGTAACAATAAAATATCACCGTTTTGTAGACACTTACAATAAATAAAATAATCAAAGGAAATATTATTAAAATTGACTTACTTGTTAAACATAAACTAATCACGACTATAAAATGTCGATAATTTAACTACAACACTGCTTACGGCAAACTTTTGAACTATAACTCTTAAACTAAGTAATTCTCACCGATATAGACACAGAAACAATAGTCACGTGAAATTATTCAAATACAAAACATCATTTGTATGCATAAATATGGAAATCACAATTTTCAAAATTTAATAAATCTCAAATCGTATTTTATTCTACCTAAAGCATTTAATCAATAATTAAAAACTGCAAATTTGTAAACGTCTTTTATTTCAAGACATTCAAACAGTAATTAAACATTTGAAACAGTTACAAATTGTTAATAAAAAAATCGTATAAACATACTTAAAATTAAAAAACTCATCACAATTTTAGAAAACCCAAAATATTGAAAGAATTTTTGTTTTTAAGTTGCAACTATTTCCCTATTTTATCAACCGTCATTATGATTCTATAAATTTTTTTAGGGGACTTACAGATGAAAGTGAAATCTTAAAGTTTTTACAACATGGTACACTGGTAGGTTTATTACCCGTTCCACATCCTATCTTAATTAGAAAATATCAAGCAAATTCTGGTACTACAACATGGTTTAGAACATATATGTGGGGTGTAATCTATCTCAGGTAAGTTATTAGTTAGATAAGTTCTATTGGAATTGCAATCAAACGAGATAAAGCCAACTTATTTGCAGCCCAAAACTTTAATTATGATTACAAACTCTAGTTTCTTTGTTTTTTAATTATTTTCGATTTTTTCCATTTTTTTTTACCTTTTAATACCTTATAAATCCAAATAAAAACGATCCTATTTTTTTAGTTAGAACAAATTACACTTATTTGCAAAATTTCATTGAAATCGGTTCAGTGGTTTGCTGATCTCTTAAATATACTCAGTGATATAGAAGTGTTACACCCAGAAGGAATAATTTCTTAATCTTAATTTTTTGGCAACATGGTAGATTTACATCGAGAATAAAACGATAACATTTTCAAGAAATTTTAATAACGTATAACAAAAAAATTAATAATGTGTTTGGCGACCCCGTAACTGAATACACTCATGTACACGTATAGGTATTGACAAAAATTAAAACAAAAATAAATGAAAAATACTAGTATTATTGTGAAAAAAGCGTGGGCGCTTGACATTCGAAAAATATGGTATGCAGCGCCCACGCTTTTTTCACAATAATACTAGTATTTTTCATTTATTTTTGTTTTAATTTTATTTTGAAAATTATTTTTAACTTTTTAGTTCGATGTTTTTCACAAACATGCTTTTTAGTTTTCCTTAATTACATTTATTTTTTTACTTGTTAGTTTCATATGCTATAAAAGCGTGTTTTTTAGTTTTTTTAAACTATTTTATTTTTTACTTTTTAGTCCAATTTATTTTATTTTAATAGATTCGTTAATTTGCTGTGACGATTACAAGACCCTCACTCAATCATTATTCGTTTATTTAGTTGGCGCACAAATTACCCACTCCCGGCACGGGGAGGTAGTGACTAAAAATAACGATACGGCACATACAGGTGAAGTTAATAAAAGCGTGTTAAAAATGAGATGATCAATGTCTGCTTGTGGTATCTCGATCCTGCAACTTGATCTTCATGGATTAACTTTGCCGGAGTTTGTGGAGGATGGTGTAAATTGGACAGTCTTCTTCCCATCATATCCCACACATGTTCGATGGGATTTAAATCTAACGGGGTGGCCACGGCAAAACAGTAACGCCAGCTTCTTGAGAAAGTCCATAGTTCGACGAGCAATATGGGGAGGCGCGGTATCTTGCTGAAAAAGGACGTGTCTAGATAAGGCAGTAAACTGGTTTGTAAGACTCATCAACATAACGTGCAGCTTTCATACTGCCTCGAATGAACACAAGTGGTGAACGGCTACCATAGGCAATAGCCCCCCAAACCATTACTCCAAGTGTCCTGTGTACATGTCTTTCAAGAACAAACCCGGTATCTCGTCGTTCTCCACGGCGGCGTCTTACCCTTTTACGGCCATCGTGCATGCCTAAACAAAATCGTGATTCATCGCTGAATTATGCCATTCTTCCACGCATTGCTGCCGTTCTCTGCACCAATTCAAACGTTGATGGCAATGGTCCTGGGTCAAAGTTAGCACTAGTCGTGGGCGGTATGAAAACAGTCCAAAGGCTCGAATGCGACTGTATAATGTATGCATAGTAACAGGTCTACCTTCCTCAACAAACCATTGATCAGCGATTTGACGCGTTGTAGCAATACCATCTCGCAGAGCAAGTAGTCTGAATTGTCTATCTTGACGCTCTGTGGTATGCCTTGGTTGGCCAGTTGGACTTCTTCGTGTTCCTCTACTTTCGTTTGTCCACACACGACACAAACGCATTACCGTCATTGCCGTACAATTAACACGGAGGGCAATTTGGCGATACGACAAACCCATATCTTTATAGGCAACACTTCTACCTCTGTCAAAATCGCTAACATGGTGGTAATTTTGATGTCCTCGAACTCGAGGCATTTTGTTACACTGACTACAATTAGACTGAAGAACAATAATTAAAAATTTATTTACCAACCAAAAATAAAATTTTATTTTTACAAAAACTATTAAGGATAAAACATTGATATTGTTATCATAGCATTCTTTAAATATTCATTCTATTGTCAAAAAATTAAGATTAAGAAATTATTCCTTCTGGGTGTAACACTTCTAATGTCACTGAGTATATTTAAACGAGCAATAAAGCACCATGATGCTATCTTAAGGTGGCGCAGGTGATATTTAAACGTGTAATTGTTACTTAATAAAGTACTATGACGCCACCGTATATACAGTGAGGTCCAAAAGTAACGGATAAATTCATTTTCTCCGTTAATAAGCGTGTAAAATAAAAATCCTTAAACACGTCAATTTTTAAATTTAAAATGACACTTTATGACGCTAAAAAGCAACCCCCACTTCAAACCCCTTCTCAAGGGGTGAGTGCACCCCATTTTTAAAAATGGCATGAGGGGTCATGTGATACCTCGTTTGAAAGAGCATTTAATTGCCTATTCAGCAATGTAAAAATTTTTAGATTTCAATTTTTTATTTTCAATAAAATTCGATTTACTTAAAATGTATTGTAACGTGTCGTATTAATATACCAAGCATGTCTACTAGATTATTTTATTATTAGGAAATTTAACTGTAACTACCTATTACAGTATTAAATATGGAATTTTCTTGAAAATAAAAAATTAAATCTAAAATTTTTTACATTGCTGAATAGGCAATTAAATGCTCTTTCAGACGAGGTATCAAATGACCCCTAATGCCATTTAAAAAAATGGGGTGCAGTCACCCCTTGGAAAGAAGTTTGAAGTAGGGGGTGGTTTTTTAGCGTCGTAAAGTGTCATTTTAAATTTAAAAATTCACGTGTTTCAGGATTTTTCTTTTACACGCTTATTAACGGAGAAAATGAATTTATCCGTTACTTTTGGACCACACTGTATATTAGTTAACATTTAAAAAAATTGTAAAAATTTTAGAAAAATAAAAAAAAAATCTTGTACTAATTTCAAAAAATGTAATAATTCAAATATTTCCTGAAAAGATTTTGATTTTGATAAAATTATAATTTTCAAAATGAATGAAGTATTCTAATAAAACAAATTACTAATCTATAACCAATCTATAACTAATTTATTCTTGAAAAATTTAAAAGTTTTGAGATTTTAGTGTTAAGTTTAAAATATTCTTAAAATGTTTGTTTTTTTAATATTCTTTCCCAATTTTATTGCTGTTTTAAAAGTGATCCAATTTTCATTTTTTTTTTGATTTATTTGAATATTTTATTTTAATTTTAAAATCGTTTTGAGATTTAAGATATTTTTAGTTTAAAATTTTTCTTATAATATTTATTTTTTTAATATTTTCTTAATTTTTTACTGATTTGAAATCGATTCAATTCATCTAAATTTATATATAAATATTTGCAATTTTCAACTTTTTTTTATTCATTGCATAATTATTTTTTATTTTATTTATTTATTTTTTTAATTTTATTTAATGGTTTTTAGTTTTTTATTTTTTTTTTTCTATATTTTTTGTTAATTCGTGTCCTCAAATATAATTAAATGTACTTGTTTAATTATATCGTTAAGTTTATTTAACGTTTAAATTTTATTATTTATTTATTTGAATGTTAAATGGTTGTGAAATTGTTTTAATTTAATTTTATAGTAGATATGATTTTTTATCCTTCAAAGAACGTTTATGACATTGATGAGAAAGATTTTTTTTCGCGGTTCAGTAAGATAATTGAAACCAGCTGGTATAATATATATCCTATTACTGCCCTTACGAACGATTAATACATCTGTAGCCCATTGGTTAAAGCGCTGTTGCGTAAGGACAGGTCACAAAATTTGATTTGTGTATGATGATATATTTTTTTTCCCAAAATAATCAATTTTTTATAAAAATCAATTAGTTAACATTTAAAAAAATGGTAAAAATTTTTAGAAAAATAAAAGAAAAAACAATCTTACACTAATTAAAAAAAAAATTAATAATTCACATATTTCCTGAAAAGATTTTGATAAAATCATAATTTTCAAAAAGAATAAGAGTATTCTAAAAAAAATCAAATTACTCCTATTTTTGAAATATCTTTTTTGATAAACGGTTTTCAAGTATCATTATATTTTTAAAAAATTATAACATCTGTATTTAAAAAAATTAGATTTTAAATTCTTTTGAATGTAAATTTCAAAAATATTGAAAAACTTGTGGGATATCAAAATATTTCTAAAATCTATACCTAATTTATTCTTGAGAAATATAAACATTTAAAAAATCCTAATCATTTCTCGATCCTTTTCTGTGAATCAGGTAAAAGTTATAAAAATCTCATTACCACAACCTGTTAAGGGTTTAAAATTGAATTGCAATAAATAAACAATATAATACCATCTTCTTGGTTTCATTTGTCACTGGATTGGTTGGTTGGTTTCTCCCTCTTTTATTATTTTCCCCGTCAAATTGGTGGTATCATAGGCAGATACAGATTATATCTCTAATAATAAAGTCAGTTGCAGTCAAGACATACCCAAGTAAAGATGAGCTACTCGACTCCACTAATACTTACCGCAACACCTCCAGAATTACCGAGATATATACAAAAGCTGATGAAAATCAAAGAAAATGTTCTACAAGAAGTTATGACAACGAATACAATGGTATCATTTTACGTGTTCATGCGGCTTTACACAGTGATTTCATTGGAGATGGAATCGATTCGAGCTGAACATTTTCAGAAGAATAACAGTTTTTTTATGTATCCACCAGTTCAAGAGTTACCAAACAAGCTCGAGAATTTCTTGAAAGATTTGATTTTGGAAGATGCAAAAATCAGCAGATATATTCCCAATGCACTTAATAAAGTTTGGAGGATGGCAAATAGTAGGGTAATTGAAATTTTATTATGTGCTCAAAGAGAAAAACTACTTGAAAGAAGAGCTGTTTATTTGAGTAACAGTTTACTAGATCAACAAAATTATAGAAATATGGAGGAGAGAGCACAAAGAGAAGATATGGAATATATCAATAATTTAATGGCCGCTGAGGAAGTGAATTATGTTTCTAAAAGACAAGTGTCGGTGAATATAACGAAAGATGGAAGTGATGATAATCCAACAGACAATGAGGAGGTGAATTATGTTTGTGAAGGACATATGTTGGTGAATATACCGCTAAATGAAACAGATGTCAATAATCCAATGTTCAGTGACAAACTAAATAACTTTTGTGAAGGATACGTGTTGCTAAATATTTCCTCAAATACATTAGATGAATGTATACAGGAAGCGAATAATGTAGATTTGGGTTATGTGGCAAAAAAACTTCAAAATGATATTGTAACCGAACAAATGCTAAAAGCCAATCATAATTTTGTTTCTGTTGCAAAAGAAAAAACTAAAAATGAAAACATGAAAAGTGTCACTGATTATAAACAATTGCTAAATGATGCAGTTAATAACAAGGAAGAAAAATACCAAAATGAGAAAATCAAGTACTTAGTAGACCGTAAATTTACGAAAGAGATTAATAATAATGATGTAACACGTATAGAAACGAGATCTCTAAATAAAAAGATTAATAATACAAACTACTGGAAACCACTGCCAATTGTAGAAGCGAATAATGGTAAGCGTGTAGAGAAAAGACTCCAAAATGTCGGTAGTACAAGTAACTGGAAACCAATCCTACCAGCAGCTAATAATTTTGATGGAAAAAATACAGAGGAAAGATTCCAAAGTAAAAAAATCGATAATACAGCTCATCGTAAACAATCTGAAAAGGTTCAAATTTATTTTGATGATGCTGCTGGTTCTAAACCACTTTTAAGTGAAGAGGATTACATTGAGTTTGAAGAGGATAACACTGCAATCCTGCCTAAAGCAGCTAATAATTTGAATGGAAAAGATGCAGAGGAAAGACCCCAAAGTAAAAAAATCGATAGTTCTAAAGAGATTCATATTCATTTTGATGATGCAGATGGTTCTAAACCACTTTTAACTGAAGAGGATGTTATTGAGAGTGAAGAGCGTAACGCTGAAGATGAAGAGTTAAGCCTAAAAATCGAGTCAGCTGGTGACACTAAACTAATGCTAAATGGAGAGGCTGATGAGGAAAACCCTCCATATGAAAGAATCATGAGTATATCCGAGCGCAACCTAATACTAAGTGAAGAGGCAAATTATAATTTTGATGAGGTTATGGATATTGTTTTTAAAATGTTACATCAATAATACTATTTTTATTTTGTTTTTTGTGAATTGCGAATAATTCGCCTCTTTTGATGAGGTTTTGAATATTACATCAGTAATACCATTTTTGTTTTTTTTGTGGTTTGATTTGTCAGTATAAATTTATTAGCATGACCAAGAAATTTACAATCCAAAATTCTTATTTTTGGTTTGATAAAATGGTTTCAGCAGGATTTGATTTTTTTTCTTATTCTTAATAAATATATGCTAAATGTATGCGAGTTTTTTTCTTAACACCATTATAAAAATTCTACTAAAAATATTGTTTATTTTAATTAATATTACCTTAATATTTTCAATGTTTTTGATAAAATTATTTTATTTTTAGATAAAGGTAATAAATATCTTTTCAAACAGATCAAAAAAGTGAAACTGCTACTTTTTAAAGATATTTGATTAATTACTTCAAATATTTAATTATTAAATCTTTTTAAAATTTTTCCAGATAAAATCAAAAAGATATATAAATATATACTTAAACAAATAAAAAATTATATATTTCAAAATCTTCAAAAATCTTCAAAAATTTAATAATTACATAAAAAATTGTGAGAATATAAAAAAAAACTTAAAACTCTATGAAAGTCTTAAAAAATCATATAAAATCAAAAAATCGTGGAAAATGGTAAGAAGATATAAAAAATGTCAAAATTGTTGAAAATCGAAACAAATATTCGAAAATCGTCAAAAATCGTTTTCATAAAAAACTAAAAAAAAAGATTGTGACAATTCTATAAAAAATCGTTTTAAATATATAAATAAAATTGAAAAAAATCGTGAAAAACCATAGAAAATCGCAAAAAACTGTTAAAAATCATAAGCAATTATAATAAATCGTGAGAGGATTATTAAAAATCGTAAAAAATTGTTAAATTGTGTTCATCGTAAAAAATTATTAAAAATGGTGAAGAATCTTCGAAAATTGTAAACATTGATAAAAATTTGAAAAAAATGTTTAAAATTGTGAAAATATGATGGAGATTGTAAAAAATTGTGGTAGTCGTAAAAAGACAGTTAATTTGTTAAGAATTTTGAAAAATCGATAATAATCTTGAAGATTAAATTGTTGGATATCGTAAGAAACGAAAAAAAAAGTTATATTTTATAAAGACCTGAAATAACGTAAATATCTTCCAAAATCGTATAAGATCATAAAGAATCGTAAAAAACGTTGAAAATCGTAAGGCGTCATTAAAAATTGTTTAAACTTATGAAAAGATTATGAAACTCGTGAAAAACTGTTGAAAGTTTTTAAAAAATCGTTTAAAATCGTAAGAAATTCGAAAGCAATCATAATGAATCAATAAAAACGTAAGAAATTATGAAAAAAAAAATGTTTAAAATCTAAAAAAATATTTGAAAATCGCCAAAAATCGTTGTGGTAAAAAAACTGAAACAAAAAATGATAAGAATCTTAAAAAAACTAAAAAAAAAAAAATCGTTAAAACCATGGAAAATCACAAAAAACCGTTGAAAAACACAAGCAATTTTAATATATAATGAAAAGTATTAAAAATTGTAAAAAAAAATATTTAAATCGTGAAAAAACGTTAAAAAAATAAACTGAAACAATTCGTAATAATTAAAAAAAATCTTAGAAATACTTGAAAATCTTTTAAAAACTCGTCGATAATCGCAAAAATTATTTAAATTTGCAGTCATAAAAAACCGTAAAACATGTTAAAAATCGTTAAAATTTATAAAAATTTGAAAAAAAGTTCAAAATTAGGAAAATATTATGAAAATCGTAAAAATTGTTGATCGCAAAAACGCAGTTTCTGGATAGCTTGAAAAATCGTCAATAATTCTGAAAAATGGTTGAGAATCGTGAAAATTTTTTAAAAATGAAAATTTTAAAAAATAACCTGAAAAAACTGTAAAAACTCGTAAGGATTAAAAAAAGTGAGAGGTGTCACGGGACACCCGGATGGAACGATGTTCCTTGCGATTAATTCTAATTTGTAAACACAACAGAGTGTTTATACTTACATAAGCATTTATTATTGTCTGTATTAAATCTCTTCTTACCTAAATCCATCAGCAATGTCCGGAACTTTTGCAGAACAGAAACACTGTCGGGATTCATTATGGTTATTATTTTGTATTATTTTATAATTTATTATCTAAAAAAAACCTGTATAAACTTAACAAAGTCACGACACTACACTATCAAAGCAAAATAGAAAAAAGTAAATCCATTATCACTTTTCAACAGTTCGTTTCTTTTAACAAAAGTGTCCATTCATACAATACCAGAGGTTTAGATGATATACATCTACCTAGAATTACTTTTTATTTTAATTTAAAACAGGAATTAACAATTTAATATAAAATTTTAAAATTAAAATATTTGACAGTAACTGACAGTTAAGGTAATTTGACGTAGGTACCTAACTCGTCAAGTTAAGAACTATTTTTAAAATGTTTATGAATTTATTAATTTATAAAAACAGGATGAAATATAATATAATACTATTATAGGTACTTATTTTTTTTCTACAGTATTTTCTTTTAATTTAAATTAGTGTCTTTTTAATTGGTCTTTTATTAGTATTTATTTATGTATATTAGGGTTTCCTATTTAAATAAAGATAGGTATATCTACCTATGAAAGAGAGAGAGAGAGAGAGAGAGAGAGAGAGAGACAACATGCGTGTGTCGTGTCGTGACAAATTTTGGTCTGAATTTTTTTTGGCTAGCTCCTAGCCTCAGTCGTAACTGGTCGTAACGCCCGAAAGGGAACTTCGTACCAAAAATGTGAAAAAAACTTCAAAATCTTGTGAAAAATCGTTAAAAATTCTGAAAAATGTTAAAAATCGTGAATATTTATTAACAATCATAAAAAATCGTTAAAATTGTAAGAAAACAGTTAAATTCGTTGTAAACCTTAAAAATCATTAAAAATTTTGGAAAATGTTCAAAAATCGTGAAAATTTCTTAAAAACTATGAAAAATCGTTAAAATTGTAATAAACGGAAAAATTTGTGGTGTTTCAGAAAGAATCGTAAAGATGTTAAATAACGTGAAAATCGTATAAAAATCGTAAAAAAACGTTGAAAATCGTAAGAAATCATTAAAACTTTATTTATTATTATTACTTTATTATTTCCTTCCCCATTTTTCTAATTGTTGATCTATTTTATATCTTGATATTAGAACTGCTTTATAAGTTTATTTTCTATCATCATCATTGTCGTAATTCGGTTTATTTTTTTTTTATATATTTCAGTTCTTCTTTATTATTGTAATATGATTTTATTTTTATCTTTGGTTCTATCATTCAGATATGTTTTAGATATATATTTTATCTCTTTATATTTAGCTTGATTTTTTTCACCATCTTTATGACCGTCATTTAATTTTGGTTTCAAATTTGATCTCGTTTCATTTTATTTCTATGTGGATTATTATCTTTATAATATATATGTATTTTAAAATTTTCCTTCATATGTAATATAGTATTATACGTTACAAGGTCGGTAGGTGACTTATTACAGTAAGAGTTAGTTTACGGACGAGGCGACGTAGAAGCTGAGTCTGGAAATAAAGACGAGTACTGTAATAACACCTAACGACAATGTATGTATTATATTTTACTTCATCCTGTTTTTATAAATTAATAAATTCATAAAAAATTTAAAAATAGTTCGTAACTTAACTAGTTACGTCAAATTACCTTAACTGTCAGTTACTGTCAAATATTTTAAAAAATTTGTATTAATGGTTAATTCGTGTTTTAAATTTAAATAAAATAAAAAGTAAGTAATTACTTATTTTTTTTTATTTTATAGTCATTATATTGTTTTTAAATGTCAAAAATTAAAAGTAATTGTCTTCCGTTAATCAATCAGAGCAGAGTTGCTAGGCAACACATTACAGTACATGATACCGTAATGTTTTACTTATGGGCGCCAAATTGATTATAGGGAAGTTTATTTACTGGACAGGATGAAATAAAATTTTAAAATAGATCTATTGCGACTCATATAATAAGCAAAAACTGACACACTTAAAAACGGATGGGTTTCCAATAATTATTTATGCGATTCAGCTTTATTGTTCTCATTTGAAATAAAAGTCCAAGGAAAGTTTTAAATTCACCAACCGTTAAGTCTTTCCAGAAAGCAATTCTGCTAAATTAATTGTATTTGAAATACCAAGTTCGTACAAACCATTGTCTACCAGGTTGAAGTTATTTATAGGACTATTTTCATTTGGATTTATCTTCAAACCAGGTTGACTGTAAATGGAATTCTCTTGATTTGAATTACCAAGTAAAGTATTTGTTTAAAGAAACTGCTGAATTACCTTGAGGATTACCGTCACTACCACTATCTTTACTATTATTTTTGCTGACAGAATCGTATACATACCTATTCTTCTTCATCATTATTAGATACCTCTAATACTGAAATCAACCCAATTTTTCTTATGATTTTTCATGATAGGTTGCTATACAAAGATGTAAACACATGGGTATTAATATTTTTTACTATTTAATAGCCATGGGCCCACTTGCCTTGAAGTGTTCAAATCATAATAAATACAGCTAAAATCAATTGTGCTTTCTATATATACTGGCTATCTATAAAATTCACGAAAAGACGGATTTTATTGTGAGACAACAATATACAAATTTTATACTTATACTAGCTGATCCGCGGACTTCGTACGCCTAACACTTTTTCTTATTTTTTGAATTTTTACCATTTTATTGCTTTCAATGTTTTGGTTTCGTCGTTTTCATTATATTTTCTTGTTAGTTTTTTCGTTGTAATTTGTAATTTATCGATTAAATATATTAGATATTAACAGCTCCACGTTACGGTGGCATCATAATCGTTTATTTATTAAGAACTAGCTGTACCCGGCGCGCGTTTCTACGCCAGCAACTAAAATAAATTTAAGAAAAATAAAAGAGAAGAAGAGATAGAGAAGGAAAGAAAGTTTATAGTTTTGTTTTACTTATCGCACCAAAAATATATTTTTCGAACTTATATTTATACGAATTCGTATAGATATCTATTAATCAGTATTGAATTTGATACATTGAAGCGCCATCTGGTGGTAACTTCCATTAATACGAATATCGTATTCATCTTACCCATTAAAAATACATCATCATACTGATTTTCATGACAATCGGTTGAACGGGGCAGAAGTTGCTACTCTGCATCGCCACCTGGTGGCGAGTGGCATCAATGAGCATATCATACCAAACCTTCTCCGTGGAAAAATACATATACATACCAATTTTCATGACAATCGGTTGAACGGGACAGAAGTTGCTACTCTACTTTTTTCGTAAAATATAATTAAAAATTTGAATAATATTGGTAATGAACTTTGTATGAGAGATTTATTTTTATGATAAAAAATAAATAAATTTAATATTACTGTAAATAATACAAAAATCAAATAGTTTAAAAGACATTTATTGTAAACGGGCTTTCTTGCTTTGTGGACTCGAAGGGTCTTCTATTTCTTCAATAGTATATTGTGTGGCAAGGGGTGAAACAAGACGATTTCTGACTAGAGCGAGAGAGTTGACTACCCGAGCGAAGCGAGGGCTGTCTTCGCCCGGTCAGAAATCGTCTTTGTTTCATCCCGTGCCACACACTATATTTTTCATATCACATGCATTGAAACAGCGAGTTTTGATCTCTGTAGCCAGTTGAAGTGAGACTATTTCAGACAAATAGCGTAGTAATATCTTGACAACGATTTGACGACAGCTGTCAGACGATTATGATTTTATTCACTTTTGTTTTTTACAAATGCGATTCCGATAGACTTGAAATAAAGACATAAATAATAAATAAATGAATGTACCGGGCAGAAATAACGTTCTTTCGTCCCTAGGGCAGAAAAAACTGTCAGTTTCTGACTGACAGTTGCATTGGTCTGAAATTGTCTTGTTTCGACTGACAAAACAGGGATCAAAACAAGCTGTTTCAATGCATGTGATATGAAAAATCTTTATCTTCTAGTTGATATTCCAAATTATCGTTATATAAGTCTATATCAGCGTCAATTGAATTTTCAGAAATTTCTTCCTCAAGATTTATGCTGCAACTATGCGAATTTTTGCAAGTTTGTCCATGACAGTTAGAACAATTATCTGTGCATTTTAACCAATGTGTAACACAACCAGATGATTTTAAACATTCTTTTACACATTTGCAACTTATTTTTTTTAATGAACTTTCCGGCAAGAGAATATCGGTACTTTGAATATGTTCTAAATGGAATTTTCCCATTTCCCAACCCCTCTGCTTAGGGTCCAGATTATTGCCAAGCCATTGCTCAACTTGATGGTAAACTCTAAAGCAATGTTGGGCAGCTGCAGACTCTTTACACAAGTTTAAATAAAGACACATAACTGGAAAGAAGATAAAAATTACCAACCAGATGTTTTATACCCCACATATTTTGATTTTTATGATACCTTTCGAATTCCAACGTTTCTAAATACCAAAAACATATCATTTGTATTTTTCATAAGATTATATTACTTATATCTAACAAAATATACTTTTTGAACAAAGTATTATAAATTTAATTTAATTATTTTTAATTAAATTTTACGAAAAAAGTAATTAAAGAATTTTTTTTAAATTTGTTTAAATAAATATTGCTTTTGTTAAAAAAAAGTGCTGTAATTTGAGTTTAAAAAAATTGTTTCTATTTTGTTACAAATAAATTAAATTATTTATAACAGTATTATTTTAATTTAATAATATGATATTGAAGCTTCCTTTTTCGAGGTACATCGCTTAAAAAAATTCGAAAAGAGGTTGACCTTAAAGGCCATCCTTGCAACTTCCCGCTAGTTTTAACCGCAAAGCTATAGTAACGTGACGTATTTTGACGTTTTTGACTTTTTTTGAAATGTTTAAAAAGCCACAACTTTTTAACGCCTTATTCGATTTTGATGTTCAAGATGGCACTCGACGCAGTTTTTTGAGACCTAAAAACGTTACCGGGAGTGCAAAATCGGTTAGTCAAAAAATCTCTAAGTTATTGAAAAAAAAAACACTTTTTTTTGAAAATTTTCGACAACGATATCTCACGAACGAATCAACCGATTTTAATTTGCAAAACGGCATTCGACGTGGCTTTTTAAGCTTAAGAGCTGATTAGGTTATGAAATTGATCGATGCAATAGCCAAAAAGATATGCCCAAAAAACATCATTTTTACCAATTGTTTTTTTCGGTTATTTTGAAATTTCTCGAAATCTACCGGCTTGAATCGGTTCAAACTTACAGGGAATCTAAGTTAGATGGAATTCTTTGGAATGCTTTTTATTTTATTCCGATCGGTCAAGCCGTTCAAAAGTTATAAGAGGTTTACATACATCCACACACACATCCACACGTACATACAGACATACAGACACCCTCGTAAAAATAGTCAGGGGAGGTTCCTAAGACCTGAAAACGTTGAGATCCGATGAAAACTCGATTTTCGAAAAACGGGGTGAAACCAATAACTTCCCGATTTAAAAAAAAAAATTAATTTTTTTTAGCGGGAAGTTAAAAATGATGAAAATTAATTCAGTAGAAGCTGAGAAAATCTTTTTTTTTATTCTATCTATTTTAAACTTTGGAATTCAGTTTCTCCTTATAAATTTTTTTTGTGCTAGGACTTTTTTGATTTTATATATGTTGTCGGTTTTCTAAAGACATGAAAGATTAGCTTTTTTTCGGGTTCGTTTTTTCGGACCGTTCTAGAATTGTTTTTGAATTAAATGTTGACAATGTAGAACTGGATGCGCAGTCTGTTAAGCCGAAAACCGTTCAAATGTAGTTTAGTATTTTTATAAACCCGTATTACCTTTTTATTAATTGTAAATATAAACATCTACTGATTTGTAGAGAAAAAGACCATTGAAATACCCAGTAATTGTAGTTTATTAATAAAGGAATTATGTAAAAGCAAAAGCATATGAGTATAATATTTTTTAAAATTAAAACTTTTGGCAAACTAAATTTGTAAAATAAAACCATTTTGTTAAATGAAAATATTTAAAGGAAAAAGAGTGAGAGGTGTCAAGGGACACCCGGATGGAACGAAGTTCCTTTCGATTAATTAGTGAAGGAATTGTAATTTGTAAACACAACAGAGTGTTTATACATATACATACATAAGCATAATGTCTGTATAAAATGTCTACTTTACTTACCTAACTCTATCAGCAATATCCGGAACTTGTGCAGAAACACTGTCAGGATACATTATTGTTATTATTTTCTATTATTTTATTATTTATTATTTACAAAAAACCTGTATAAACTCAACAAAGTCGCGACACTACACTGTTCAAGTTCAAAGCAAAATAGAAAATAGTAAATCCATTATCACCTGAATATTTTCAACAGTCCGTTTCTTTGAACAAAAGTGTCCATTTATACAGAGGTTTAGATGACATACATCTACCTAGAATTACTTTTTATTTCAATTAAATTTAAAACAGGAATTAACAATTTAATGCAAAATTGTAAAATTAAAATATTTGACAGTAACTGACAGTTAAGGTAATTTGACGTACTTAACTAGTCAAGTTACGAACTATTTTTAAAATGTTTATGAATTTATTAATTTATAAAAACAGGATGAAATAAAATATAATACTTTTGAAATTTAGAAATTAAACAAACAAGAAATTATTAAACTGACATTAATAATTTCTTGTTTGTTTAATTTCTAAATTTCAAAAATACGTTGAGAGTTATCTCAAAAATAATAGTTTACTAAAAATATAATACTATTATAGGTACTTATTTTTTTCTACAGTATTTTCTTTTTAATGTACATTTTCTTTTAATTTTAATTAGTGTCTTTTTAATTGTACTTTTATTAGTATTTATGTATATTAGGGTTTCCTATTTAAATAAAGATATATCTATCTATGAGAGAGAGAGACAGACAGACAGAGAAACATGCGTGTGTCGTGTTGGTCGTGTCGTGTCGTGACATTTTTTTGTCTGAATTTTTTCCGGCTAGTTTCAGTCGTAACGCGCGAAAGGGAACTTCGTTCCAAAACTTTATTACTCTGTTATCAGGTAATAAATATAATAATGGTTAAATTTTTGCGTAGAAAGAATTCTACAATAGTGTTATAAAGATAAATTGTTATTTTGAAAAAAATTGCAGAACTAGGCGCAATGTGTTTTTTTGGTAAATCTGGTTATTATAAACAACGATAGGTACTTATTTACAAAAACATCTGCTATGAATTAAATTCCAAAATTGTACGTCGAATTCAGATTTTTATTATACCATTGGTATTTACAATTGGGTTTATATTTCAAGAAAAAAAATTTTTTCAACGTAGTATTTTAAAATGCTATCTCTTCCTATTCGACCATAAGGGTTGGCACGCTCATACATAAGCGTGCTTTTTTATAATCCATTTTTTACTTCGATCTTGTGCTTGTGAGTTCTTCTGTTATAAACTATTTTTGTTAGTGGTTGTATTTCTCGTTTTTGGATTCTTTTGGTTTTACTTGTTTTTTTTTGAGTTTATTTTAAAGACATTAATACAAATGAATGAGGTTCAGGGTAAGTTAAATACTGTAGTCCAATTACATGTTTCTAACAAATTTGAATAGTTTAAAAATTGTTATTATCAGTCAACCTCAAGAAGAGGGACAATTGGACGAAACATTTTTTAATAGGGAAAAGACTCTAAAATAGCTTGACCTATACAAACAATACAAACAAAAATTAGGTACCTATGAGGTGAAAACAATGAAAAAGCTATGGGAGCTTGTAGCAAGAGAGCTCTCAAATTTTTATAAAATTAAAATATCTGCATCAAAATGCGAAAATCGGATTATAGGAGAGTTGTAGATAATAATAATCGTAGTGGAAGAGGTCGAAAAATTTATGAATATGAAAAAGAGATGAAGGAACTATTTGAAAAGAAAAGAAACATACACCATGCGTTTTGTTTAAGTGCAAATACTGAAATAAGAAACACAGAAACATCCACTGAAAAGCAAGTAAGTGTCACAAGTGAAACACATGTAACTCTAAATATACCAGAAGCAATAAAACCACAAGCATCGACTTCACGAGAAAATGTAATTCGAAAAGGCATACCACAGAAGGAATGATATACTGTTAGAAATGAAAAATTTATAAAGAAAAAAATAGACGAGAAGAAGAAAAATTAGAACTAAACAAACAAAAACTGAAAGATCGGGAGATGCGAACAAATTTGTTAAAAAAATATTTAGAAGTATCAAAAAATAATCAAATTTTTTTTTTGTTTATATATAAATATTGTTTGTTTTTTTATGATTTGTTTTCTTTTTAATTTATTCTGTGTAAATATTTTGTTAGTTCTTTATTATAGAAGTATTTTATATTTAAATTGTTTTATTTTTTGAAGTAAAACTTCTTTAGGCGCGACTAGGGGTAACTCAGATTTATTTTCTAACGGAAGTAATTCTGACGGAACGTTGTAATTCTGACATCAGAATCTGACGGAAGTAACGGTGTGACGTCAGCTATGGGAGGAGCAGAAATTTATAAATTTTATTATGGTAATATTGTAATTAATTTTCAAAATTTTCAGAATTTTCAAATTTTTCAAAATTTTCAAATATTCAAATTTTTCAAATTTTTTTAAAATTTTCAAAATTTTGAAGATTTTAGAATTTTCAAATTATTAAAATTTTGAAGATTTTTAGAATTTTCAAATTTTCAAAATCTTTAAATTTTTTCAAAATTTCCAAAATTTTCAAAATCTTTAAATTTTTCAAAATTTTCAATATTTTCAAAAAGGTTACACGCACACTCTTTTTTTTTCAATATTTAATAACATTTAGTTAATAATCACAATTTATAAAAGAACTTTTTATAGTAGAAAGTTTTTTTTGGTGATTTATAAGTCATATTACTATTATTAAATTATTACTCCCTTGGTAAATAGCGCTTTACAAGATAGATTACGGCATAGTCCACAGTATAGTCTAAAATTTTTAAAAATTTTCTAAATTAGTTATTTTATTAACAGTTAAAATAATAATTACTGTTGTCACATGTAAAACAAAAAAAAATTCTCTCTCGCGTAGTCGATCCCATTATGATAACATAATAGAACTGTCACCTTGATTCATATCCGACACTTAATCAACTAGGCTACGAACGACATATTTAAAAACTTTCAAAATGATAACATGTATACACAATTTATATCATATTTCATATCAATTCAGTATAAATTTTGAAATTAATGTATATGCCTAAACACACTTGAAACATGCATTGTCATCCAGATCTTAGCTATCCTGAAAATTTCAGAGCTCTAGGTAGTCGGGAAATAGGTTTAAATTCGATTACAAAATTCCGCGGAATGACAGAGAGACAAAGAACACGGTGAAAATATAAAAAACTTTCTAAAAAGTATATTTCTCAATCGGAATAAAATTAATAGCACCTGCTTATACAGACAAAATCATTTAAACTCTAATAAATTATCAAACGTTTAATATTAAAGCTACATAGTATCTGTACGTTAATCCAACAATTCCATGATCGTCTTCAGTAATTATTCCTTCTTCTTGTTGTTTTTCTTGATTTGCCCCAGCAACTACTTCTTCTTCTTCCTCCATTTCACCATCGTCTTGTAGCATATTGTGGAAAACACAACATGCTCTAATAAAATGGCAAATAAATTCAACATCTTTTGATTTGATGTGATACATTTGTCGAAATCTTTGCTTTAGTAAGCCAATTGTATACTCTATGAGAATTCAACAATGGCTTATTTTATTGTTAAATCGTTTCTAAACTTCTGATAAATTTCCATTATCTTTATAGGTTGTTAGTAGGTTTCTTAAACACGGATATGCAGAATCTCCCAAAATATACCATTCTCCGCAATTTTCACGAATACTGTTTCCTAAAGGACTATTTCGGAATACTCTAGCGTCGTGAACACTACGTCTCGTATTTTCCTCCTACGATCACAAACCACTTGCATCTGTAACAATAAATTTAAGTATGAAGTAAAAGGGGGTTATGTTGTGGATTCATTTATGAACAAACATTTTACTTACATGAATGGAATGAAACTTTTTTCTATTATAATACGAATCCGGATCTATTTGTGATGTATCAATTCTAATATGTGTTCCATCTAATGCATCTAATAGCTCCTGGAAAACCCATTTCCAAAAATTCTTCATTAATTAAAACACACTCCTGTTTACTCGGCTAAGTGGTAATATGGCAGACAAGAACATGGTAACATTTTGCCACGGTTTTTCTTTATCTCACTTAACCAAAAAGGTTAAGGATCATTTAAGGTTTGTTAGTGGTCACTCTACTGGCAAATTATGCCCGAGCTTAGCCGTAGAGGGATGATAAACAAGTGAGCCGCGCCACCGACTTAGATGGTACAAGCCGGAAACCCCTAGATATAATAGGCACTAACAACCCTTACACAATCCAACAAAATGAAATAAAGTGAGCTAAAAAAAAACAAATTAGATTTATAAACTAGACCCTCCCTTAATATAAAAATTTAGTTATAGACTGAATACCAGAATTACAATTTTTGAGTTATAACAAAATGTGTACACTAGCACCTTAGGGATAAAACAAGTAATATGAGTAGTCTCGGTGTGATCACACTTACGAATTATAAAACTAAATTACAATTAGTAAAAAAAACAAAAGGTAATACAAAATACAAGGTATTGTAATTGGCTTATCTGTTCTGGCAGAGGTGGCTTCCAATCACCACTGATAAATGACCTTACACCACTACAGGTCGGTTTCAGACTCCGGTAATCCAATGCTGCTATGCCAAAATTAGTGCCAGAACAAAATAAGGAACTGCTGGTACCAAAAATAAATACCGGTTCCAAAGGTAAATGCCGGTACCAAGGATCAATGCCAGTTCCAAAAATAACTGCCGGTACCAAAAATAAATGCCGGTACCAAAAATAAATGCCGGTACCAAGGACCCTAAAATTTTGTACCTAAATTACCAAGACGCAAGGATACGATAACAATTAATCAAGGAAATTTAATTAGTTAAAAAAAACTGACTCAAATAGTTACAATACACTGATTAGTAGAAAAATAATAATTACTAAAGGTTTCTAAAACATTTACATTCATTTATAAATTTAGACCAATAATATATAAAAGAAAATAATAGATTTTGCAATGAAACTTGTTACTAAATTAAATTATATTAATACAAACAATTAATTACAGCTTTAGTCAATTAAATTTATCAGATTTAATGATTGATTGAAAATTGTCACTATAGCAAATTACATAAATTTAAATGATTTAATACAGTTTTAGTAATTTAATTTATAAAATACGTTAAATACCACAACTAAAAGAGCAAGGAAAAAAATGTGTCTAGTTTTTTACGTAGAGACATTCAAAATAAAACATATAAATTTAATAATTATAACTGTATGGCGTTATTAAATAAAGGTAAATCTACGATTTTAACAATTATCGCTACACAGGAAAGAAATTGGAAAGTACCTAACTCACCTAAGATAGAATAGGGTAAACTATAAATCGGTGGTATTATAATAGCCTGGGACGTTGATTTTTTTGCCCCAACAGCCGTCTTGTAGTGTGTTGCTGCTAAATCTATGAATCGGGGAAATCGCAATAAGAATAATGTTGCCATATGCTTAACGATATGTATACACTTACCGACAGAAAATCTCGTTATAAATCCCACAACGTGGCTTTTCCCACTGGACACGAAATAAACCAAAAATATCATCCAAATTAATTCGATGGCCCAGTCGGAAATAGAGTTTTGGTCTTAAAATCCACAATTAAATGTCGCAGATGACCTCTCAAAAACAAAGGAGCTCGTTCAACAATTACTTATTGTTTATAGTTTATCTTAGAAACTGTAAGAGTGTAGTATATTGTAGTGGATTTATTTAAATATGGGGATTTATTTAGGGATATTTTACCATTTTTGTATGAATTTCTGATGCTGATAAAGCTTTCAAAACAAAGCAACAAGAAATTTTATTTTTGCAAGATATTCAAGGGTAATATAACAAGACCTTGATTATAGTCGGCTATTTTTGTGGTATCTAGATTTCGAAAATATTTTAGTATCAATTTGTTGAGACATAATTTGACATTAATAATCTGATTAAAGCCCGAAAGCTTTAGCTTGAGGGCTTTAATCTTTGATTATTAATGTCAAATTATGTCGAAACAAATTGTAAAATATTTGAGAAATTTAGCAACAACAAAAATAGCAGACGATTAATCAAGGTCGCGTTATATTTAGGAAGATTATTTCCTGAGAAGACAAATTTTTGACATTTATATTTGACGTGACTATTTCTCTAGTGCAATAGTTGCTTATATTGTTCTAGTGCAATAGTCGCTGGTATTTGATTCTGATTGGTCCAATTTCAAAAAATTATTACATTCTATTGGTTAATTTGAATCGAAGGAAATAATCGGTTTTATTTATTGTAACAAAAGTACACTTACACACCAACTTGAAATGGCTTTAAACAAAGAATGAGTTGACAAATAAAAATAGTTTTTTTTTGTATATTCAAATAGAGGATGAAATATTAAAATAGCGTATAAATTTGATTTCTCATCTGGTTAATAGGGGTCACTTTTAAAGCTTTGTAACCAACCATTATATTATAATTTTAAGTTTTGTATTCATGGAAAATAATGACCAACAACCTTAAAATATAGAAAAATTATATTTATATATATTTATCTATTTTTTTTCAGAAATGTTGATCCACCCGTATGGTATGATACTGATGTAAAATTATTTGAAATTCAACGAATTTAGAAGACATTCCTTAATGCTAATTTATTTAATATTAGTATTTATTCTTAGCATACTGTTAAAAGCATTCAGTTAACAGATTGATTATTTTAGTATGTTTTATTAATCTTAAATAATATTTACTGTTGTGTGTATAATATTGAATTACTATTCGAGAGTTCTCTTCCTGGTTTTGAATAAAAACAAAATATGCCCCACGAAAATCGATACTTTTGCATACGTTTAAACCCATTGGTAAAACCTGTCTTCAGTTAACACCTGCAAAATCGCTATTTTAAAGTGATTGGTGTTTTCCTCTGGCGACTGGGATCGCTGCCTATGCAATGCATTCTTGATTTTTGGGAATGTGAAGGAGTCGTTGGAACTTAGGTCGGGACTACACGGTGGATGGTCTAACAAATCGATGTTTTGAAGCTCCAAAAACTCGATTGTTTTTTGGGCAGCATGAGCACTTGTACTGTCCTGATGTAGAATGATTCACCATTTTGTGTTTTTTAGTCGGAGATGTATAAAAAAGCTGATTAAAATCAAAGAAAGAGTTTTTCAAGAAGTGATCACAATGAAAAGAGTTTTACAAGAAGTGATGACAATGAATAAAATGGTCTCATTTTATGTTTTCATGCGTGTTTACACAGTAATTTCATTTGAGAGAAGTCGATTCGAGCTGAGCATTATCAGAAGAATCACACTTTTTTTTATGTATCCACCAGAGCAAGAGATACCAAACAAGCTCGATTTTCTTTTGAGCAGTATAAGCACTTGCATTGTCCTGATATAGGATGATTCTCCATTTTGTGTTGCTTATTCGGAGTTTCGTGGTAAACAAACGATTATATACAAATCGGAAGTAAAAGTTCTTCGATCTTCTAAAGCAATTGTTGCCACATTATCAGATTTGGACACAAAAGTTGCGATCATTTTCTTTGACACACTTCGAGAAAGGATCACTTTTGTTGGTTTTTCCTCATCGTGAAACACCCACACGATTAGCGTTTATTTTCCGGTTCGTAGAAGTAAATCCAAGATTTATGGCCACTATCAATTCTATAAACGTTTTTTGAGCTTCCTTTGTTGAACCGTTCCAATGTTTCTCGACACCAACTGACGCGAAGCGCTTCTTGCTCGTCTATATGCAAAACTAAAAAGACACCTCTCAAATACAATACTTACTTTTAATGAAATTATAAATTAGATCTGATCAACAAACTTGATTAAAAACAAAAAAAAAAAAATTAAATTTTTTTCTGAACACCTATCATCCATACAATATTTGTATAAGTTGCTATAGAATATTAGCAACATATAAAATATACATTTATAGTGTTACCGTTAGCCTTATATAGAGTTTTTAATTTACTAATATACATAAATACCAAATATTTAAAATATATTAATGTACATAGACAAATTTAGATAAATATCTGTTGACTGTATGTTCTTATAGAAAGCTGTAATTTTATTGTTTATTAAAATATAATATACACATTTGACTTATTAAATGTTTTTTTTCACAATAACCTTTTTCGAAACCTATAAATGAGGGAGGCTGGAAGATTTAGAAACTAAAAAACAGGCAAATGACATTAAGGAGAAATCGAAAAAATGTCGCATGCGGCAGAACATGTAGTGCAAAAAGTCCGTAATTTTTAATTGGTTTTGGTTTTTATTTCTATAGTAAGAAGTACGTATTGAATTATGTAAACAAGGCTTTTAGAGTTTCAGACACGTTTGGAGTGGTACAATTTGATGATAATATTTTGTACACTATTTTCTTCAGATAGCTCTCCACACGTTAAGAGGTCGTCATCAACAGAAGAATATTGTTTAAAACAATCCATAATTAAACCTCTTTATAAAAAAGGCAATAAATATAAAATTTCAAAGTATAGGCCAGTCGCACTTTTATCAAGTATATCTAAATTGTTTGAGTATGCGATGATGTTACGCCTAATGTCATCTTTGGAAAAAAAATAATATCCTGTCAAAACACTAACTTGGTTTTAGACAGGGCAAATCTACCTCAACAGCATTGCCTGATATTTACGAAAAAATTATTGATGAAATAGAATCGGCATATTCTGCGATCTAAGCAGTGCCTTTGATTGTGTGGAGCACAGAACTGTCCTTGAAAAAATGAATTTTTACTGTATTCGCGGAATTGCAAACAATTGGTTTTCCAGTTATTTGCTTGATCGATCGCAGGTTGAGGAAATTTTCTGTGTAGAAATATAAAAATACAAACAACTGTTCGATCACAGAGTACAACTAATAAAATAGGTGTACCACAAGGATCAATCTTGGGCCCCATTATTTTTGCAATCCACACAAACGACCTACCTTATTTTATTGAAGACCTTACGTCATTTGCAGACGACTCCACTGACTGCAATTGTCTCTGATAAAAATGAAAAGATTAAATTTCAAAAAGCTACTGACACACTTGTGAGGCTTTCTGATTGGTTTTCTGGAAATAGGCTATTTCTCAACTCTTCAAAAACCAATTATTCCGTTTTTCATCCACACCGAAAAACTATTGAAACAAGCACTGACTTGGTCATAAATGGAATGCATATTGACCGATCTTCCAATATTAGAATTCTGGGTCATCTAATATAATCTAAATAACCTGGCATGGTCTCTCCTGTGGAGCCTCATGTTTGAGCACTGCTTAGAAATGGGAATGGGAATATTTTGACCAGGTTCGGCACCAAGAGTCCTTACATGCACCCGGCAAGCAGGAATCTAGTTTGTTCAGCTGAAAATCAACATCACGCTAATCTTCAGGTAGGCTAGAATCCAGGTGTCCGAAATTCCTTAAATTACTGTTGCCACAGGGCAGTTCCCTTTATAAGAGATTTGAGTCCTGTGACCAGCTCCTCAGGGTGGTGATAGGATTCAGGATTCGTGTCACCGAAGATGAGGAACCGTTTATAGTCCAAGGCCTCACACTCGAATAGAATGTGAGTTGCCGTCTCATCGTCCATGGCGTACAGTCGGCACAAGGTGGGTTCCTGTGTCAGAATCCCCATCCTCCGAAGGTGTAGTCTGAATGGTCCATGCCCAGTGAGCAGGCTCACTAGTACTCTTATCAGACTCCTACCAAGATTCAGTATGTCAGACGTCAGTTTTTTGGACTAGCCTTTGAGCATCAGCTTCGAGTGCCTCAGCCCTACAGTGTTACTCCAGTGTTTGGTCGACTCTTCCCAGACCCAGTTCCTTACTTTGGTCCTTACCCAGGCTATAGGCAGTCCCAATACAGGTTCTGGACCAGTTAATCGTGTATCCGCTCCCTTCTTGACCAGAAGGTCCGCGGTTTCATTACCTTCAAAACCTTTATGCCCTGGTATCCACTCCAAGAAGACACTGTTTTGTCTAGCCAGTTCATTGAGGTGTTGTATGCACTCTCAGATCAGCTTGGAACTAACCCGGAATTGTTTTAAGGCCAGCAGTGCAGCCTGGCTATCTGAGAAGAAAGTTATCCTCTCCCCTCTCCAGCCACGGCCTCGCGTGTGGTCGGCAGCCTTTAGTAAGGCGTATACCTCAGCCTGGTACACGGTTGACTCTGCTCCCAAGCTGAACTGCTGGCTAAGGTTGCGTGAACCACAGACCCCTGCTCCGGTTCCTTCTGAAGTGCGAGCAGATCCGTCAGTAAAGTACTTGATCCCTGCATCGTCGAAAATTCTTTGAGAGCCGTCCACAGTCCACTCGGCTCTGTCTCTCAGCCGGACTTGGTATCAACTCTCAAAGTTATAACAGGGGATCATCTTATCAGTTGGCAAGCCTGTCAACAGGACCTGACAATCTCCAGTGAACAGTGTGCGATTACGATGCAAACCATCACACCCGTTAAATTTCAGCCTGTGAGCTCCCGACATCGCCTCCCCTTTGATGTAAACATTAAGAGGTGGCAAGCCCAGGATAACTCCCACTGCCGCTGTAGGGGCTGTCCTCATGGCCCCAGAGATCTGCAGGCATGCAAGCCTCTGAAGCGACTCCAGCTTGCTCTGAACAGTTGATTGTTCAACCTTGTTCCACCATACGCATGATCCGTAGGAGACAATGGGTCTGACAACCGCCAGGTATATCCATCAGACGACCTTGGGTGAGAGCCCCACGTCTTCCCCACAGATCGCCTAAGCATGTTTAAAACACGCTTAGACTTGTCTATAGTGTATTCTAAATGCCGATTCCAGGTAAGTCTCTTGTCCAGATGGACGCCTAGGAACTTTACCTTCTCAGCAATTGTTATTCTTTCACCGAAAATTCTGGGTGACGTTAAGCCTGCCACCTTATACCTGTGAAAGGTACGACTACCGTTTTGGCAGGGTTGACCGTGAGATGTCGACTCCTGCACCAGCGTTCTACTCTTGACAGAGCTCCGTTGAGCAGCTCCGTCATAGTGGTCACACAAGCCTCGGACCAAGATGACGAAATCGTCAGCATAGGCCTGGGCATGTATTCCCGACTCATTGAGCTCCCGAAGCAAAGGGTCAGACGCGAGGTTCCACAACCGACGGGAGATGACTACCCCCTGTGGGCAGCCCTTAGTGGCCAACACCTCCCTCGAGGTGCCAAACAGGTCGGCAGTGATAAGTCGCCCTCTCAGAAAGGTCTCTATCCACCCAGTAGTGGCAGAGTCTAGCCGTCCAAGGGAACTGACTATGGCATCGATATAAGTGTTATCAAAGGCACCCTGGACATCTAGAAAGACGACCAGAGCCACTTCTTTTCGGTCCAGCGCTGATTCTATCTTGTCCACCAAGACGCGCACCGCGGTTTCTGTGGATTTCCTTGGCTGATAGGCGTAGTGGTGCTGATGAAGTGGGGACCTGACAAGCAGTTCCTCACTCACACGGCGATTTACTAGCCTTTCCAGGGTCTTCACAATGAAGGAAGAGAGACTAATGGGTCGATACGCCTTAGGTTGGTCGAAGTTTTTCCGACCAGCCTTAGTTATAAAGACGACCCGCACCTTCCTCCAAATGTACGGAATGTACCTGTAGGCCAGACTTGATCTAAACAGTCTGCACAGTGTTGGTATCAGGAGATCCAACCCATTCTGCAGAAAAGCTGCATAGACTCCGTCTGGACCAGGTGATTTGAAAAAGGAGAAGCTGCCTACGGCACACCGTATCCTGTCCGCTGTGACGACAGCCTTGGCCACCTCCCAGTCAGTCCCCTCTGTCTGGTCTTCTGACATGAAGTTCCGGAGTTGGGTCCGGAGGCGGAGCCTTCGGCCACGTCTAGGGTGCCAGGAAAGTGAGTTTTTAGCAACAATTTAATTGTTTCCTCTCCTGTTCTGGTGTACCTCCCATCCGGCCCCATTATTTTTTCAATCCACACAAACGACCTAACTTATTTTATTGAAGACGACTCAACTGCAATTGTCTCTGATAAAGATGAAAAGATTAAATTTTAAAAAGCTACTGACACACTTGTGAGGCTTTCTGATTGGTTTTCTAGAAATAAGCTATTTCTCAACTCTTCAAAAACCGGTTATTCGGTTTTTCATCCACACCGAAAAACTATTGAAACAAGCACTGACTTGGTCATAAATGGAATGCATATTGACCAATGTTAAAACTCTTGGTCTTAATCTAAATGAAAATCTTACTTGGGATGTTCACTGTATTGGCCTAAACTATGTTTTAAATAAGAAAGGATTTTTGATAAGAACACTTCGATCATATTTAAATATCGATTTACTAAAAGACTTTTATTATGGAGATATTGAGTCACGAATACGCTAGGGTAAGGCATGTTTATAGTGCTTTAGCTACGGTATTCAAAAAAAAAGTTTTATTGAAGCAAGAAATGATTATTCGTAATATGATAGGAGCTAAACATAGAGCAGAATGCAAACTTATATTTAAAAAATTAAAAATCCTAACAGTAATTAATCTGTATATACTAGAGATTCCATGTTTGACACATACAACCAAAAGTAAATATTTAAATCCAAATAATCATATATATTGCACTAGACATAATAAGCTCATCTTGCCAAGACACACCACACACCATAAAATTAAAAAGTGATAGTCCCAAAATTATGGAGATAAAAGTTTATATAACCATCTAAAAAATAATGAACGTAAAACAAGCAGTGAAAAGAAATTTAGAATTGAATTAAAAAATTTACTAGCTAAAAATCCCTTTTATCCCCTGAAATAATTTTTTAAGTTAGAAATTTAAATTTAAATGTATAGTTTGCTAATGCTCATATTGTTTCTTTTCTTTTATTTTTATTTTGGAGTTTTAATTTCAATTCTTCTGGTTATTTTTTTTTGATTTTATCTTTTTTTGTATGTATTGACTTGTTCTATATCCATGTATTTGTGTAGGTCTTTAGATTAATAAAATAAATGAATTGAAATGAAAGTTCTTCATTATTCAGAGCTCTTGTCTCAGACAAATCCAGCGTGTTTATAACATTTGCAAATTGTCGCTGACGTAACTTTTTCCAGGCGTCGAAAATCATTAGAGTGGGATCCTTTGGATGTTTGGCACTGCTGGTGTCTACATTTGCATCAAGACTGGAGACAATTTTTAGAACGAGGTTTTTACGAAAGCTTGATTGTAACGATCGAATTATTCCTTGGTCTATAAGTTGTAACACATATGTTGTATAAGGAGGCAGAAAAATAATAGTTATGCTCTCAAGTCGCTGATTTAGGGATGGACTGGACAATTATCAACCAGAAGCAAGATCTTTTTCTTCTTTTTAGTCCCTTCACGATCACAATCGCGTACCCATTTGATAAAATATCAGAAGCCATCCAGGCCTTGCCATTGCTCTCATAATCTACCAGCAGGGACCGTACATTTTTTGAAACATCTCGGGTTCTTTGTTGCCAATAATAGCTAGATAACCAAGCTGATTGAATGATATATGTCAAACAGAGGTCCATTTGGTCAAATCGAATATGTCAAATTAGACATTTAAAAAATTGCTCATGGGTACCACAAGGTTCAGTTTTGAACCCATTTTTGGTTATCGTTTATATTAACGATCTTTTCAGCTACACTTGTCCCAGTGGTGTAGTTTTGTTTTTTGACGACACAAATTTAAGTAATGAATAGATTTAATTAATAACAAAACGCCGGCGTCTCTGCTGCATCCATATATATCAACTATTTAGTGACTTACTAAATAGACGGAAAGCTGGCTACGAAAATTAAAAATGATAAGGTGCAGTAAAAATGATTATATAAAAACCTTCCTTATCTATTGTATATAGCGTAGTGTCCACTGCCAAAAGTCTCTCCCGAGGCGGACCGCGTGGGCGGGCGGCCAAACGTGTAAATTTTTGACTTGAAAAAAATCATAAGGTGCAGTTTTAAAGATTTGTAATTTTATAGTTTCTACCAATAGAAATACTGTAAAATTATTGCCAGAAGTCTAGATCGTGGCTAAAATGTCGCCAGAAGTCATTAAAGTTGTAAATAAATTATTAAAAAAAATGACAAGGTGCAGTTCTGGCGAATTTGTTTTTATATTATTTATTGCTTAAAAAAGCTAAATGTAAATTGCCACAAGTCTAACTGGTGGCTAAGTTAAGATAAGCTAATTAAATCTTTGCAAGTTTTTGAACTGAAAACAATAGTTCTTGAAATGAAATGACAAGGTGCAGTTCTGACAATCGTTATTTTATATTACTTATAGTTTAAAAAAGCAGTGTATGTAATGACAGAACCCCAAATAGTGGTAAACTACCTATATTAAAAAAACGGCCCTTGGTACGCCAGGCGCATCAGTAGATTTATATCAATTGAATATACTAAAAGTATACGTTTCAGAAAAAAATGTTTCAGATAAAAGTTGTAGGTCTCTTTAAGACAAACAAAAAAGACCCCTAACATTTTTTTGTACAGGGTGAAGTAAAAAAGTTACGATTTTTTTTAAATTTTGATTTGATGTCACGCCCAAACGGCCGGACCGATTTGGTCCATTAACGAACTCGATCGAGATTTTTTTGTGATTGATTTTTGTATCAAATTTTATTTTGATCACTTAAGAAATGCGACCGCTATCGTGTCCACAGATTTCGTTATATCGGAACTAGACATACATACAGTGAAAGAAGTCTTACTAAATAATGAAGAATCTAAAGCTATAGTATTAAATTATTGCATAATATAAAGGACTCATAATTTAATTTATTTATAAAAGTATTATACGTACCTATTTAAGATGACGAATCAGATATAGATAATGCTAGCGATGAAGATGAAAACGATCAATCCGATTGTGAATGTTAAAAAATATTGGCAGTATCAATTATTCAATTTTTTTTTATAATAAATAAACTAATGAAAACAAGATTGGGAAAATTCTTTATATTCACCAACCATTCTTTTAAGTATTAATATCTGAAATTGTTTTTAATAAAAAAAAACTGTTCTATCACTGCAGTAATTTATTTATTATTTTTCATATAGTTAACCACTATTTAGGGTTCTGTCATTACATACACAACTTTTTTAAACTACATATTTATAATTAAAAGAATAAAATATTCGAGAGGGCCAATATTTTTCAACATTCACAATCGGATTCATTTTCATCGCTAGCGTTATCTATATCTGATTCGTCATCTAAAATAGGTACGTATAATATTTTTATAAATAAATTATATTATGAGACCTTTATATTATGTAATAATTTAATACTACAGCTATAAATTCTTTATTATTTAGTAAGACTTCTTTCACCGTGGATGGTAACTGCGGGCAAGGAGGCAAAGATGACGAATAAAATTTTTTTAATGTTTTTTTGAATGGCTCGTTTACATCTTTTATTTTATAATTTTGAAAAAACATTTTACATCTGGTATTATTAATGAATTATTCAAATTTTTTTTAATAAATTATTGAAGTCTAAATTTTTGTTAAATGATAATTGCAAAACGTTTAATTTTTCTATCACTTTAGTAATTTTTAACTGTATTTCTTATTAGTAGATTTATATCTACTATTCAGCTGGTTCCCAGTTCACGACTTCGGGAAAATTTCACTACAGTTTTTCGTTTTGGGCCCCCCTGACCTCAAAAACACCTTACGTTCAAAAGATTATATATATATATATATATATATATATAAGGGGGGAAAATTAATGGGCATGTACGCAAAAAGGATCCTTTGCGTACATGCCCATTAATTTTCCCCCCTTTTTTTGTTATAGGTACGCATACTTGGCACCCTTTTTTTTTTCTTTTATATATTATAACATATATGCGAAAATACATATATATTATAACATATATGAAACTACCTTGAAAATTTTTATTTTAATATAGATGTGGATAAGGTAAGATTCAACTTAATTTCTTTTATTTTAATGATTGTTACTTTAACATAAGTTCTTATCTATTCTCTTTCGAAGGGTCAGAGTTCAAAAAATCTCAACTAATAAATGGATTCCAATTTAACTGATATTGAAAATTCCAAAAAAAAATTAATAAAATTCAACAATAATATACCAAATTATGTTTTTGTACAATAATTCCAATTTGACCTTAACCTCACTTTTTCTTATTGTTTTGTGCGCATAGACACATTACCTTCAAATTTCAAACATCATTAAATCAAGGGTTATGAAAAATTCTGAATTTTGTAATCAATAAATCAAATTAAACTTATTAAAGAATGTAAAAACAACTTATTTAAACAGTGAAACAGTGTACAAGTGAAATCAAATGTTCATCAACTACAGAAAAATCAAACACAGGAATGTTCTTTATTTTTAAAAAAAATTGGAAATAGATACCGTGTTTTGAAGCTTTGGTATTCTCTCTGGACAAACGAAGGCACAGGCTATCATTTCCTATTGGAATCCAACCATTTCCCAGGAACATCAATGATATACGGACACTTTATAGATGTAGACGAATAAATTTGCTTCTCATCCGGAAATAATTTGCTCTTGCATCAAACGGTGAGTAAACTAATACTCTCTTTCTTATTAGAAACCAGTTTTACTTTAGTTAAATTACTCAGGAAGCATTCATATAACTGAACTGCTCAACACACCATTCCTAACATTTATTTCTCCATATATATGAACTTTAATTCTTACCAGTGGCTATCAGGAGTTGTCTTGTGGCTTTGTTAACACTTTTTACTACTTTTATACTTTCTTTTATAAGCATTTAAATAAAAAAATCGAAATTTTAACGGAGCAAAATTTATTACATGCTATCACTTCAAAAGCCCCAAAACAAGAGAGAGATTCAGGAAATCAACAATTTAACAACTGAATCCCCAAACAATCTTACACTATCATTATTATGTTCTATTCGCCTACTAAATTATTAATCAAATAAAATTACTAAAAATCTAATACCTAATTCCTTATTTACATTTTAATACAATAGACATTCTTTTAAAATTTGCTAAACTTTAAATGAAATGTTAATTTTATAATATCTTATCTACAATATAATCTAATGTCTTTCTATTTTCAGAATATTTCATTTGGCAATTAAACTAATAACAAATCACAATATGTCTTGAGAACAAACATTGTCTATTCTAAAAGTAAGTACAAACTTTTTTTATTTCCTTCTATAAGTTCTAATATTTTATACTGAAATTTATGTAAAACTTTACATTGATGTCTTAACATTTGGTTTTCTTATTTCATTTTATCTTAATTTATTTAAAATCGGTTTTAATTACTAAGGTATCGTAAAATTTATAAACTTTTTTAATATTTACTCTCATTATCTATTTGATACATGATTATTAGAATTTTATATATTATAGATAAATTATATTATTTTGATTCTTTGAATATCTCTTATATCTGCTTGTGTATTTTAATTTCTCATTTTGTTTTATTTTTTCTTTTTAGGTATTAAGAAGAAGACGACGATTATAAATTATCCCAAATTAACTACATTTGCACTCTGCCTTGGAATGAGAATATATTTTCCTTTTCTCTATTTTTTTTAATTTTAATTGAAATAGCATAGTAACTTATATCATCTCAAAAAAAAAAAAAAAAATATATATATATATATATATATATATATATATATATATATATATATATATATATATATATATATGACAAATTTAACGACGCGTTAAAATTTAATTTTTTATAATTTTAAGATAACGATCGGGAAAGCGTCAATCGTAGAAGGGTCAGCAAATGATGTAAAATGCCAACATTAGGAAGAAACTTTATTCCAAAATGCGAAATTTTCGACGGGTTTTTCCGTCTTCATCAGCGCCTATAGGGATACCAACAATTAGAACTTGTTATCAAATACAAAAATATAACTTACACAGGAAAACGTTCTAGTGTCTCCTTAGATTATAGTTTAAAAAGAATAAAATTGTATAAAACTGCATGAAAACCATCACAAACCATGTATAAAAGCATAAAATTAGTTATTGTTAAAATACTTTGTACATAATAAAATCTTAAAAATGGAACAACACAGTTATTTGCGCAGATATAAAAATGTCCTGTTAAAAAAATTTTTTTAAAAAACACCAAAAGAACAATATCCTTATTTTGCGTGAAAAACCAACAATTCTAATAACAAATTTGTTGGTTAGCCTAAGTAAGAAAAGGCCAGTTCTACAGAAGAACACATATTTTTAAATTACGAGAGCTTAATTTCCCGACGCGGCACCCCCCACTTTTCTATATCTTTTTGACGTTGGTGGCAGCTGACAGTGACAGTGAGAGTTAAGTTGAGATTGTATTCATATAGGTAGTCTTCCGTTAAAATTTAACAGCTAAGGCTGTTATTTTTTTGCTATGGTAAATGCATAGGTGACTAGTAAGTTTCATTCCTACTATTTTTTCTATCTTACAATTCGTTTTTAAATATTGTATATAGTATTTATGGTATGATGAAAAGTTCTGAACGACACACGGCCGATACATATATAGCAGACTTGACTTATTATAAAAACTTCAATCTTGTCTGCTATTTGCTATGTATCGGCCTTTTGACGTTAATAACTATACCAATACGATCGAGAAGGTACCATAATTTACTTGTGAATTCTCAAAAATCATTCAAAGTTTGAGTTTCAGCAACAGAAGTTAAAATTTTAACAAAACTTAGCGTTTCCTTAAAAAAAAATAATTTTGTTTTATTTTTTTCATGGCATGCTTATTTTTTTTATAGCAGATTGTCGGATAACTACATTAATTGCAAGAAATTTTCAAATCGATTTTATTCTAAACGGGTTAATCTTAACAAAACTGGACATGTTTGTATATTTTATTACCTGTTGTTTAACTTGGCAATAAAGATACTTATAAAGCTCTGAAATTTGATAATTTCATATTGAGGACTAAAAAAGAATCGTGTACGAAAAAGTTAAAGTAAGTAATTTTAACCCCTTTCTTCCCCCAGACTCGTACATACCTGAACAAGACTTTGTCTATCGATGTTATTAACGATAAAAAGCCTAGTGTCAACAAAGTTTGTTCGAGTGTGTGTAGCAAAATGACGAATCTGTCGCCGTGTCTGTAAGTAACATCCCCATATATATCCGCATGTGTATGTATGTAGGTATTGTATATTCGAAATTCAGATCACCACTATAAAATATAGCAATTTGCTTAAAAAAGATCCCAAATGGTATGTTGATTTGTGTTAAGTTCTATACATGTAAAACTCTGATGTGTGTTGGCAAAAGTTTTAAATTAAGTCTCCTGAGGTTTATCCAATTCTTAAAATGGTATGAATGGTTGTTGAGAAAATTTTCCTTTTGACCATTACAGATATTTTTTTTACTGCTCTCCACATCTTATGCTTCATAGATCAGAACTTACTACTCTTACTAGGTACACTATATCTACCTACCTACGTTTTAATTTTTTGTTAGTCAAAAACAGGTCTTTGCAGTAGGATTTTTCTCGTATTAAAAGGAAGAGTTAATAAGAAGAAGGCAAAGAAAAATCATTAACTAAAATAGAAATTCAGAATATTTTAGTTTATATAACCAGGCCGACATAATAGAAACAGTGCCGGGAGGATGCAAATCACGGAAATGCATATACAGTGAATGATGGGACCCTCGATTGTAACTACTAATGATAATGATCCATTATGTTTTATGCAACGGAACCGATATCGGCGATATCTTTAAAAAAAATATATGCTACTCCACTAATCTATCAAAGACAACATCTCTTTCATCAGCAAAAATTCATAATACTAAGGCACTATAAACATAGGTATTATCGTCAGCCATGTTTTGTCCAATGTCAACCACAAAACTAGAGATAATAGAACAGATGTGTTGAAGCCTAATATAAAGTTGGCAACAAGTTCCGACATCAGCGCACCATGTTTTTGTTTAAAATTTTACTTTAACACCCTTTTTATGCTTAAAGTACCTTAAATTTATTTTAAACTAAAACCACTAATAGTACTTACTCTGTTACTTGGTATACCGTTATAAGTACTTTTTCGCTTTTCGCACTACCAGCTAGTTTAGTTCCCATTTTCACCACAAAATACGATTGCACGTGTCTCTTTAAGTTGTCTATGGTCTGACACGTAAATTGATTGACATTGGAATAAAAATGGCTGATAATAATACCTATATCATTGTATAAAGACTAACTAGTAGGACAACCCAATGATAAAATCTGTTTGATGCAATCGCACCTGACATCTAGTGATTTTGCATGAAAACTATCTATTACGATCGTGGTTAAATACGCCCTCTGTGACATTATTTGCTACTAGCAGAGCGGTCGCTGATAATTTGACGATTAGCTTTTAGTCCGAGAGCCCAGAGGGTTTCAGAGGGTTTTCGTAGCCGTTAAAGAGACAATACTCCACCAAAGTTTTTTCTATGTATTTTGACCCCCTGATTACAAATGTCAAGGCTGGATTTCCGAGAAATGTTTAGAAATCGGTTATTAACAAATAATTTGTTACTAACAAAAAACTCTTTTTTTTTGCAAAACAAAAAATATCACTGTAATGCTTGAATGATTTTAAGCAAAATATCTTTCTATGTATTTTTTCAAATTGAAAATTGTTAAACATTTAAAAAATAGCATATTTAACATTTTTCAAATTTGCACAACTTTTTATATAATTAATATTTTTAAACTCTGCGATGGCTATTTGACACTTAAGATCATAAAGTATGAGATGAAACCGGTTGCAATACGAAAATAAAATCTTTTTGTTACTTTAAACGCTATAAACAATATGCATTTAATCTGCTGTAACGTTCGACGCAGGGTGTAATATGAAGGGCATACTAAATCCTTATCTAAAACAATCACTAGAAACAATTTTCCTAATTTTACATCCCAACCAAAATCAACTGATCAAGTGAAGAAAAAGAATATTAAAGAACCTGTTAGTGACATCCAGAGGTTTATATATCATTAGCCAATGAATGAAATTATCCATATCAATCCATATGACTTATCGTATGATAATGTTTTATTTGATGAAAATGATTTCAAGGAAAAAAAAAACAACAAAAGTCTTTTAACTTGAAAATTGGAAAAAATTCTTCCTTCTCGTTTAGAGGAAACATTAAATACTGATGAAACTCATTTGTTAAATAATTGATGTTATGTTATCATTAGCTACAATATCATCGAAAGAAATGCAGACATTTAAGGATGTTGCCAAAAAAATTATAAATTAGATACAGGATACAGTGGATGGCAGCATTTCAAAAAATATCTAGAATAGGTCTAATATTTGACTCATATTTTAAAAAATCTACAAAGACATCAAAACATCAAAGATGAGTAAGAAGAGAATCAATACGCTATATATAATAAAATTATCTCTAACACTCAATTACCGAAACAAGAAGAAAAATTTTGGAGTAGTTCAGAAAACAAATTGTTGCGAGATTTTATAAAAAAAATTCACAAAACAAGAAATATTACCGTAATCCTTGAATGATTTTAAGCAAAAAAGCTTCTTATGTATTTTTCAAATTAAAAATCCTTAATCATTTGGAAAATAGCAATTGTGACATTTTTCAAACTTGCATAACTTTTTATATAATTAATATTTTTCAACTCTGCGATGACTATTCGACACTTAAGATCATAAAGTATGAGATGAAATCGGTTGCAATAAAAAAAATGCAATAGTTTTATTACTTTTTAATGCTTTAAACCATATGCATACCCTTCATACACCCTACGTCGTACGTTACAGGAGATTAAATGCATATTGTTTATAGCGTTAAAAAATAACAAAAGATTGTATTTTCGAATTGCAACCGGTTTCATCTCAAGTGTCTAATAGTTATCACAGAGTTAAAAAATATTATTTATATAAAAAGGTATGCAAATTTGAAAAATGTCAAAAATGCTATTTTTCAAATGTTTAACAATTTGTAATTTGAAAATGGTGCGTTTGATGAAAAAATAAATAGTCAACTTTTTTGCTTAAAATCAGTAAAGAATGACGGTAATATTTTTTGTTTTGCGAAAATACAATTTTTTATTATTAACAAATTATTTGTTAATAACAAATTTCCTAACCATTTTTCGGGAATCCACTCTTGAAATTTGTAATCAGGATGTGCAAATGCATAGAAAAAACTGTCGGGAGCCTTGACTCTTTAACAGATACGAAAACTCTCTGGGCTCCCGAACTATTTGTTGGACATCGGCAGCGTGTTCCGTACGGGTGTGTGGATCGAATTCCAGCCTGGCATTTTATATATTTTTTTAGATGATTTTTTAATTGAGTACCTACTTTTAATAATAAAAATTAAGTTAAAAGCATTTGAGAAATCCGAAACGATGAATTTAAACAGAACTAAAATTTTATTTAATAAACTCAATACATTTTTTGTATAAAAACAATAGACTCGTATTTTATTTAAAAACGGAACAAAATCATTATTTATATTTAAATAAAATTTGTTGTACATTAGTTAAATAACACCTTATAACGGTTAAACACTAAACACAAAAAAATATAAAACCGTAAATTAAAAACTCAGAAATTTTCCATTTACTGCCAACAGCTCGAAAAACAATAAACAGACAACTAACAAGAAATTTCGCTGGGGTTGGGTGGTTGGGAGTCGGGGTGATGTGATAATACACCGGAAATATTTCTCGTTCAAGGTCAACTGGTTTCAATCGACATAAACAAAGTCTGCATCCATGTACCTACGGTACATGGAGTCGATTGATTCCTGAGATGGCTTAGATTTTCTAGACACTAGATGAAGCTACAGAAGAAAATTTTGACGAAGAAAAAAAAAAGAATTAAAAAAAAGAATTAAAAAAAAATAATTGAGATTGAGTCAAAATAAAGTTTTATTTAAATAAAAAAAAAAGATTTGTTCGCATTTCTTTTAAAAATTTGAAATATTTATTAATTAACAGTTTATAAATGCATATTTGTTACAATTTACTGCAGTATATAGAGTGCAAGCTAAAAAAATACATAAATTACTTGCTTAATATACAAGTGTTTATTGCAAATTTCTCAATTAGCAAATAAAAATGATGTTTAAAGATATGTAGTCCAAGACACATCGATTAAAAAAAAGAGCAAAATTGGTTAACAGAATTTTGAACATACAGAATCACATTTCGAGTGAAATAACAATTCTGAACTCGAAAATTGCTTTTTAAAAACAATTATTTATTTATAAGTACAAACTTTTATGTTACTTTCTATAAACTACTTGTTACAACTTATAAGGTTTCAGACTGACTGACTGACTAACAATGAATATAAGTATATATATAAAAATAAAGCAAACTCAGCAAAGCAAAGTAAGCGTTGCTTCTTAAAAGGATACATTGTAAAGGGATGATATTACTCCTTCCCCCATAGATTCAACTTCGGAGGGTTAGCGAGGAAGTTGAACATCTTGAAGTTCTAAGGCATCATGGTTTTGCTGGAAGATTAGATTTTGTCGGCGGCGGCGGCGTCGGTATAATAGGTAACCCAAAATAATTGCTGCTAGGATGTAGATAATCACAGTCCATGCACTAGGGGTGTAAGCCAGTAGAGTTGGTTCAAAGGTGCTATCTGATCTTAGAATTCTTTCTCGAAGTGTTGATAATTCGTCTAAGTTAATATCTTGTAAACTGAAATTTAGACTTTTAAAATTATTGAAATCATTTTTTGGAAAGTCTATCTCCGGGAACAGTATTGGTTGACTTTGGAAACTGATGTCCTCGTCGTTGGATAACGTTTCTGTATTCGTAATTATTTTACAGTCTTTTGGAATTTTGGCTAAATAGGTACCAGTTTTCTTGTACGCTTCTTCTTGTTGATGGCATTTTAATTTGATAGTGACTTCTGTGGGAAGTACGATAATCCATTGGTTTGTGTTTCGAAGTCTTTTAAATACAGATTGGGAGATTTCCAGTGGTACTGGGTGGCATGTAGGCGAAGGGTTGTTGCCCAATAGTTGGATTTCACATGGATCGTCTGATTTGGTCTCAAGTAGATCAATTGGTTTACAGATAAAATGATAGGCGTCTATTTCAGGGCATAAGTCGTTTATATAAGCGTGATACAAATTATGCTTTAGAATGAATTTATTCTTTGGAATAATTGCCTTAAACCGACTCTCTCTTAAAATTGGAACAGGATATAACTGATATAAATCTAATGAAAAAGGGTAAGTGATCGGTATTTGTAAAATATAAGTAATTTTATTGTTTAGAATGAAACATGAAATTCTTATAATTTTTTCTAACAGTAAAACATTGTTTAAAGTTATATCAACTGGCATTTGATTAGCTTTTACCTTTTTCTTGACTGATAAAAGAATTTTGTACAAATCTTCAATTTTAATAATACTGGGGTGCATTACATTAATTTTTGCAAATGAAATAGAATTTTCGATATCTTGCAATATATCATTTAAAATTTGGAAGAGACTTGTCAACTGGATTAATACGTCTTTGATAATGGTATTATTCCCTTTAGTGACTTGGCTTTCAACAATAGCAACTACATGTTTTAACTGATTTTCTAACAGTCTTTCATTATGATTAATTTGTTGAACTGTATCATTAAATTTATTAATTAGTGACAGGGCTACTGAATTTTGGTTTTTAATAGTATTAGATAATTTATTTTGATTTTGTTGAAGGTCTTTAATCAGCATTTCGTAACGTTCACCATCTGATGCGTCTAAATTACCAGATATTGCTTTAAATATTGAACCTAAGCCATTAATAAGTCCTCTTTTAATTCTGTTTGGATGAGGGAGTATTTCTTTGAGTTTATTTTCAACTTTATCTTTTTCGTAATTAAGTAATTTAAAATAATTTGAAGTTTCTTCTAAGAAGTCTGAGTTTCCGTGTATAGCGTCTAGAGTATGGTCAGTCCTTATAACTAATCTATTGTACTCGTTTATAATAGGATTTAAATCATAATAGTATAAAATAGAATGATAATGTTCTGTTACTTTTGCAGTGCCCAATTTGACTGGTAACAGACCAGGATTACTTTGAAGATCTTGTAAAGTAATGCTTTCTTGGAAACCGAGTGCTCTCGGCAACCTGAAAATAATATCTACGTGTTATCAAATGAATATAGTCTACGTAGTGGGCGTTTAAGGTTACTCATATGTATTTTCTTGTGTTTATCAGTTTCTACGACTTTGCGAGATTTATTAACTGATTTTATTATTGTTGGGGTTTTAAATTTGTTTGCGCCTTTTTGCCTAATTTTATTTTTAATGTAAACTTTTTGATTTGGAGTAAAGATATCAGGATCCTCACGATTTTTATTTACGTTTTGAATTATTTTTTCTTTAGTATTAATGAGGTCTGAGTTTAATTTTGAATAAAGTAATTTTGCCCGTTCTCTGTGTTGATTAACATAGTCGTTTATTAAAAGTCTGTCAATTTCAATATTAAAAGGGTCATTTTGTGTAATATGTCCTTGAATTATATCTATGGGTTTAAATTTGGTGGTTGAATGGATCGAGTTGTTGTAGGCTAGGATAGCATATGTCATTTTATTTTTGATCGAAGTATTGGAAAGATTTTTGGCATTCAATAATCGAAGATGTTCTATTAATGTGGAATGAAATCTCTCTACGATACCGTTCGACTGTGGATGTTCAGGAGAACAGAAATGAATTTTTATTTTGTGAAGCCCTAAAAGTTCGGTTATAACGCTATTTTTAAATTCGGTTCCATTATCAACAATAATTTGGTCAGGTATTCCATGATGTGAGAAATATTTAATTAAATTATTTGCAACTGCGATGCCGGATAAGGATTCGAGAAAATATGCTTGTGCATATTTTGAAAAACTGTCTACAATTGTCAAAAATTTAGTATTTTCAAATGTAAATGTGTCTAAGTGAATTATTTCGAAAGGTTTTGTTGCGGTTGGTGTTAAGTTCATTTTGATTTTTGTCGGATGTCTGTCATATTTACATTGTTGACATATTTCGCATTCATTTATATAAGTTTGTATAGATTTTTTCTGATTAGGCCAAAAATATTTTTCTTTTATACGTGTCAAGGTTTCTTCTATGCCTCTGTGGTTAGATTTGCCTTCGTGGTAATTTTGAATTATTTGTTCTATGTCTGATGCTATAGTTACGTCAAGTAATTTCTTTGTACATTTTCTGAATTTTAGTGCAGATGATCTAAAATTTCGTTGTAAGCAAGTTGAAAATGGTTCATATAAATTTTGATCTTCAAAATATAGGAAATATGAAACGTTTGGAACTATGTATTCTTTTATAAAATTAATAACGTCTTGTTCAAAGTTATTTTTTGATAGTTGTATATTAAATCTTTGTTTGTTTCCAAAAAGTATAGATATTTTTGGTTTTGTTGGAGAATGTAATACTGAATTTATAATAATTTGATTTTTACCATAATTTACTGCGTAGTCTGCGATTGGAATTCCTATAACTGGATGTTCGTCTGCATTTGAATGTATAGTCAAATCATCATCACAATTTTTGTCAATTTGTTCATCTTGTATTGTTGAAATCGTGTCGTTAACATTTACGATCATAGATACTTCATCAAAGTTTGGGGGTGTGTTTGATTGTAAGTTAGGTTGTGGTTGTCTTGAAGTTGTCGGAGATGGAGTATTAAGGGTTTTGTCTTCGTTGTTAGAATTTGGGAAAGTAATGTCTTTATTTTGATATGTATTTGCTTCGTTTAGAATTTCGTCTAATTGATTCCAAAATGAATTTGTTTCTTTGGTGTGAATTTCAACGCGTGATAGACAATCAGCATTTTTATTTAAAGTTCCCTTTTTATAAATTACTTTATAATCATATTCTTGTAATTTTATTTTCCATCTTAATAATTTTGAATTTGGTTCTTTTAATGAGAAAAGCCAAGTAAGTGGTTTGTGATCAGTTACTATATTGAATTTCTTACCCCATAAATAAGGACGGAAGTATTTTGTTGCCCATACAATAGCAAGTAATTCCTTTTCTATTGTTGAATAATTTTGTTCGGAATTATTAAGGGTACGTGAGGCGTATGCAATTGGTAAATCATTTGGACCTTGCGATAGTACCGCACCTAAAGCAACATTTGATGCGTCTGTCGTAAGTGTGAAAGGTTTTGTGAAGTCTGGATACTGTAGAATGGGTTCATTTGTCAATAATTCTTTACAAGTGTCAAAACAAGTTAGGTATTCGTCGGTCATTTCAATTTTGGCTCCCTTTTTAAGACATTTTGTAAATGGTTTTGTAATTTTGGCGAAATCTTTGATGAAACGTCGGTAATATCCTAGGAGACCCAGGAATCCTTTAATTTGTTTAGTTGTCTTTGGAATAGGGAAATTTTTAATAGCTATTATCTTATCTGGATTTGGTTTTACCCCGTCTGGTGTCACTATATGACCCAGGTAAGCGACTTCTTTTCGTAGAAATTCTGACTTGTCAAGTTGTACTTTGAAGTTTGATTCTCTCAGTCTTTGAAAGACTGATTTGAGACGTTCCAAATGTTCTTGCAAGGAAGTAGAGAAGACAATTATGTCATCTAAGTAAACTAGACATTTTTCATTTTGAATTCCTCTTAAGATGTTATCAGCAACTCTCTGAAAAACTGCGGGTGCGTTTTTTAGCCCGAATGGTAAACGAAGAAATTCGAAATGTCCCTGTTCAGTATTAAAGGCTGTTTTTTCTATGTCTTTTTCATCCATTTGAATTTGATGGAATCCGCTAGCTAAATCTATTGTCGAGAAATATTGACATTTGCCAAGTTTGTCAAGTATGTCAGTGATGTTTGGTAAAGGGTATTTGTCGTCGATGGTCTTTTCATTAAGTTTGCGATAGTCAATAACGACTCTCCACTTTTGTTTTCCAGAAGCGTCTGGTTTTTTACCAACAACCCAAATTGGTGATGACCATGGGGAATTGCTTGGTCGTATTATATTTGAGTCTAACATTTTTTTAACTTGGTTCGCAACTTCTTCTCTATGTACGAAAGGATAGCGGTATGTTTTTGTATAAATTGGAATTTCGTCGGTTGTTCGTATTGTATGTTTAATTTTACTTGTAAATGTTAGGGGTTCTCCTTCTCGGTAAAAAATGTCATTGTATTCAGTAATTAAGTCTAATATTTTAAGTCGTTCTTCTTCGTTCATGTGGTTAGTTCTAATTTTGGATGACCTGTTCTGTCCTTGGAGATATGGATACATTATAGAGCTCATTGTTGTCTATATTATGATATCGGAGTTTTAATTGCGTAAGAGGTGTTATAAGATATCCTTTGTCTAGATTAATTGAGGCTTGCAATAATTTTAAATTATCAAGTCCGATAAGACCGTCAAAGATATTATGAAATTTGAAGAGATAAAACTTTAAATTAGTAGGAGTTGGTAAATTGAAAATTTTTGAAGCTAAAATTTGTACACTATGTTTATGAGAAGATTTTTGATAAACTGTAGAAACAATAAAAGGATCATTTTTTATAGAGTTCGGATATAATTTGTAAGCAATTTCAGGATTTATAAATGATTTGGAAGCACCTGTATCAATTAAAAATTTTAAATTATGTTCCGGAAAAATGATGTATGGCAATTCACTAGAATTTATACCATTGAAGGAAAAGAAATTAGAATTTGTAGTGGTATTGAGTTCCGAGGCTGTATTCAAAAATTTAGAGGTTCTCTATTAGTGTTTTCATTATTAGTTCCGATATTTTCGTTATAATCATTTTCGTTAGGCGTTTCAAACTGATCGTATTGATCACCTGTTTGATCTTCTATTTGGTCGGATACTTCGTCAACGTAATTTTCAGAATTTAAATAGTCTTGATGTAAATTTATTTCGGTATTAAAAAGTTCTTCAGAAGTAAAGTTTGGACGATTATTTTGTCTAAAATTATTATTATTTTGTCTATTCTGTCCAAATGTATTTCTTGTCGAAGTGGACATAGGTGTTGGATTGGGTAATTTTATGTTAGGGTTTGGTTTGAAAACATTTTTAGTTTGAGATGTCTGTGGTCTAAATGGTTGTGAAAATGTAGGAGAATGTTGTGGTACAGATCTATTTGGTGTACTAAAATTAGGATTTGCATAATTATTTTGACGTGAGAAGAAATTATTTGGAGTATTAGAATTAAAAGATACATTTTGATTGGAATTAGGTCTGAAATTAGGTTTGTTTTGATGAATACTTTGTCTAGGTAAAGGTACTGGTTTTGTAGTAACTTTGTTATAATTAGTATTTTTAAGATAATGTGCAAGTTATGGAACGAAACCCGCCGACTATACAGAATACAAAACCGCTGACAATACTTTTAATACAACATTATAAATTATAGTAATTTGTTAAATAAAATCAGATCTTTGTTAACTTTCAAGTAATAAAGTCTCTTGTGTAATTTTAAATTGTTTTTAAAAAGTCGTTTTTTCTGTTTCAAAAGTTAATTGGCGCAGTCAGTAGGATATTTCGGGAGTTTCACGTATAGAACGAGTTACTTTTTCGTCTTAACGATTAACCGAAATCCGAAAATTTTGGTGGAAAACTGTAAATTCGAGAGAATATCGAGTTGTGAATTGTTTATCGGTTCGAGTGAATATCGAATTCGCGTGGACAGTTCCAGTTGGACATCAAAAGCAGAAAAACGAAAAAAAAACTAGCAAATTACACAACCTGGGATAGGAACACACATCGTCCAATCCTATAGGAAGTAGTTAAGGATACATAGTATAGGATGAAAACAACATTTTTATTGTAAGTGCTTGCTTATTTTTATTTCCTTCACATTTACCCCATTTTTCCGAAGATAGTAGTATAATTTATGAGTGAACACGATTTAGAAAAATTAGCAGACTTGTTAGAAAATAGATTAAAGCTAGATAATAGAAAAAATAAGCCGAGAATTTCAGAAAATAATTTAAGTAATTTAGAAAATAACAAAGAATATTTAAATAATACAATGACTACTGCATCCGTAAATTATCAGTTACTTAAACTATACTTAGATTCAATTCCTGCTTTTGATGGTAATCCGCATACTTTAACAATTTTTGTTGGAAATTGTGAAAGTCTTATTTCAGTATTTGCAAGTAACACAGATATTGCTTTAAATACATTTCTGTTAAAAGCCATAGTTGGAAAGCTCACAGGACGAGCCCAAATATTAATCGGTTCACGTACAGAGCTTAAGACATGGGCTGAAGTAAAAGAAGCTTTAAATTTAAGTTTCGGAGATCAACGCAACATAGATTGTTTGGTCCAAGACCTTATAAATTTAAGACCTCTTAAAAATGAGTCTCCCTATAATTTTGGTATGAGATGCCAGGATTCTAGGAGTCTAATTATTTCAAAATTAAATACTTTAAATATAATTGATAATGAAAGGACAATTCAACTTAAAAATTATAATGATTTGGCACTAAAAACATTTATCAGAGGCCTTCCATTACCACTACAAACTAACGTTAGATTAAGATCCCCTGATAGCTTAGAAAAAGCTATGAGTTTAGTAATAGAGGAAGAAAACTTTTTATACTCAACTCAAAGAACAAATAATCTTAATTCAAATGCATCGTTTAAACCTAGTTTTAGAATAACCCCTTCTAAGAATTCCAATCATCGAAGTTATCCAACTTTTACCCCCAATTTTAACAACGTCAACTCATTTCAACCCCCTCAACAATTTTATCCCCAATTTCAACCCAACCAAGTAACAAGACCTAACTTTTATAATTTTTCTCAACCAAAACCAGTTTTTCCAAACAATAGTAATAACTTCCCAAATTGGAGACCAAATAATAATTTTCCTACCCAACGTCACCCCTTTTTCCAAAATCAATATAATAATTCAATGCAAACCAGAAACTTCAATAACCACTTTCAAAATAACCGTCGGAACACTTCCCAAAATTTTAAACCTGAACCAATGGATACTTCTTCAGGTAATACAAGAAATTCAAAAATTCAACCCAAGCCAAACTTTATCTCAACTGAATTGTATAATCAAATGATTAATGACAATAATCAAAATCCAGAATTCGAAAATCCATTTGACAATCAAAATTTTTATTACGATGAAACGTACACTGAACCGTGTTACGAATATCAAGACGAAACTCAATACCTACAAGACAATTATTATAATCCAACACATGTAAATGATAACGCTAACGATAACATATACTCGGAATCAAGCGAAACAAAAAACGCGATTCAGGATTTTCCCAAGACACTGAATTCCAGCAACCTAACATGATATCTCTTAATGCTCTTAAAGCAAATTTACCATACATCGAAATTCCAGAAATTAATGCAAAGTTTTTAATTGACACCGGAAGTTCAAAATCTTTAATTAACCCACAATTAGCTTACAAGTTTTATCAAAGATTTATTTTAAATGAAAACTTTAACATTCAAACTGCACATGATATTTCATACCATGATAAAGTTGCTTATATTCCACTATTTTCAATTTTTAATCAACCAGAGTTTCATAAATTCTATTTATTTAAATTCAGCAACAGATTTGACGGAATTATAGGTGTAGATTTACTTAAACAATTAGACGCAAATATAAATGTTAACAAAAATGTAATAGAAACCCCAAATGCCATAATACCACTAATTTTAGATTTAGAAGTAAAAAATAAAAATATTAAAAATTATACTATAACCATACCAGGCCGTTGTAAAAAGGTAGTCAAGATACCAGTCAACTTAAAAAATGGATTAGGTATAATTGATTATCAAAATTTTGGAAATGGGCTTGAAATGCCAAAAGCTCTAGTTAATATTTCCAATAATTTCGCGATCACGACAATCACTAACATTAACGAAAACTCAGTTAAATTAGATATAAACAAACCTTTCGATATAGAACCTCTAAATTCTGTAGAAGTAAACTTCTTAGATAAAATAGAAAATGACATGGAATTTGACCAAACTTACGATATAAAACTCAAACAAAATTTGAAAAATATCAGACTTGACCATTGCAACAAAGAAGAAAAGGACAGTTTAAGAAAACTATGTTACGAATACAGAGACATTTTTTATTGTGACGGAATACCCTTGAGTTTTACTAATCAAATCAAACACAAAATTAATTTGACAGACGACTCTGCAATTTACACTAAAAATTACCGCTTTCCTGAAGTACACCGACAAGAAGTAAGGAAGCAAATTTCAAAAATGTTAAGCGAAGGTATAATAGAAAATTCAAACTCTCCCTTTTCCTCGCCTATTTGGGTTGTTCCCAAAAAATTAGACGCAACAGGTGAACGAAAATGGCGATTAGTAATCGACTATAGGAAATTAAATGAAAAGACTGTTGATGACAAATATCCATTACCAAACATAACTGAAATTTTAGACAGACTAGGTAGAGCAAACTATTTTTCGACACTTGACTTAGCCAGTGGGTTTCACCAAATTGAGGTAGACCCTAATGACATCGAGAAAACCGCATTTACTACACCCCAAGGACATTTTCAATTTAAACGAATGCCTTTTGGACTCAAGAACGCACCAGCAACCTTCCAAAGAGTGATTGACAATGTATTAAGAGGACTAACTGACGAAACATGTATAGTATATTTAGACGACATTCTAATATATAGCTCATCTCTACAGGAACATCTACAACGTTTAAAGACAGTGTTTAATCGACTTAGAGAACACAATTTAAAGGTCCAACTTGACAAATCGGAATTTTTACAGAAGACTGTCATGTACCTCGGACATATCATTACCCCTGACGGAGTAAAACCCAATCCTGACAAGATAAAAGCAATAAAACAATTTCCCATTCCTAAATCCCCAACAGAAATTAAAAGCTTCCTAGGACTACTAGGTTATTACAGACGATTTATACCTAACTTCGCAAAAATCACAAAACCTATGACTAAATGTTTAAAAAAAGGGACACGTATAACTCATGACCAAGATTTTATTAATTGTTTTGAAACGTGTAAAGAAATTTTAACCAATGATCCGATATTACAATACCCTGACTTTACGAAACCGTTTATTTTAACGACAGATGCCAGTAACTTTGCAATAGGTGCCGTTTTATCACAAGGTAACGTACCTAACGACAAACCAATAGCTTACGCATCACGGACCCTAAACACTTCGGAGACTAATTACTCAACAATTGAGAAAGAACTACTTGCGATTGTGTGGGCCTGCAAACATTTTCGACCATATTTATATGGAAGGAAATTTTATATATATACGGATCACAAACCATTATCCTGGTTATTTAGCCTTAAAGAACCTAATTCAAAATTGGTTAGATGGAGGCTAAAATTGGAAGAATATGACTACAAAATTATATACAAAAAAGGAAAAAATAATACGAACGCTGACTGTTTATCTCGAATATCCATAAACGCATTAGAAGACGAATCTATAATAAACAACCCCGGAGACGTTGACGAAAACATTTTAGAATATTTGAGAAACCTTGCAGAAAATATTCCTCTAGATCCACAACCTTCAACAAGTAATCCTAATAACAACAAAATTACAGTTCTCTCTGACATTTGCATTAACTCAAATAAAAATAACGAAAAAACAAACTTCGACAATCTAGATTCTTCAAATGACTCGACACAACATTCGACAGCCAATGAAACCACTAATAATGGCATACCAATTTTAGACGACATTATAAACAATAAAACACATCAAATCCTAGTTTACCCAAATGTTCATCACAAAACTGACGTTAAACATGAAACTTACGAAAACAAAAAAATAATAAAAGTAAAAATACCCGAAAATAATAATGACAAATTAATATTTGAATTTTTGACAGAATTTACCAACTCAGAAAATACTTTTTATTTTTACTTCAATAAAGATAACCTCTATAGGGATTTTAATCGAATTTGTTTACAACACTTTTCTGAGAACATACCAAAAATGATCAAATGTACTAAATTAATAAACACTGTTGCGGACAAAGAAGAACAACTGCTTTTGTTAAAAAACTATCACGAAGGTAAAACCAACCATCGAGGTATTACCGAAACTTACGAACGACTAAAAATAAATTATTATTGGAAAAATATGAAAACATCAATCACAAACTATATTAACGCTTGCTCAACTTGTCAAAAAAATAAATATTCAAGGAAAAACCCATACGTTCCGCTCATGTTAACTGAGACAGCTACTAAACCATTTCAAATAATCCATATGGACGTATTTTCTTACGACAATAAAATTTATTTAACAATAATAGACGCCTTCACTAAATTAGCTCAAGCAATTCTATTACCCGGTAAGACAGCTGTACATACTAGTAAAGCTCTGTTAAAATTTTTCACTTCTTTTGGCGTTCCACAACTAATAACAGTCGATAAAGGAAAAGAATTTAATAATGAAATTATTAAAGACCTTTTAGGACTACATAAAATTAAAATACATTTTACGACTACAGCACATCATGAATCAAACTCTATAGTAGAAAGACTCCACTCAACGCTCATTGAACACCTAAGAATATTACAAGAAACTCACCCTAACGAAACTGACTTAATGGACTACGCAATAATTGCTTACAATAGTTCTATCCATAGCTCAACTAATTTTTCCCCTTTTGAACTAACATTCGGACATACAGACTCGAGAAGCCCTAACGAAATATTTTTACCCCACAACTTTTACACGGACTATTCAAATAATCATAAAGAAAAACTGAAACACGTATACCAAAATGTAAATGAAAAACTGATAGATCAAAAAACTAAAACTATTGAAAAACGAAACGATCAAGGCGACGAGAATACCGAATTTAAAATAGGACAAACTGTCTATAAAACCAATCCTACTAAACGAAATAAAAAAGACAAAAGGTTCTTAGGTCCTTATCGGATTATCGAACTACTTGACAGAAACCGTGTTAAAGTAAGCCGGAAATTAATAAAACACAAAAAATTATCAGAAAGAACCGAAATAGTACACATTAAGGAACTAAAGAAACCTCCTCTTGCAGATTCCTCCTCATCTGGAGAACAAATACCACAGGCGCAGGACCAAACCCTTGCCAAATCCACAACCTAAACGACAATCCGGGACTTCTTCCTTTATATCTAGGAAAAGCACAACTTAAGACTGACTATTGGACTTTCGTACATGTCTATGATATAACAAATATTACGAAACAATTTTTGACACTCAAGAGACAATACCTCGACATAAAATACACTCTTCTAAACTCATCAAAACATTTTAGATTCGATGAAGAATTTCAAAATTCCTATCACATGATCCAATTACTAGAAAACAAAATTATCCTTCAATTTAATCAACTTAACCCCTTTTGGAACCCTAGAGTTAAACGATCATTATTTGATGGAGTTGGTTCGGCAATAAAGTTCCTCACAGGAAATCTCGATCAAACCGATGCCAAACGTTATGATCAAGCTATCTCCTCCTTATCTAATAATCAGAATAAAATCAAAACCATAATCGAACAACAAGTCACACTACTACAATCCTCTATACAAAATTTTGAAAACACAACTAAAATACTATCTCGAAATCAATTAATATTAAGTTCTCGCATTAACGAAATACAAGAGTTAATACAAAATCTAAGTTTGGACAAAGTCGAAACCCTTCACTATTTCGCGCTGGAAAGACTCGTTTCACAATTTTCTACTAGCTATCAGATAATTCACGACGCACTAGAAACGCTAGAAATAGCCATTAGTTTTTCAAAATTAAACATATTTCATAACGCAATAGCTGACCCCAGAGAATTACTTTCTGAAATATTGGCAATAAGTAAAACCCTCAAAAGTAATATCAAATTTCCATTTGACCCCAATTTAAAAAATATTTTGTCTTTCGAAAAAATACTAGAAGTCAAAGCTTACTCTAAACAGAATATATTTAATTTTATATTAGAAATCCCAATCGTAGAAGCAAATGATTATGACTACTATCATCTGTATCCTCTCCCTACACCATTCAATCAAAACTTTAAAGTTATTATTCCTAAATCCAAATTTCTCCTCAAAAATGAGCAACACTATGCATTTTCGGATCTTCCATGCCGACTAATCAATAAAGAAGAATTTCTCTGTCAAGATATTCAGCCACTTGAAATTAAAACAAATGCACCCTGCGAAATTCATTTACTAAAATATTCAGAACCAACGAAACGCTGCAACCAAATTTTAACAAAAATCAACGACACCAGAATCCAGAAGTTAGAAAATAATCAATGGATGGTTATCACCCCACGTAATGCAGTTGCGATTCGGAAAAACATCAAAACCACAGACAATATACCACTGAATGGAAGTTACCTTATAGAAATCAACAAGTATTGTGATGTGCAAATAGACAAAGTGCTTTTAAAAACGCTCGAATCCTCAGAACCAAATTATAAACAAATTAAATTACCAAATATAGACTTCTTTAAAAATGATCCACTAATAGACAATTCTAATTTTAACCCAGTGCAAATAGACAGTGTGAAATTTGACGAACTAAATACTATTCAAAATACTTTAGAAGCTCAGAAGACAAAATTGAAAAATATAAACATTCCTACAGTGCATTTTAAAAATATTAGCTTTTATACAATACTGCTCTATGTTACAGTCCTTTTTACAGGAACGTACATTCTTTACAAATTTTGTATCAGAAGAAATCAACAAAGAAGAGAGGTACCAAATCAACAAACAAAAATGGACCCTATTCCAGGAAACTTCCCTCTACTATCGAACCATGGAGAAACCCCATAGTTCTCAGCTTGCCCCGGAGGAGTTATGGAACGAAACCCGCCGACTATACAGAATACAAAACCGCTGACAATACTTTTAATACAACATTATAAATTATAGTAATTTGTTAAATAAAATCAGATCTTTGTTAACTTTCAAGTAATAAAGTCTCTTGTGTAATTTTAAATTGTTTTTAAAAAGTCGTTTTTTCTGTTTCAAAAGTTAATTTGCATTTTCTTCTTGAATAACAAGCTGCATAGCTTGAGCCAATGATGTAGGCTTCATGCAACGTATTGTTGTACCTAGTGGTTCTCTTAAGCCAGAAAGGAAAGTTTTAGTAGCTAAATTTGAATATAATTCACGTTTAATCACTTTTGCTTGTTCTGTAGCTTCGTGAATATTTATAAAACTACATAATAAATTAAGCATATGTAAACAACGGTCGTAAAAGTTTTGAGGTGACTCGTTCATATTTTGTCGTAACATTACGAGATCTCTGATTAAACTTACTTCATCTCTTTGATCTGAGAAATTATTGATAAGTATTCGTTTTAATTCATCCCAACTGGATGTTTTTTGAATATTAATAACAGTTTTAGCATTTCCTTGTAATTTTGAAATAATTGAGTTCAACAAATAAACATTTAAGAAATTATTATGATTAGTTGCATCATAAAATTGAGTTAGTAACGATTCACTAACGGAAATATACCTATCTAAATCATTTGGGTTCCCGTCAAATTCGGGTATACATTTTAAATATTCTGGTTTAAATTCAACTCTTGTATTTGGCATATTTAAATTATTTAAGTTTGAGTCAGCTGAAGGTGAAAGTGTTAAATTATTTAAAGATTCTTCTATGCTTTCAATTATACTTTCTAAAGACATAAAGTGTACTTACACAAATATAAAGATGACTATTAGCATCCCTAGTTATGAGAAGATCGCCTGTTTCTCGCAGAACCAATCTCTCTCGCAGAAGTGGATGAAGTTGATCCAAATCCCAAAATGTTGCAGAATGTCACTATTTTGCACCGATTTGCAAAGTTCGCACCGATTTGCGATGGTCGATATTCGATTAATCGTTGAAACGAAAATTGCCCGTACGATACGAATCAATCTCGAATATCCTACTGACTGCGCCAAATAACAATTCTGAACTCGAAAATTGCTTTTTAAAAACAATTATTTATTTATAAGTACAAACTTTTATGTTACTTTCTATAAACTACTTGTTACAACTTATAAGGTTTCAGACTGACTGACTGACTAACAATGAATATAAGTATATATATAAAAATAAAGCAAACTCAGCAAAGCAAAGTAAGCGTTGCTTCTTAAAAGGATACATTGTAAAGGGATGATATTACTAGTGAATTTTCCCCACCACCTCCCATCCACCCCCCAGCAACATTTTATGCGAAAACGGATTTTTTGTCTTTGTTTATAAATCTTGCCAAAGTGCATTAGGTAAAACTGTTTATATAAAAAGTAATTGATATGACGAGGGTATTTGTTTAAAAACAAGCCCTCTATCATAAATTTATGCCAAGTTTGACCTTCGATATCTCGGCAACCCGGAAGCCGAATGTATCTTTTAATGTTCTTTAAGTGTATAAATTTTAAAATGACAATGTTTAAATCTCGTAAACTTATTCAAATTGTTTATAAGCCTAAAAAATGTTAAATATTTTTAAAACAATCTAGGCTCTCCTAGTGTAACGATTTTAATTTTACGAAAAGCGTTTAAAAGTTTGATCCTTCCTTTATATTTAAATAATTAGCGACTATCTAAGAACCTTGTTTAGGGCATATAAATTTAAAAATTTGCGATTTTTTGCAGTAGGCTGGATTGCAAAATTATTATGCAAAAACTATCCGACCGATCTTAACGAATTTATTTATTTATTCATATAAAAAAGTTTTAAGGTTGTAAGTCAATTTTAGAGAGTTGAAAACAATTAAAAAAAAAGTGAGATGTGTCAAGGGACACCCGGATGGAACGAAGTTCCTTTCGATTAATTAGTGAAGGAATTGTAATTTGTAAACACAACAGAGAGTTTGTACATACATAAGCATTTATCATCGTCTGTATAAAATCTCTACTTACCTAACTCTATCAGCAATATCCGGAACTTGTGCAGAAACACTGTCAGGATACATTATTGTTTTTATTTTCTATTATTTTAATATTTATTATCTACAAAAAACCTGTATAAACTTAACAAAGTCGCGACACTACTCCACTGTTCAAAGCAAAATAGAAAAAAAAAGTAAATCCATTATTTTCAACAGTTCGTTTCTTTTAACAAAAGTGTCCATTTATACAATACCAGAGGTATTGTATATTCTACCTAGAATCACTTTTTATTTCAATTTAATTTAAAACAGGAATTAACAATTTAATACAAAATTTTAAAATTAAAATATTTGACAGTCATCTCTGAGTCATATCTGAGTCATCTCTGAGTCATCTCTGAGTCATCTATGAGTCACCTATGAGTCACCTATGAGTCATCTTTGAGTCATCTATGAGTCATCTATGAGTCATCTATGAGTCATCTATTAGTCATCTATGAGTCATCTATGAGTCATCTATGAGTCATCTATGAGTCATCTATGAGTCATCTATGAGTCATCTATGAGTCATCTATGAGTCATCTATGAGTCATCTATGAGTCATCTATGAGTCATCTATGAGTCATCTATGAGTCATCTATGAGTCATCTATGAGTCATCTATGAGTCATCTATGAGTCATCTATGAGTCATCAATGAGTCATCTATGAGTCATCTATGAGTCATCTATGAGTCATCTATGAGTCATCTATGAGTCATCAATGAGTCATCTATGAGTCATCAATGAGTCGTCTATGAGTCATCTATGAGTCATCTATGAGTCATCTATGAGTCATCTATGAGTCATCTATGAGTCATCTATGAGTCATCTATGAGTCATCTATGAGTCATCTATGCGTCATCTATGAGTCATCTATGAGTCATCTATGAGTCATCTATGAGTCATCTATGAGTCATCTATGAGTCATCTATGAGTCATGTCATCTATGAGTCATCTATGAGTCATCTATGAGTCATGTCATCTATGAGTCATCTATGAGTCATCTACGAGTCATCTATGAGTCATCTATGAGTCATCTATGAGCCATCTATGAGTCATCTATGAGTCATCTATGAGTCATCTATGAGTCATCTATGAGTCATGTCATCTATGAGTCATGTCATCTATGAGTCATCTATGAGTCATCTATGAGTCATCTATGAGTCATCCATGAGTCATCTATGAGTCATCTATGAGTCATCTATGAGTCATCTATGAGTCATCTATAAGTCATCTATGAGTCATCTATGAGTCATCTATGAGTCATCTATGAGTCATCTATAAGTCATCTATGAGTCATCTATGAGTCATCTATGATCATCTATGAGTGAGAGAGAGAGAGAGAGACCGCTGGACGGTGACTTGAAACACTCTTTAATATTGATAATTTAGATATAATCCACAATTATCTCAATTTTATAATTTTTATATTTATACGTAAATCGCTCCAAAAACTTGTTGCCCAGTCATTAGAGTAAATTACAACTTCAAAAAAGATTTTATAATTCCCTCGTATATTAAAAACTATAAAAGATATAAAAAAAGTGAGAGGTGTCAAAGGACACCCGGATGGAACGAAGTTCCTTTCGATTAATTAGTGAAGGAATTGTAATTTGTAAACACAACAGAGAGTTTGTATATACATAAGCATTTATTATCGTCTGTATAAAATCTCTACTTACCTAACTCTATCAACAATATCCGGAACTTGTGCAGAAACATTGTCAGGATACATTATTGTTTTTATTTTCTATTATTTTAACATTTATTATCTACAAAAAACCTGTATTAACAAAGTCGCGACACTACTACACTGTTCAAAGCAAAATAGAAAAAAAAAGTAAAAAAATTGCAGTTTTTCTGCTCGCTATAATGTTTGCAATTGGGGACGAAACACATCACCATTTTTACTGCAACAGAATACTATTTAATAATTAAAGAATACATAATTAATTACGAGATTACCATAATAAAATTTATAAACTTTGAAACAAAACATAACCTCAATTCCACTAAAATGCATATAAAATTTAAACACTTACACTAACTTTCAATGTTTATTCACTATCACAAATTGGATACAATAGGTCGTATGAAAAGTGTCCGGAAAACGTTAAGATTTTTGATTAAAAACCACTACAAGTAATAGAAAAATCTTTTATGGCATTTTCAATGCAAATATGTTTTGTAGTTTTGTGTTTTGTTTAGAAAGATTTGTAAGCTCCTCCCATAGCTGACGTCACACTTTTCTATGCATTGTAATATATCTATCTATGAGAGAGAGGAAGAGAAGAGTTATTTATTTTTTGGTCTGTGAGAGAGAGAAACATGCGTTGTCGGTGCATTGTGTCGGTGCATAGTGTCGTGACAAATTTTGGTATGAATTTTTTTAGGCTAGCTCCTAGCGTCAGCGTAACTGTTCGTAACGCGCGAAAGGGAACTTCGTTCCAATAAACTTAATTTTGCTATTTTTCTAACAAGAAACATTACCTTTCCAATTTGTGTAAAATTGAATAACGAAACTTTTAACTTCTTATAATTTTTTCTCTAGGAGCAATAGTTTCCAAATTATACATGAAAATAGGAGCAAAAAATGATAAATTTTCATTTTTTTTTAGATGTACTAAAATAAAATATGCGCTCTTGTCGTGCTTTGCTTGCGCGAATAAACATCTATGTGATTTAAAACTGCTATATCTCAGCAAAGAAATAACACAGATATATTTAACAAAAGCTTAAAATGTTCGTCCTCAATCGAAGAATACAATAGAAAAACAAAATTAGAGACCTTTTAATCCCGACCTAATGAAAAGTTGCCATAAACTAATAATATTACCTCAAAATGAGAGGACTTAAAATATGACAGCTTAATTAGAACCCGATTTATGATCAAAAATCTGCGATCAAAAACATTAGGAGTGATATTTTGCAATATTTTTTTACTACATACCTATGCATTTTCTCAAATTCTAACAAACGGATTTTAATTTTTAAAAGCTATTTTTTTTGTTTTTTATAAGAATCAAAAAAGTATGCAAAAAAATGTCGTATCTCACTTAGTTTTCTAGTTATAATAGTTTAAAAGTTTAAATTAAATTGTTAATAACAATTTACCAAATGATTTTTCGGAAAAACAGGTTTCAGATTCGTATTCAGCGAGAAAAAATACTTATAAAAAACATTGTAGCTGCCGAGTATTACTGCTCTAAAAACAATAAACAGCCAAGTAATAATAAAAAATAAAATTCGCTGGGGTTGGATTGATGTGATGAGATGAGACAAAGACACTGGAAATATTAACGTACAAGGTCAACTGGTTTATGATGAGCAATTTTCGACTCTATCGACGTAAACAAAGTCTGCATCCATCTACGGTGCCTCCATCTACATTCATTGACCTAAAGAAATTCTGCATCCATTTACGGTTTCGCCATCTACATGTGGCATCCATTTCAATCCAATGAAAGCTCCGTAAGGTTATCCTACTAGTTAGTCTTTATACAATGCCTATATCTATAGTGCCTTAATAATACTAATTTACATGAATGGCTAAATATACCATCGCATAAGGCAAAACTAAAAGAGAAGAAGAAGAATTATACTTTCACTGTTGGCTGTCACCAGTGTCAACAAGATACAGAAGAGTGGGGGGTGCCGCGTCGGGAAATTAAGGTGTCGTTTTAAATTGACGTTCAGAATTCCATTCTGTAGGTTATGTTAAATAAATCAATAAATAAACAAATTTAAAGTCGAAAGAAATTAAAAGTTACAATATAGGTAGCACCTAATTGTTTCTTGTTAGATCTTGGCATAGTAAGTAAGTATATATCGTGCTGAGTCCATCAACATCTTTCTTCGAATTAATCGGGTTGTCACCTCCATTAATATAACACATCTCTACGAAGTTTCGTTTGAACTGGTTGTTTACACGTTCTAGGATCTTGACACTGTCATAGTCTACTATTATAGGTGGGAAGTAGATTGGTACAGAAAGAAAACTTTCTCAGGAAGATATGTACCTTTCCATTCTTACCATCCGTACGAACAAAAAATTAATATTATCCATGCCCTGAAAAATCGAATCATCAAAATTTGTCATCCGTCAAATGTAAACAAAAATATTAAGTTACTGTTTGAGATTCTGAGAAAAAACTATTACCCAAAAAATTTGTTGAATAAATTGTTATACCAGGAGGCAACTGTTAAGAGGAACCAACCAATAATTGCAATGGAAGGTGAACAGCTACAAGTAAGCTATGCAAGATTACCATTCATCGCGGGACTATCTCCACATATCACCAGTTTATTCAGGAAATATAACATAATCATAGCTAACTCAGTATACAAAAAACTAGGCATATATTTCACTAACCTGAAAGACAAAACTCCCGCACTTAATCAGTCCAATGTAGTGTATTCTATTCAGTGTAGTGGGTGCTCGAAACTATATTATGGCCAAACGAGTCAAAAAATATCTAAAAGGTTGGCCCTACATAAGAGCGATAATATTAAAAAACCAACTATAACGGCCTTAAGTCAACATGTTAATTCTACTTCCCACCTAGTAGACTATGACAGTGTCAAGATCCTAGAACGTGTAAACAACCAGTTCAAACGAAACTTCGTAGAGATCATGGTACAATAAGACAAGGTATGTTCTTGCGCAGGTAGGGGTAGGGTGGGGGCATTCTCTCTCTCTCGGGCCCAGCGGCCGCCATATTGGTTGTTTGTTTACATCGTTTACATGTCACCCGTAAGCCCGTGAGCCTCGTAAAAGTAGTCGAAATGCCAATGACATGTCAAATAAAATCGTGCAAAAATAAGAGGATTAATAATGCGGAAATCAAAAAAAAGTTGTAAGTGTTTGAAAAAAGACAAAACACTAATCAATGTCTTGCACGAAAAAACAAAGTGCAGTTTAAATTTATTATGTACAAAATAAATGTTTGAATGCGAAATGTAAACGTGTTATTTCATTTCATACACAACTCATATACTCAACCATATATAAACGGAATTTTCTATAAATTTTCACAGTTTTATGTCCTGAGGATTCGCAGTATTAACTCGAGATATGATTGATCACATATATTTTCGACTGAACTTTTTTTATTTATTCAGTGTTAATAAATTTAACTAACAAAAACTTTATAAATCTTTAAGAAGTAGATTTCAAAATCCACTTTATAAGAATGCCGTCATTGTGTCAAATTTTTATGTAAAAAAACGAAATTTTCTATAACACATACTGAAACTTTATGAAAACCCTATTTACCAGGGGTATCATAAAACATAGCTCTTTTTATAAAGTCCGTTTACAGGAAAAGCGGAAATTTTATAAAAAAATGATATTCCATAAGGAGTTTTATAAAAACTTAAATTAATAGGGCATTTTCTTTGATAATTAGAGCAAGAATCGTTCGCGCATTAACGTACACAATTTTCTTACATTTGAATTTTTGGGCGGGAGCAGGCCAAGATGGCGGCGGCTGGGCCCTGCGCGAACCGATCAAAAACTCGTACCCAAAACGAACATACCTTGTCTTATTGTATCATGGTAGAGATGTGTTATATTAATGGAGGTGACAACCCGATTAATTCGAAGAAAGATGTTGATGGACTCAGCACGATATATACTTACTTACTATGCCAAGATCTAACAAGAAACAATTAGGTGCTACCTATATTGTAACTTTTAATTTCTTTCGACTTTAAATTTGTTTATTTATTGATTTATTTAACATAACCTACAGAATGGAATTCTGAACGTCAATTTAAAAATATGTGTTCTTCTGTAGAACTGGCATTTTCTTACTTAGGCTAACCAACAAATTTGTTATTAGAATTGTTGGTTTTTCACGCAAAATAAGGATATTGTTCTTTTGGTTTTTTTTTTAAAAAATTTTTTTAACAGGACATTTTTATATCTGCGGAAATAACTGTGTTGTTCCATTTTTAAGATTTTATTATGTACAAAGTATTTTAACAATAACTAATTTTATGCTTTTATACATGGTTTGTGATGGTTTTCATGCAGTTTTATACAATTTTATTCTTTTTAAACTATAATCTAAGGAGACACTAGAACGTTTTCCTGTGTAAGTTATATTTTTGTATTTGATAACAAGTTCTAATTGTTGGTATCCCTATAGGCGCTGATGAAGACGGAAAAACCCGTCGAAAATTTCGCATTTTGGAATAAAGTTTCTTCCTAATGTTGGCATTTTACATCATTTGCTGACCCTCCTACGATTGACGCTTTCCCGATCGTTATATATTTATATATATATATATATATATATATATATATATATATATATATATATATATATATTATAACATATATGAAAATGTAAATGTATATTATTAATTGTTTATAATTTTGTGTTGTTTATCTGATTATATGTTATATTTAAAATGATGTAAATTTAAAATAATTATATTTAACTTTAAAATTTGATGTGAATTGAATTATTGTTTATAAATTTTTTTTATCAACGACTCTATCTCAGGGCAGAATTCAATGTTTTATTTTATTAATTTGATGTTGTCTTGAAATTATCTGCATAATAACTATTATGTACCAACTGATACCTATGGATGTTTAAATTAAAAAGAAGAAGATCTGTAACCTATCTTCTCGTCAATGTGAGATTCTATGATTACTAATTATGTGAGTAAAATGATATGAAAAGATTAATAAATGGTGGTATTATACATATCAAAAAATTCTTAAAACTAATAAAATATGTGAATAGAGTAAAAGTGAAAATGAGGAAATTAATTGTTCATCCAATTATATATAGAAAACACAAGAAAGTTCTTTATTAAGGTGAATAGTGCAATATTAATACCGTGACTCCAGAATCTATGAATTCTCTCAGCTAGTCTGCTACAGGATTATCAAAAGAAACCATAAACTCGTTCAAGAAAAAGGTCTTCTAACTGCTTAATGAACTCTGCAACGCTGGTATGTACTTATTCCTTCTTTCTATTTAACACGTACTTGGAAATTCAAGATTACATTCATAGCACCATTTGCTATCACGTTCTCATCTTCTGATTTCTTTTATTTATACAAATATTAACTTTCTGCTTACCAATATAAGTACTTTAGTTTTCTTCTTACAGACGTTTATAATAATATTCAATTACTCAAGACTGATTTATATTGAAATTTTTTAATAAAAATCGTAAAAAATTACAAGAGCAAATTTAACACGTCTTTCCTCTTTCTGAACAAAAAACAAGAGAGAGTCGTTTAAAATCAACAACTTCCAAAACAAAAATAACAAAAAACAACTATCCTAACAATTCTTATTAGTATCTATCTGATGCCTACTTGATAATAACTTAATTTATGACATCCGTGCACTTGATTAATTTCTATTTACAATTTATCTTATACCTAGGATTCTTATACAAATTTATGTTTTTTATTTATTACTATTAATATTAAAACTTTTCATTTCATTCTTTTAATAAATTTTTTCATTTAAAATTTAAACCATAATAATAGCTTTTAAATACTCATATGCATTAGTTAATACAGCATATAATTCTACATTTAATTTATATTTGAACTTATTCTTTGCATAAAAAAAAAATATTATTTCTAGCATACTTTCTCAGACAAATTTCTTGTTTTATAGAAAGAAAATTACATGATTCCTTTTATTTATAATTATGAATATATCATGGTACTCCTTATATTTTATTTTTAAATTTATGTTTCCTTTTTTAGGAACGAAGAAAAAATTAAAACAACACTAAAACTAAGGAACTTGAAGAAAATTAATACTATTTATATACAACCTAAACTTTGTATTCTGCCCAGGATCAAGAATATTCCTTTTTTTTAATGAATTTATTAATAACTTAATTTGATCTGTTCTTTAATTTATAACATATAATAGGATAATATCACAAAATATATATATATATATATATATATAAACAAAGTGCCAAGAAAATGCGTATTAATATAAACAAAACGGGAAAATTATTGGGCATGTACGCAAAAAGGATCAATAAGGCCACGAGTAGGAATGGTAACCGCAGACATGCATGTTTCTGGCTCATTAGCCGTCATCAGTGCGGCATAACCAAGTAGGGTATTGCACTTGGCTAGCAAAAATGGCGATAGGACTCCTGTGTGAGCTTTCGTTGTTTTTGTGTTTTTATGTTTCTTTACACATGTTTCCCCAACATCCTTTGCTCCCAAGTACCCAACACTTTTGCTAGCCAAGTGCAATACCCTACTTGGTTATGCCGCACTGATGACGGCTAATGAGCCAGAAACATGCATGTCTGCGGTTACCATTCCTACTCGTGGCCTTATTGATCCTTTTTGCGTACATGCCCAATAATTTTCCCGTTTTGTATATATATATATATATATATATATATATATATATATATATATATATATATATATAGTTCCGCAAATATAACGAAATCTGTGGACACGATAGCGGTCGCATTTCTTAACGGATCGAAATGAAATTTGGTACAAAAATCAATCGCACAAAAATCTCGTTCGAGTTCGTTAAAGGGCCAAATCGGTCCGGCCGTTTGGGCGTGACATCAAATCAAAATGGAAAAAAAATGGAAAATTCGCCTTAAATGATTACATTGTTGCAAAGGCGATAAGGAGACCTTTCAAATGAGCTGTCACGTGACCTCGGTTTGTATTTAAAAAAATCGTCGATGACGTCATTACGCCATCACTAATGACGTAATGTCCAACACATCTATAGCAGTTGATGGCCATTCAAAAATTAAAATTGACGTGTTTTAAGATTTTTTTTAAAAGTCGTCTGTTTCTGAAATAATGAATTTATTCCATACTTTTGCATCATACTGTATAGTCCGGCAGCTAGGGGGGTTTCCGTGGCCCATTCTTCTCCTGTTAATCAAGAATGTTTTTTTTATGTATTTTTTCTCGCTGAATCCGAATATCAAACCTGTTTTTTCAAAAAATGGTCGGGTAAATTGATATTAACAATTTAATTGTTTAAACAATTATAACTAGAAAACTAAGAGAGATACGAAATTTTTTTCAAATACCTTTTTGATCCTTAAGAAAAAACAAAAAATCCGTTTGTTAGAACCCGAGATATTGCAAATATAATTACAGAATATTGCAAAATATCACTCCTAATGTTTTTGATCGCAGATTTTTTATCATAACTCGGGTTCTAATAAAGCTATTATATTTCACGACCTCTTATTTTGAAGGCAACATTATAAGCTTTAAATTGAAATAATATAAATCTCAATGTTTTTAACAAAGTTATACCTACTTAAAAGTCAAATTTTTACATAAAAATCGCTAAGTAATTTGTTTATAGCAACTTTTCATTAGGTCTAAAAAGTCTCCAAAAATTTTTCTGTAATGTATTCTACGATTAAAGAAGAACATTTTACGCTTTGTTTAATATATCTATGTTATTTTTTTCCTGAGATATAGGACTTTTAAATAACATAGATATTTATGTGCGCTAGCAAAGCACGGCGCGAGCGCTTTTGTTCGAGTTGTGAGCTGCTAAGCTCCTCTTTTTTTAAAGGTATTATTATTGTTATCAAGCTAGATCCTTAATGATTTATTATTTATGCTGTTTTAGCAATTTATATTTAAAGAAAGTACATAACGCAATATAAATATTTCCATATTAATGTTTCTGCTCAATTTCTACTTAAGTTAGTAATCAATTTGTATATTTTTTATGTATTATACTTATATTATGTTAATTACCTAATTTGATAAAAAATATTCTTCGTGCGCTTATTATTGAAATTTGAATTTGTTGGCGTAGGCTGTGCTACCCATTTCATTTATGTTTCAACTTGTTTTTGACAAGGTGAGCGTTTATAATATTAATTAGCGTTATTATATTGTATGGTGCATTGCAAAAAACATCAAATCAGTAACTTCTATAAAAGTTAAATTGTATAAAATATTTGTAGAATAATAGAATAATTATAAAAAAACGTAAATCATGAGTGTGTTAATAAAAAAAAAATTAAACCGTGATCAATGCATTATGTCAAAAGGCCGTTAAAAATATAGTTGTTACTAGCAGATCTAATGGCAGAAATAAAATAAGAGAAGCTGCAAAAATTCGTCAAGATGAAGTTTTTCACAGATTGAACTTAGTTTTAAAAGGTAATAAATATTATGTGGTTACTAACGATTTGTAATATAAGAAAATAATTAATCTAAAATTTTAAATTTTAAAAATTAAAACAGAAATAATAGGTTTTTTACATTTTTGTAGATTATAATGAATTTAACCAATATTTTAAAAAATTCACCAAAAAAAAAGTGAGAGGTGTCAAGGGACACCCGGATGGAACGAAGTTCCTTTTGATTAGTTAGTGAAGGAATTGTAATTTGTAAACACAACAGAGTGTTTATACATACATAAGCATTTATTATTGTCTGTATTAAACCTCTTCTTACCTAAATCCATCAGCAATGTCCGCAACTTTTACAGAACAGAAACACTGTCAGGATTCATTATTGTTATTATTTTGTATTATTTTATTATTTATTATCTCCAAAAAACCTGTATAAACTTAACAAAGTCACGACACTACACTATCAAAGCAAAATAGAAAAAAGTAAATCCATTATCACTTGAATATTTTCAACAGTTCGTTTCTTTTAACAAAAGTGTCCATTCATACAATACCAGAGGTTTAGATGACATACACCTACCTAGAATTACTTTTTATTTTAATTTAATTTAAAACAGGAATTAACAATTTAATACAAAATTTTAAAATTAAAATATTTGACAGTAACTGACAGTTAATGTAATTTGACTAATTTGACGTAGGTACCTAACTAGTCAAGTTAAGAACTATTTTTAAAATGTTTATGAATTTATTAATTTATAAAAACAGGATGAAATATAATATAATACTATTATAGGTACTTATTTTTTTTCTACAGTATAATCTTTTAATTTAAATTAGTTTCTTCTTAATTGTACTTTTAAGTATTTATTTATGTATATTAGGGTTTCCTATTTAAATAAAGATAGGTATATCTATCTATGAGAGAGAGAGAGAGAGAACATGCGTGTGTCGTGTCGTGTCGTAACAAATTTTGGTATGAATTTTTTTTGGCTAGCTCCTAGCCTCAGCCGTAACTGGTCGTAACGCCCGAAAGGGAACTTCGTTCCAAAAAGTTGTTACATTTACATCTTTGACTACATAGCATCGAATATTTCACACTTATTAAATTTCCATAAGTTATTTTTAATTATATTTTTTCAGATGATTTTTCATATCATGTAAGTAACGAATACTATAATCGTTACACTCATAAACATTCAATAGAAAAAAAAATGCAACTACCTTTTCACGTGAGAGCGATATTAATGATGAGACACCATTAGAAGAAACAGTAGTAGAAACACGAAATTTAGAAAAGAAAAAACGTGATAAATGTATAATTTGTAATCAACAAACATATAAAAAAAATTCTAAGCTTACTTACGTGGGAGAAGATAGAGTAGCTTTATTTTTTAAAGCAACGAGATTCCTTAAAGATGAGATTTATTTTAGAACATCATTTATAGAAAGCCCAGAAGCTATAATACCAATAAAATTATTATATCATCAAAATTGTATGCGATTATCAATCAATACATAGTATAAAACAAAGTCGCTTTTTCTGTCCCTATTTCCCTTTGTATGCTTAAATCTTTAAAACTACGCAACGGATTTTGATGCGGTTTTATTTAATAGATAGAGTGATTGAAGAGGAAGGTTTATATGTATAATAACATCCATTAAATAGTGGAGAAATACTGTTATTTTTGAGGTTTCTAATATGATGTCGTTAATTATCAATTTTTTTCCGCTTACATTGCAAACGCAGGCTGAACCCTACGTGATTTATCAAAATAATGTACTAATTATTTGTACACATTGAAAAGGTCTACAGAAAACTCCGCGATGGTATATGTCTATCTTTTATGGATATCCCACAATAACATTTTTTTGTCATTTACTTTTTACGACAAATAATGGCTAATTTTCGAAGCGATTTTAACCAATACAGCATTAATCCTTATCCAATTAAATAGCTTAAATACATTGTTGATTTAATATAGATCTATATGGTCCTTTACAGCACAAGATTTAAATAAATATTTTCAAAGATATTACAGATATAAAATTGCGGGACGTAGCGCTTGCGGTGGTACTGGCCGACCGGGGCGGCGGTAACGTGCCTATAAATAGCGCATCGGAGGCCGCGATTTTCCATATAGCACTTTGAATTTTGCAGCGATCGGACGCGTTTATTACGAAATTAATCATTATGACGCTACCCTACGGTGGCGCAGTTAATATATAATATACCTAACCGATAACTTACAAAGTACTATAAATAATAGTAAAAACTGGTAACTAACGAGAAAATATGATAAAAAATACAAAAAATTAATCGTAAAAATAAAAAAAAGTTGGAAAAAACATTAGTGTTAGGCGAAGCGAAGTTCGCCGGGTCCGCTAGTATGAATATATATATATCAATATATCAATATATCAATAGAGGAAGAAAAAAATGTAATATAAAAAAAAATGTTTAGCAATAAAAATGCAGTTATGAACGTAATTAAATCATTGGAAGCAAGGATTTATTTAAAAGAAATATTTTCTCTAAAAGACATATCTATTTTAGTAAAAGAAAAATTCGATTTAATCGTTAAAAGCTCAAAAATTAAAGCTTACATAATAGAACATTTTTGTGAAAAGGTTTCTTTCAAATACTCGAATCAAAGGAATAAATCTCAACTTTTTTATTATTCTGAAATAGATCCTGATATAGAAAATACTTATAATAGTAATTTAGTAGCCGATACTGCTGATATTTTAAAAAAATTATTAGAGGAAGTAGACTTTAAGTTAGAAGACAGTTTCTGTGATGCATACGACTTGAATAATTCTTGGAAAAACATAAAAATACCTGAACCTTTTTTAATTTTTTTCTCAAAATTGTTTTAGTGTAATCAAAATGAGATTGTGGCATCAAATATTGACAACAATCTATATATATATATATATAAAACTCAAAAGTGACTGACTGACTGATATAGTGATCTATCAACGCAGAGCCCAAACCGCTGAACGGATGGGGCTGAAATTTGGCATGCAGGTAGATGTCATAACGAAGGCATCCGCTAAGAAAGGATTTTGATTAATTCCACCTCCAACAGGATAAAATAGGGGATGAAAGTTTGTATGATCTATCAACGCACAGCTCAAACCGCTGGACGGATATGACTAAAATTTGGCACGCAGGTAGATGTTATGACGTAGGCACTCGCTAAGAAAGGATTTTGATTAATTCCACCCCCAAGGGCATAAAATAGGGGATAAAAGTTTGTATGAAACTTTGTCAATTTTACACCGTTCGGGTTGAAACTTTGCATGCATATAGTAACTATGACGAAGGCATCCCCTAAGAAAGGATTTTGATTAATTCCACCCCTAAGGGGATAAAATAGAGGATGAAAGTTTTTATGAAACTGTCAATTTTAAACCGATCGGGCTAAGATTTTGCACGCATATAGCTACTATAACGTAGGCATCCCCTTAGAAAGGATTTTGATAAATTCCACCCCTAAGGGGATAAAATAGGGGATGAAAGTTTGTATGAAACTTTGTCAATTTTAAACCGATAAGGTTAAGATTTTGCTTGCATATAGCTACTATGACGTAGGCATCCCCTAAAAAAAGAATTTTGATTAATTCCACCCCTAAGGGGATAAAAGTTTGTATGAAACTTTGTCAATTTTAAACCGATCGGGCTGAGATTTTGCATGAATGTAGCTACTATGACGTAGGCATCCCTGAAGAAAGGATTTTGATAAATTTCACCCATAAGGGGATAAAATAGGGGATGAATGTTGGTATGAAACTGTGTCAGTTTTAAACCGATCGGGCTGAGATTTTGCATGCATATAGCTACTATGACTTAGGCATCCCCTAAGAAAGGATTTTGAGAAACTCCACCCCTAAGGGATAAAATAGGGATGAAAGTTTGTATGAAACTTTGTCAATTTCAAACCGATCGGGCTGAGATTTTGCATGCCTATAGCATGCAAGTTTCTAAAGTTTTAAAATAATAATAGTCTAATACCACTTGTGCTTTACTGAGCGGGGTGTGTGGAGCGGTGAGACGGTAGCACGCTGCTGCTGGTCGACATGACACTGTCGATAGACGCGTAGAGTCTTGAAAATTCGAGAATAAATTTGTTTTATTACGTAGTGGTGTACTAATAAATTACTTTTTTAAATTCTATCCCTAAGGATTTAAAATAGGGGTTGCAAATTTGTATGAAACTCGGTGGCAAAAAACTTAAGTCCACGCGGATGAAGTCGCGGGTGGCCGCTAGCTTAAGTATAAAATCGAGAATTAAAATGAACAAACTGAAAAGTCTATTTTAAATAATTTACTTCATAAAATATAATGGAATGAAGAAAACTCCTTTTCATGTTTTTCTCGGCGCTTCTGTATATCATTCTACTAGAAGTACAACAAATGTTAAATAAGTTGAATAGGTTTGGGCTTTCAATTTCACACGATGAAATTTTGAGAATAAAAACTAGAATAGCAGGATACACTGTCAAATTCAATGAAAATAAGGTTCCATTGCCAAGCCACTTTAATCCAAAAAACTTTGTCACTGCTGCATTTAATAACTTCGATCATTGCGAAGCTACCACTTCAGGGCTGAAATCAACACACGATACTGTCAGCGTAATTTTTGAAAACTAAGATACAGAAAACAGATTAAAACTCAAATTGTCCGAATTATCCTTAGATAAGAATTTAAGATCCTTAGTATCTTTATTAAAATGCCAACAAATAAAACAGTTTAAGAAGAGTAGTAGTGTTGTAAGGCTTCCTCCTAATTTTGTAATTAGCAATAAGAGTAATCTTTTAAACATTGCCGATTATGAAAATATTTTATACGTCAACGACTTGATACGGTTTTTATCAAGGTTAGATATCTCTGATTCTGCAGATACTAGCTTGAATTTTTCAAAAGAATGTCAACAAGTTCCATCCTGGAATTCATTTAATTCAGCAGTTACTGACTCTCATCGTCCTCTGCAAAGAGTGAGGTTTCTACCACTCTTACCAGCGCCTGTAACTGAATTTGAAACAGTTTATACAAGTCTTTGCAATTTTAAAGACTTATTAAGTCAATTGAATCAAAAGTTCTTACCAGTAATATGTAATGAGGGTGTTTACAAGATAGCAAGACACATAACAATCTTGAGAGAAAAAGAATTTGAAAACATAATTCTATTACTTGGTTCGTTTCACCTAACAAAAGTCATACAAGCTTGTATCGGAAAATATTTACAAAATAGTGGTATAGATAATATCTTTATTGAAGCTGGACTTTTTGGAGTATGTGTGGTCGATCAAATATTAGATGGAAATCACTATGCAAGATGTGTGAAAGCATATACTTATCTATTTGAAACGTTAAAAAGGTTACAATTTAAATAACTTGACTAAAGAAAGACAAGATAAATATGACTGTGAAATAGTATCTATTATTTTACTACAAGGTAGTTTTTTAGAACATAATTTTGACGAATGTAAACATATTTTCCAGCAACTAAAAAATAGTATTAAACCTTTATTGCGAGATTTTAATAATTTTATCATAAAAAGATCCGAAGAATTAGAACTATTCAAATATTGGAACAACGTCACAATTCTTATAAGTTTGATGCTTGATTTAATTCGAGCTGATCGCAGTGGTAACTGGGATCAACATTTAAATACGGTAAAAAAATGTTTACCTATTTTTCAGATTTTTGACAGAGTTAACTATGCAAGGTGGTGTTCTTTATACTTGGAGGATATGCATCTTTTACAAGAAAAAACTCCTGAAGTTTATAGTCAATTTTCTAATGGCAATTTTGTAGTGAACAGATCGGTCGTGCCATTTACCAGTGTTGCAATCGATCAAGCTTTAGAACAGTCAATTAATAAATTTAGAAAAAGCTTGACTGGTATAATTGGTATAACTAAAAACAAAAAGGCTTCAACGACATGGGATCTAACATTTCACGAATTATTATCAATAAACAATGGTTTTAAAGATATTGCTCTTCTATCAGATAATGACAAAGAATTTTTTTTCCATCATGAGTTCTCGCATGCCAAAACTGCTATTTCTGAAATGGCGATAGCAAAAATGTTAACTTTTTTTTCAAAGGATGAATATAATCCATTTTTAGCAGGTTCTCATAAATTAAGAAACATTTGCACAAATCAGCTTGTACAACTTGAAGTAGCAAAGCAGATTTTAAGCGTATTTGAAAAAGGCTTGAAACTAAATGAAATATTTAAAAGAGAACGTTTAATTACCAAAAATAAAGATCTCTCCGACCCGATCTCAAGAAATAATTTTCCAAATTTTAAATTTAAAAAATAAAATAAAAATTTTAGAAAAATAAATAATTTAAAAAATATAAAGAACAAAAAAAAATTTACAGGCGAATCTCAAAAAATCGTTGCTTTGGCCAAGGAAAGAAATTATCCAATCCAGTTACTTCTAACATATGAATTGATTGAAGAAAGCTCGTTGTTTGATAGTGACGGATTTTTTAGCAAGCAACAGGACAAAAGCTCTCTACTTCGAGAACTAGAACGAGAAGCTATACTAGGTAGTAATAACGAACTGCCAAAAAATAATATTGATACAGTTTTACTAGTTGACATGCTAGTTATGCGTAAATTACCTTGGAGTAATTTAAGTACTTTTGATGATTTGGCTCACGTTTTCTGCAAATTTGTTAACCATAAAATATCGTTGCAAAATTCTAAAAGAGTTGATTTTGTGTTTGACTCCTATTTTAATGTATCTATTAAGTCTTCCGAACATCTTCGAAGAGAAAAAAATGAGAGTCTTACTTTATACCATGTTATATCTGGAGAAAATCTTCTTCCAAAACAATCTGACAAATTTCGGAGTTCTAGTGAAAATAAAATTCAATTACAGAAATTTTTACGTAATTTTATTTTAAATAATCCTGCTATTTTCGATAACAGGCAGTTGATATTTAGTACAATAAACGATACACCTTGTAGTTCGAATATGGAAGTTGATCTAGATATTTTACAAAGACCAGATGTTGAGGAAGCTGATCTCAAATTAATGCTGCATATAAAGCATAGTATCGAACATGGATACAAAAACGTATACCTTATATCTTCGGATACAGATGTTTTTGTACTGGGATTATATTATTATAATGAATTTATTCAAAATGGTCTGCAGGTATTATAAATACATTTTGTAATTTACTGAAACAACGTTGTTAAAGTTTATTTAATTTTTTATTTAAAGACTCTTTGGGTTCGAGTAGGTGTAGGAAAAAGTAAACGCGATGTGCCATTACACAGTATAGCCAATCATTATGGAAAATTATTTTGTTCCATTTTACCAGCACTACACCACTTGACAGGTGCAGACTATAGAAGTAAAGTTGGACCAAAATCTTCTGCTTTGCAAGCTAAACCTGAGAAATATTTGAGTCACTTTGGCCAAGGTGATTTATGAATATTTATTACAATTTCATCATATTATTTAAAAAACAATGTTTTTAGTACTTTTACAAGAACTAGTTGACAAAGACTTGAAGCGAGCTGAAGAATTTTTAGTTAAAGTTATAAGTAGCAAATCTGGCTGTAAAACAGTTGATGAACTGCGTTTTCATTCATATTGCCATTCAAATAAAAGTTTAATAGAAGAGTTACCTCCTACTTCTGCTTTCATCCATTTGCATATTCTGAGAATCATTTATATAGTATACTGTCACACTAATTTTTTTCAGATAAATTTAAATCTTATTAACCCGGACAATTTTGGATGGGTAAGAGATGAAAATTTACTTTTACCAAAAAAAAATTCCAATTTATTACCACCTTCAAAAGAACTTGTACCTTCATGTACATGTAAAGTATTGTAACGGGATAACCGTGAAGGGACCTTAATTTGAAAGATTGACAGTTGATTTTTAGAAACTTCTAAAAACACTGACTAGATTAAATAATGTTTCTAGAAAATTCTAGAAACTTCTAAAACACTGACTAGATTAAATAATGTTTCCAGAAAATTCTAGAAAGATCTAAACACACTGACTAGATTAAATAAAGTTGTATATAAGGGGATGTATGGGCAGTTAACGTCTGTTCAAGCAGTTTAGACGTTATCCAGCAGAGTTCTGTGTATTTTAACAATTTTGTAAATAAATTGTGTTAAAGACCCCATAAGTGTTTCAAATTGGTGTCAGGTGTGGGGTGAAGATACAAGAATGCCTGGAAAAAAAAGAATGAACTATTGGTGGCTGAGCTAAGAAGAGAGCTCGAAGAATTAGAGTTGGAAACTACTGGGAGCAAATCCGTATTGTTGAGAAGGCTCCGTGAATACTACCTAGATAATAATATGGACCCTGACGTTGTGGAGTTCGATGACCCGGTTCAAAAAGCAATTTCCCGGCTGCAAGACGAACAATCACAACAACTGTCCCAGTTATCCAGTCAGATAAGCAGCCAGCGCGAAGATATGTCCCAGCTGTCGCAACGAATGACGAGCCAACAAGAGGAACAGTCGCAACAACTTTCTCAGCTTTCACAACGGATGTCAACCCTATCAGAAGAGTTATCCAGTTCCTTCTCCCAGCAAATAACGCATTTGCGCTCCAAAATGTGCACTCTACGTGATGAGCAAAATCAGCTTGTGACCAACTTGCGAGACGAGCAAAATCAGCAAGTGGCCAACTTGAATCAGCAAATTGATAACTTGAATCAGCAAGCGGACAACTTTAATCAGCAAGTGGCCAACTTGCGAGAGGAGATCAACCAGCAAATGCAGTCCGAAATAAGGAAGCTTCAACAAGAACAGGAAGCTTGTCTTCAAAATCAAACCATCCACCACGGCGACGGAGATGCATAAAGGACGGAAACCTGCCATGTAGACGACCCAGGTACGAACGACGATGAAACCCCCGACCTTCGACGGAAAGACTTCCTGGCCAAATTACCTAAAACAATTCGACGCAGCGGCCAGAGCGAATGGATAGTCATCCCAGGAGAAGGCATTGTCTCTAACCTTAGCTCTGCGAGGCGAAGCTTTGGACGTCTTGCAATCATTGACACCGGATGAAGTTGACAACTTCGAGTTATTGGTGAATCGTCTAGAGATGCGTTATGGTCAAACTCATCTACAACCGGTGTACCGAATGCAGTTAAAGAGCTGAAAGCAGAAAAATGGAGAGACTATCCAGGAATTTGAGGCGGAAGTAGCAAGAATGGTACGACTTGCGTATTCAAATGCAGCGGAGGATTTTCTGGAGTGCCTGGCAGTCCAAACCTTCACCGATGGTCTTCGAGACGTCGAGTTGCAGCGGGCTGTACGGTTGTCGCGGCCGAAGTCTCTTGTGGACGCCTTGACCATTGCCCTGGAGTTTGAGGCGGCGACGGAGACCTCACGTGGAGTTGCTCGACTAAGGGAAGTCACCGGTAACTACGACCATGCCGTTCATTCCGTTAGCGACGTCGAAGCAGTAGTCGAGAGGTTAATGAAATTATCTCCAAAAAGAAGGCGCCCAGTGAGATGCTGGAACTGCGGAGAACTAGGCCATATAAGAAATACTTGTCCCCAAAAAGAAAAATCTCCTGCTGAAGTACCCCAGCAGCAGGAAAACTAGAACGGGTCGACTCCTGGAGGGCGACATCGACCCCAAACATTCCCGAAGCCCCTCACACCATTAAATTGGCAACTCTGCGACATCACATGGACAGCTTATATGTAGATGGTCTCATTGATGGGAAGAACGTTAGCATGCTGGTAGACACTGGAGCTACGAAAACTATTGTCTGACCATCCATCATTATGCGGAAGAAGATGTGGCCTACCAGTTGGAGACTGCGTACCGCTACCGGAGAATCTGCTAGAGTCTACGGTCAGATACAGGTGACGCTACAGTTTGGTAATTCACAAGGTAAACGCAATAGAAACAGATGAGACCAACGGAATCGAACAATTAATGACAAAATTAGATTCCTCTTTGTCAAAATTAGAAAAGAAACAGGTAAGAGATCTACTTTATCGTTACAAACCTGTATTTGGTTCTAAAAGTAAACTTGGTAGAACTGATGTTGTCCAACATAAAATTTGGTGAGGCACGTCCGATTCGACAGGTATCCCGAAGGATGCCTCAAGTTAAGAAGGAAGAAGGAAGAAGCAAAATGGCATAGTCGAACCATCCAGTAGTCCGTGGGCTTCTCCTGTGGTATTAGTGAGAAAGAAAGACGGATCAATGCGGTTTTGTGCCGACTATCGAAAGCTAAATGATGTCACTAAGAAGGACAGTTATCCTCTGCCAAGGATTGATGATGCCCTCGACGCTTTGGCAGGTTCTACTTTGTTCTCTACCTTGGACCTTAAAAGCGGATACTGGTAGGTTAAAATGAATCCTGCAGACAAAGAAAAGACTGCCTTTACCAGTGGATCAGGGTTGTGGCAATTCACGGTCCTTCCGTTTGGCCTCTGTTATGCTCCTGCGACGTTTGAACGGCTAATGGAGAACATCCTGCGGGGTTTGTCATGGGAAACTTGTCTAGTTTATCTAGACGACATCATCATAATGGGCAAGACCTTTAAGGAACATTAATCTAACCTGGAAGAAGTCTTTAAAAGATTACAGAACGCTAATCTAACATTGAATGTTAAGTAATGCCACTTGTTCCAGAGACAGGTCAACTATTTAGGACAAAACGTAAGCAAGGATGGCGTTGCTGTTGACCCCGCTAAGATACAAGCCGTTCAGGAATAGCCAATTCCTATCGACAAACATCAGCTCCGGAGTTTCTTGGGTCTTTGTTCCTATTGCCGACGATATGTCAAGAATTTTGGAGACATCGCCAAACCCTTGACACGTTTGACAGAACAAGATAAGTCCTTCTGTTGGGATCAGGAATGTCAAGAGGCCTTTGAAATATTGAAGAAACAGCTTACGTCAGCACCTGTTCTTGCTTATCCACTTCCTGATGGTAAGCTTATTCTGGACACCGACGCCAGCAATGTGGGAATTGGAGCCGTCTTGTCACAGCTACAAGATGGTAAGGCAAGAGTGGTTGGTTACTTCAGCAAAACTTTATCGAAAGCTGAAAAGAACTACTGTGTAACTCGGGGGGAACTGTTAGCCGTTGTAAAACCCGTCGAACATTTTTATAAATATCTGTATGGCAGAAAATTCCTGATCAGAACAGACCATGCCAGTTTAAAGTGGCTACTTAGCTTTAGAAACCCAGAAGGACAGATAGCAAGATCGCTCGAAAAACTGCAGGAATATGATGTTGAAATCGAGCACAGACCTGGGACAAGACATCGTAATGCTGATGCACTTTCCAGAAGACCATGTCGACCTGATTGCCCCCATTTTACCCGTATGGAGCAGAACGAGGAAAAACTTGCCTTAGTTAAGGTTGTACCAGAAGACGAGAGCTCTATGCTGGAGGAGCAACAAGAAAACGATCCCGTTCTGAGAAAGATTCGGTAGTGGAAGAGAATGGACCGTCGTCCGTTGTGGAGAGAGATATCCTCTTCTGCTTTAAAAGCATACTGGTCCCAATGGAACTCTTTAATTTTGGACGGTGGGCTCGTTAAAAGACTTGTAGAAAATTCCGAGGGCACAGAAACAACGAAACGAATACTGGTCCCAAGAAATGCTGTACCGGAAATTTTAAAACAGATGCATAATGATAGTTCTGGAGGACATCTGGGTATCACGAAAACGCTGCAAAAGATCCGAGATAGATTTTACTGGGTAAATTGCACTAATGATGTTAAAGATTGGTGTCGTAAATGCACTACATGTGCTGCCAGTAACGGTCCGCACCGAAAACCGAAGGCGGAAATGCAGCAATACCTGGTTGGAAGTCCTTTTGAAAGAATCGCAGTAGGTATATTCCACAGAGCGATGTAGGAAACAAGTACATCTTTGTTGTCATGGACTACTTCACTAAATGGGTTGAAGCCTATGCAGTTCCCAATCAGGAAGCCACTACTTTAGCAGATATATTAGTTGAAGAATTCGTAAGCCGATTTGGGGTACCACTAGAATTACATTCAGACCAAGGGAGAAATTTTGAGAGCAAGCTGTTTCAAGAAGTTTGCCAAAGATTAGGCATCCACAAAACGAGAACCACAGCGATGCACCCTCAGTCTGATGGAATGGTGGAACGAATGAACCAAACTATAACCAACTATCTGTCAAAAGTGGTGTCAGATTGTCAGAGGGATTGGGATCGACATATTCCACTATTTCTAATGGCAATTCGATCGGCCATCAACGAATCAACTAGCCAAACGCCTGCGAAGGTCCTGTTCGGTAGAGAAATGAGGCTACCATGTGAGTTGGTGTTTGGTTGTAAACCTGGTGAAGAAATGGCTCGTGAACAATATGTCGCCGACCTTCAGAATCGAATGGAGAATATACACAACCTGGTGCGTGGAAAACTACAATTATCTAGTGATCGGATGAAGAGGTACTATGACACACGGACAATGGAAAAGAGTTACCAAGTTGGAGATTTAGTCTGGCTCTATAACCCCCAACGGCGTCGAGGTATTTGTCCCAAATTACAGAAGAACTGGGAAGGTCCTTACACCATCAAGAAGAAGATTAACGATGTCATTTATCGGATCGTAAAAATTTCCAGAGGGAAACCCGTCGTGGTCCATCATGATCGTTTTGGCGCCTTACCAGGGAAACCACAGTGGAGATGTGCAGCAACTCCAAGAAGATGGTTTGGCTAGCTCAGGGAGTGTGCGGGATTCCGATGTAGGAAATAACATTCCAGGAGGAATGAATCTAAGGAGGGGGCAGTGTAACGGGATAACCGTAAAGAAAAGGACCTTAATTTGAAAGATTGTTATTCTAGAAACATTTAAACACACTAACTAGATTAAATAATTTGGAATAATAAAAGTAATAAAAAACTCTCTGTTTTTTATATATAACTTTCACTTTAATTAAAAAATCTTTAAAATGACATGTTTCGCTGAACTAGCATCATCAGATTGACATATTATAAAGTTACATTTTGTTTATTTGTATCTTACTATCTGATGTTGATTAGGTAATATTAAGGCTAGATTAGGTATGGAAGTAATTAGATATAACAATATTAAAGCCTAGATGTTATTAGCCCTAAGGGATTATCCTGGATGTATCTCCCTCTAAGATCAGTATAACTGTGCAATGATATAGGAAAACCAGGAAAAAACTATATCTGCTGATCTTTACAATAACTGGTTTTCCTATATCATTGCACAGTTATACTGATCTTAGAGGGAGATACATCCAGGATAATCCCTTAGGGCTAATAACATCTAGGCTTTAATATTGTTATATCTAATTACTTCCATACCTAATCTAGCCTTAATTTTACCTAATCAACATCAGATAGTTAGATACAAATAAACAAAATGTAACTTTATAATATGTCAATCTGATGATGCTAGTTCAGCGAAACATGTCATTTTAAAGATTTTTTAATTAAAGTGAAAGTTATATATAAAAAACAGAGAGTTTTTTATTACTTTTATTATTCCAAATAAAAATGAACTTTCAAGTAGTAAGGGTCAGTACAATTAATTTAGATTAAATAATGTTTCTAGAAAATTCTAGAAAGTTCTAAACACACTGACTAGATTAAATAATGTTTCTAGAAGATTCTAGAAAGTTCTAAACACACTGACTAGATTAAATAATGTTGTATATAAGGGGATGTATGGGCAGTTAACGTCAGTTCAAGTTCAAATATTAACAAGAGTTCATTGTATTGTCAAGCAGTTTAGACGTTATCCAGCAGAGTTCTGTATATTTTAACAATTTTGTAAATAAAATTGTTTTAAAGTCCCCATAAGTGTTTCAGTATTTTAAACTTTAAACTGCGTAAATTACTTTGTGAAACTATGGTAATGTCAATTCTTAATTATGGGCTTTTGGTATTTTATCCTTGCCTAGATCAAATTACGAAATTAAGGTTGCAAAAAATTCAAAATAATTGTTGCAGATTTGTCTTTAGCATTAAAAAATATGATCATATATCAAGTAAAATTAAAGAACTTGATTGGTTAAACATTGATAATTTATACAAATATCGAATTATTTCGTCGTCGAATCCTATTTATTTAAGGAATAAGTTAATATTTCGTGGAGATGCTCACAATCTGGATCTGAGATATTCTTATAGTCTTATGCTTCCAAGGTATAGACTAGTTATTTTCCAACGTTCGTTCACTTACAATGCTGTTTTTAGTGTGTAATAGTTAATTAAAAAATAATTTAAGAGTTAAATCTCTTGATTTCTTGAAACGGCATTATAAGAAATTTTTACTACAATCGCAGTAATGTTCTTATTGTGTTTATTATTGTTATTATTTTTGTTTTCATTTCTTTTTTTTATTGTCATTTAATATCATAAATTATTGTTTTTTTTATCTTAAATTTAATTTTGTAAACTTGAGGTTAAGTGGAGTAGCTCTAGCTAGACTTCGCCTCATATAAGTTATGTTTGTAAAATTTTACAGAATGAATAAAGGCAGTTTATTATTATTATTATTATTCAATTGTTAACCAACAATTTTTTTCCTAATCTCTGTTGGCATAAACAATGGGATAAAAGGTATAAATAATTGGCCTAAAAAATTGAAACTTCGTGGAGCCCTTTTCATATTTATACTTTATAAATGTTCATAAAAAATTATAAATTTGTTAGTTATAATTTTTCATAACTATTGCAAAATGAAAAATCTTAAAAAAGTTAATAATTTTTTTTTTAATTATTATTTAGTCATGTCTGTTTTAATATTAAACAAAGGCAGTGATTAACATAGGTTTTTAATTTTTTACGTAATTTGTTTATAAAATTATTTTAAACAAATAGAAAAATTGAACATTTTTAAATTTTTTTTTGTTAATTTGTTCTCCAGAAAATATCATGATTTTTTAAGCAATAGTGACACAAGGACGGAAAATGACATTTTGCAAGAGCGAGTAAAGTTGTGTAGCCGAGGTGCGTAGCACCGAGGCGAAACAATACGAGCACTTGCAAAACATTTCCCCGACGTGTAACACACACTATTTTTTTGGCCGACCAATTTTTAATATTTTCAAAAGTTCATAAACTTTTTACTTTATGACATACAAGATTAGATGTTGATTGACATCTATTGCACGATTAAAAGAATTAGTAATAAGGAATGATTTTCTGATAATCGATTTCAAGATCCTTAATTTTTATACACACGAATACTTTGCTAATAAGCAACACAGTAAAAATTGTTATATTGAAAATATTAACATTAATATCTACTAATTTTATATAAAAAAGCAGAGACAATGAACTATTTTAGTTCAATGAGCAAAAATAAATCGAGATATGTATTTTCATAATCGAATGATAAGTAGTTGTAAATTGACATAAATGTCAAATTTAAAATAAAAGTTGTGAGAGAAATTAAATATAAATTAGAATCCTGGTAACATTTAGAAAAAGTTATTAGTTTAGTATATTATTCGCTGTTTTTAAATAAATTTAATTAAAATTTGTATTATTCATTATGTATTTTGGATGACTCATAGCGCCATCTCTTTAGATAATCTAAAAGCTACTTTGCCGGCCTAGGCCGGAAAATGTCATTTTCCGGACGATTTTAATGTAATTAATAGTATTGTTTCTGGACGGAGGACCAAAAAAGTTTTTTCTTAATTTTAATTTTTAATAGGTAGTTTAAAATCCTTTTTTTCGACTTTTTAAATAATTTATTAAAAAATTATTTTGCTTTTAAAAATCATTATTTATACTTTTAAACAGTTTAGAGAAAATTTTTTTTTTTTATTAATTATTTAATTGTTTATTAGTTAAATAATTTGTTATAAACAAATTTTGACCAATGTTATATTTTTTTGGAGCAGAAAAAAATTATAAAAACAGCTATACATTGCAAAGTGCAATTTTTTTTATTATTATTTATAATAATATTTTCTAATATCATACGTCACGTTAACTGTACCGCCTTGTCAATTAAAAAAATTATATATTTTTTAAACTATTGGATATATTATAAAGGACAATAAGGTCTTTTTTATAGAAAATAAATTTCTCTTTCAAATAATTCTAAGACCAAGTTCGTATTTTTGTTAAGTAGGCGCTATAGGTAACGTATACAGATTTCCACCTTTAAAAATTTTACCTTCGACAATATGTGCTGTCAATATTTCGACAGTAGGAGATGACGTTTTCAGTTTAGGGACCAACACAACAAACTGAAGTACCAATCCAAGAAATCAAATGCATAGTCTACTGAGATAGGAATAAGAAGTTGTAACGTTTACAACATTATTTATGGCCTGGCCTATTGACTATTAAATTTTTATAATTTTCGGGTTATTGCGAGTCGTCGCATAGACTTTATCTGATTGAGAAGGGGAATATTTAGTTCGAACATGAGAAGGTTGTTATTTTAATTCTTTTCATTTTGTGCTTTTAAAGCAATCAGTTTCTTCTCTCTACATTCTCCCTTCCGGGCCATTGCCAAATTGTGAAGGGTCCAAAGTGAGGGTTTATCCTGAGCGCTTTTCGTGCCGATTTTTTTTCATTGTGCCAGTTGTCACCAAGGACAAATTGATAATCACTACCAGGGTCGATCCTACAGTTTTCCAGTTGGAAGAATACATCGTGCCGTCGGCATCATTAACCGGTGCTTACTATAAACAGAGATTCCGTCCACCACATCATAACAGAAGAAAAACATAAGATAAGGAAATTAGATAATCACTTTTTTACTAATATCAAAGTTTTAAATAAACAATTTAACACTGATTCTCTTTTTTTATTTGTATGTCTGTACTTGGCGCCCTTTTTTATTTGTCTGGGGGGAGTTAAAAAAGAAAGCCAGAAGGAAGCCACGAACCCTGGAGCTAGCCAAGGGTATTTTTACTCTACAAAGTGAACGGATAATACGTAATATTTACAATCTGTCCTTGACTAAGAACAATAGGTAAATTGTTTGACAGAAAATTTGACATGTAGAGGGAGATTCAATAATCACTCTCTTTACATAAATTAAATTAAAACAAGTCTAATTGGTGTATTGCTTTTGCTAGGTCCACTATTTTAAATCTCTTCAAGCGTCGTTCACCATCATGATCACCAATGAGGCTACTTGCTAACTCGTTTGGATGAGATTCTAGTCTCTTGGAGTATTTTTTGTAATATTCTATTATTACTGTTTTAATGGTTGGCACATTAAGATCTCGTTCTATTACGTAATTTGGTACATACCAAGGGACATTCAGCATCGTTCTGAGGACCTTGTTCTGGAATCTCTGCAGTATTTCTAGATTTGTTTGACCGGCTGATCCCCACAGTTGGATACCATAGGCCCATACTGGTTTTAATATGGCTTTATATATCAACAGTTTGTTCTCAAGAGATAGTTGAGATTTACGACCGATGATCCAGTACATTTCTCGAAATTTTATTCCTAGTTGTTTTCTTTTTGTGAAAATGTGTTTTTGCCAGGTTAATCTCCTATCAAGCTGGATTCCTAAGTACTTTACGGTATCTGTTTGTGGAAGTTGTATCTCGTTCAGAGTTACAGTTGGACATGTTTGTTTTCTCAAGGTGAAAGTAACATGGGTGGATTTACTCTCATTCGCCTTTATCTTCCATTTTTTAAGCCATTGTTAGATATTGTTAAGGTCTTTTTGAAGCGTTCTGGATGCTGCGGTTGGATGATGTTGGGAAGCTAATACAGCGGTGTCATCTGCAAAAGTGGCACACGTTGTTATGTTACTTGTCGGTAGATCAGCAGTGTAGAGCAGGTACAAAATTGTTCCCAGGACACTTCCTTGTGGTACTCCGGCTTTTATTGGGTTTAGGCTTGTGTACTCACTACCCTGCTTGACTAGGAATTGTCGGTTTATAATATATCTTTTTAGTATTTGTTAGAAAGGATGGGAAAGGTTTTTCTTTAGCTTAAAGAGGAGACCAGCATGCCATACGTTGTCAAAGGCCTGTCCAATGTCTAGGAATGCAGCAGAACAATACATTTTATCATCTAGCTCATTTCTGATGTGTTTTACTAGTCTGTGTACTTGTTCTATTGTTCCGTGTTGTGTTCTGAACCCAAACTGGTGTTGTGGTATTAGTTTTCTTTCGTCTATGATTGGAGATAGTTGCTTTAGAAGAAGTTTTTCCAAGATTTTTGATAAAATCGGTAGCAGGCTTATTGGTCTGTATGAAGTCACCTCAGTTTTATTTTTGCCTGGCTTAGGGATAAGAATAATTTGAGCAACCTTCCATTGTTCTGGGAAGTACCCTAACCTAAATATTGCATTAAATACTTGCGTTATCATTTTCAGACTTTCCCGTTTATCAGGTCATACACTGGAGCTTTTTTTGGATTAATTTAGTGCTGGATGATATTTCTAACTTCTTTAGTGCTAATTTTTTGTATAGGTAGGTCCATCTGGTAGGGAGATGTCAGGAAGTCATTTATTTCTTCTTCTGTGTCACCATCTTCCATGGGATGAGGCTGGAAGACATCAGTGAGGTGATTTGCAAATGCTTCTGCTTTTTCCTTGTTATTTCTACACCATTTTCCTTCTTGGTCACTTAATGGTGGTATTTTTTGCTGCGGGTGTTTGATTTTTCTCGTAGCCTTCCAAAGGAATATTCACTATCTCTTGTTGCTGAGAGGCCTATGAGATATTCTTGTACCTTATTATTTTTGATAATAAGCAATTTTAATTTAATTTCCTTGGTGATTTTATTTAATTTCCTCTTGTTTTCAGGTGTTTCTTGTCGTCTCCCTTCTTCCTTTATTTTTCTCTTTTTAACAATCATTTCCTTTATTACAGTTGAACAAGGCTCTTTAAGTTCTGTTTGGTAACAGTCGGGGGTAGCATACCAAGCATCTTCTTGTATTGATTTCTGTAGATTTTTTACTGCTGTGTAGATGTCCCTTTTTGTTTTTGATTGAATGTTTAAATCAATTAGTCTTGAAGTTGCTCCAGTCAGTTTTTTTACTGTATAATGATGGTTGTTTAGTACAATTTGTTATTTGTGCATTAGTCGTGATTACACTAGAGTGGTCAGAGGGTAGATCGTAACAAGATTCTACTTTTGCCAATTTAACATTAATTCCTTTAACAATATAAAAGTCGAGTAGATCAGGTATTTTGGCATTGTCGATAGGCCAGTAAGTTGGTTCCCTTGTGGTGAGGTAATTTGCATTAATTGAGTTTATAGCTTCAAGAAGTTCTCTACCTTTAGTGGTAATAATTCTGGATCCTCAGGTGGTATGCTTACAGTTAAAATCTCCTCCTGCTATAAATCTTTTTCCTAGGGTTTTAAAGAAATTTTTAAAATGTTCCCTTTTGTTCTTGTGTTTTGGAGGGCAGTATATAGCTGATACTGTTAGTGGACCTAATTGATCTTCCACAACAATGCTGGTAGCCTGTAAAAAGTCGCATTCATATTTTTCTATTTCGTAGTGTTTTAGTTTATTATTAACAATTATTGCAGTGCCTCCATGTGCCTTCTCATTAGGATGTTGTGTGTGATATGTTGTATATCGTGGAATTTTAATGTGGTTTTTGGATGTAAAGTAAGTTTCTGTCTATTTTTTATGTGTTTATGAATAATTTTATTTCTTCTACGTGTTGACTTAGGCCATTGGCGTTCCATAGTGCTAGCTTTAGTAACTGAGTCATTTTTTGCTGAGAATCATGGTTAGGAGGTTGAGCATAGTGCCCATTTGTTCCGTCAGTTTCTTTAACATGTCTTTCAGTTCTGACATGTCTGTGTGGTTATTAGTTTCATTTGGTGTATTATATTTTTATGTAGTAGATTGGTTTGGGGCTTGTTGGTTAGCGGTTTGAGTTGCTTGTGCGTATGTTAACCCAGGTTGCACATAGTCGACAGTTGTAGGTCTTTCTTGGTTTGTCCTCGCGTTATGTCGTCTTATGTCTGGGAATTTAAGTTTTTGTAACTGTTTGTGAACTTTACACCCTCTGTAATTTGCAGGGTGGTTTTCTTTACAATTAGCACATTTAACATTATTGTCTCTGGTTTTCCTTGGCCATTTATGGGTATAATGAGATTCTGCACATTTGACACAACACGGTTGTTTATTGCAGAAGTTTTTTGTGTCATTATATTTTTGGCATCTACTACATTGCGAAATTATGTAATGCATTAATTGTTTAATATTATAGATGTCCTTGTTGTTATTCTTTGTTTCTAGATCAATGTAGAACATAGGCAGTGGTTTTTTCGTTTTGTTATGTCGTATATTCCATATATTTTTATCATTGTGGTTTTTGGTGTTAAGCTCTTCTTTTATCTCTTCTATATTGCTCGAAGAGTGTATGCCTTTAAGAACCACACGGTAGTGTCTTTCACTTTTAGGTTTGTATGTGTGGAAGTGTTTTTTGATTTTAGAGCGTTTATTATGGCGGTATATGTCTAATTTTGGTTGGATTTTTATTTGTTCACTGTTAATAGATTTGGTGATAAAATTATTTTCCGGTACTTCTCGCAATAGATCAATAAGAGGCTTGCAGCTTTGCAGGCTTGATACAAATATTGGAGGTGGTTTTGGATCTGTGGTTTCAACATTATCCTCCAAAATGTTACTTTCATCTATTGAACTCAGTGCTTGGAATTGATTTTGGGTTGTTACAGGGTTACTTAACCAGTACTCACCAAGTTTTGTTTGCCTTTTGTTATTTGTAGGTATTTCTGGGCTGCTTCTTAGTCTTTTTCTGGTAACTTCATCCCATTGCTGTTCTTCGCTGAATTAAATTGTTGGGGGAAGAAATGCCTAGTAGGAATTCTGGGATTTTGCATCATTGGAGCCATTTTTTTCACAATGTGGTTGGGAAAAATTGTTCATTTACCTGCTAGGTAGGTCCGCCACTGGAGTCTCTAAAGTCATTTCCGACAAGCACTCGTCGATATCAGTTTTCACCGAGGGATTATGTTTTTTCTGATTAACGATTATCTTAAAATGTTAATAAAAATACTTTTAAAACATTAATCACAATAAATAATTGTTTGTTCAGAGATTTTAATTATGTATTATTCTTGACTTGTTTAATCAAAAACATAACAAACAGATCAAAACAAAACAAACCGACGTACGCGAAACACAACCGTCTCGTACGACTTTGTTGTAAATTATATGACTGTTACATAAAACATTTTATCTACTCCTTTGACAGTAAATGTCATTTATACTCTTTGTTTTGAGTAATCAAACGTCATGTTGGAATGACGTTTCATTACGCACAACTGTGCGTTATAGCTTACTTACCCTGCATGGTGACAATGAGTATAAATAACATTTACTGTCAAAGGAGTCGATAACAGTACAGTACGTACGTCATATATTGTTTTAGAGATGTCAAATATTTCAAATTAAAATTAAAATATTAAGTCGTAGATAAAGCATAGTACGTAACTCGAGTGGTAAGAGGTATTACGTACTCGTGCAATTACACACTCGTACGTAATGTCCTACTTACCACTCTTGATACGTAATATACTATTATTATAAAACATTGGCCTTTTTAAAATCTTTGTTGGAAGAATAGCTTTCTTAAGGTGAGTTTCGCATAGTACGACTGGATCTTTGCGACGTATGAAGTTTGAAAAATGGAAAGAATGATCCAACTCTCAAATAAATGATATTTCTTTCAAAATAAATGTATTGAATATTATTTCAATAATATAATTTTTTTATATATTGGTTTAAATATTGTCATTAAAAAATTATATTAATAACATTTTATTACGCATATTTTTCATAGGTATGTTCGGTAATTAATACTTCAGATCTTAAAATACCTGTTTTCTCTGTTTGGAGTGCCACATATCGTTTTTGTTTTTTCTAATAAAAATATGTTATTATTCTAATGTGTGATTATAAAACTTAATCTACAACATACAAACCGTTTACATATCAAAGCAATAATTGTTTTGGCAACACTGTTTCTCGTTAATTTATTTTTCCAGTCTCTATTTACTAAATGTCTGTAGTATTCTTTTAAAGTATTAAACGAATTTACTAAACAAGCAGCATTTGAATACGGAGATTATGCAAACATTACACTAGATACAAAGATGCACTATAATTCTGTGATAAATAAATAAATATAGATAAACGATAACGTATAAAATATAAATATAATTTTAACAAAATAATATGTAGTATTTAACATGGATCTATCAACGGTTATTTATGCGGTTACGTTAATAGCAACAATTATCTATTTATTTTCGAAATGGAAATTTTCCTATTGGAAAGACAGAAATGTAAGACATCTCGAACCAACATTTTTTTACGGGAATCTAAAACCATCATTGCAAAGAAAAAAGCATTTGTCAGAAATTGTTTCCGAAATTTATAACGAAGCTAAAGCAAATGGTGATAAATATTGTGGAATGTATGCATTCTGGTCTCCTCAGTTTATTCCTATTGATGTAGAATTGATTAGGTGTATAATGCAGAAAGATTTTTCTCATTTCGTTAATCATGGATTCTACGTAAATGAAGAAACAGATCCATTAACAGGACATCTTTTCAATTTAGAAGATGATAAATGGAGAAATCTTCGTGCTAAACTTACACCAACTTTCACATCAGGTAAACTTTATTTTAATATATTTTACTATTCGAATAATTAATAATAATAAATCTTAGAATGTCAACTTTTTTATTTATTTTCTTAAATACGTATTTAATGTAAGTCAGAATTTACAATCGCAAATCGAAATTAATAAAAATTTACAATCGTACGTCAGATGTCAATTTTAATGTGTGAAAGCATAATTGTAGGAATAGAAATATTATCAAGGGTAATATAACAAGACCTTGATTATAGTCGGCTATTTTTGTGGTATCTAGATTTTGAGAATATTTTAGTATCAATTTGTTGAGACATAATTTGACATTAATAATCTGATTAAAGCCCGAGAGGTTTAGCTCGAGAATTTTTGAAAAACTTATAAAATCCTTATTTATTCTTTAATATTTATTTTGTCCCCTTCAAAGTAATCTCCCTCAGATATAACACACTTGTGCAACGCTTCTTTCAATCTTCGCAGCACTTCTGGAATTCGATTTTGGGTATGGCAGCTCTTTCTTGGACGTGGCCAATTCTCAATTGTGACAAAACATCATCCTTTCATTGGTCTCTTTAGTTTTGGGAACAGGAAAAAGTCGCCGCCGGCCTAGTCCGGCATAATTGTAGGAATAGAAATACTATCAAACAGAATTCCCAAATAGAATTGAAAATTTACATTCGATTTTTGAATTCATAATTAAACGATTCACGAGGTATGTTCAGAAAAAAACGAGAATTTTTGAAAAACTTATAAAATCTTTATTTATTCATTAATATCTATTTTGTCCCCTTTTAAGTAATCTTCCTCAGATATAACACACTTGTGCCAGCGCTTCTTTCAATCTTTGCAGCACTTGTGGAACTCGATTTTGGGTATGGCAGCTCTTTCTTGGACGTGGCCAATTCTAAATTGTGAGAAAACGTCGGCTTTTCATTGGTCTCTTTAGTTTTGGGAACAGGAAAAAGTCGCAGCCGGCCAAATCCGGAGAATACAGTAGTTGAGGCATGCGGTGTTGCTTTTGGCCAGAAACTCACAAACAAGCAGTAATGAGTGTGCCGGTGCATTATCATGCTACAAAATCCATGACTAGTTTTCCCACAAATCCTTGCGTCTAAGTCGTATTGCTTCGTGCAAAGGTCTCGTAACTTCCAGCTAATATTGTTGACTGTACGGCCTTGTGGCAAGAACTCACGATGCACTATGCCATTGTAATCCAAAAAAACAGTGAACAAAACCTTCACATTTGACCGAACTTGACGTGCTTTTTTTCGTCTTGGCTCCTCTGACCATTACCCTTGGGATAATTGGGCTTTAGTTTTGATGTCATAGCCATATACCCATGTTTCGTCACCATTTATGTTCCTTTTCAGGAAATCTGGATCGTCGTTGGCAGTATTAAACAGCCCCTAAACAATATTCATGCGACATTGTTTTTGGTCAAAATTGAGCAATTTTGGAACAATCTTCGCTGCCATACGGTTCATGTCCAAAATATCCGATAAAATCGCATGACATGATCTAGTTGATATGCCAACATCCTCAGCAACTTCTCTAACAGTAATTCGACTATTTTCCAAAACAATTTGCTTCACTGAATCGACGTTTTCATCAGTTGATGACTTGCTCGGGCGTCCAAAAAGGTTATCGTCATCAATGTCTTCTCGACCTTCTATGAAGCGTTTATACCATATATACCATTTTAAATGGCACACGAACTAACAATGCAAATTGGCTGATATTGTCAACATATTGTTATATTTTTTCCCTCGTGGATTCGGGATAAGTAATAAACACCAGACAAACTTAACAATTTATTGGCAAACACAAATAGATTACAATTTCTTAAACTAATTTACACAACTTTACTACAGTCACAATTACTGAATAACGCCTTTTAAATATCTCGTACGACAATCCGCACTTTATCGGCCGGTATTACCAATACCATTATTTTCACAATCGCAGCCTCTCGCCTACTATTAAAATTACCACTACTCAATCGCTATCTATCGCCAACTAATACAATCACAATTATTACTTATCGCTAACTATTACCATAACAACTGTTCCTCTGTCTGTCCAAAGCGGTCCCTTATATATAAATTTAATTCTTTCTCAAAGCATCTACAAAGATCCCACAAAAACACCCTTTTAGAACAGAAGAGTCTCGAAGTTCGATCCATCCACCAGTTACGCGAAGATCCTAAAATTCTCAGAACGCAATTCACTCAAACATCACTATCTGCGACAGGTCCGGAGCGGCTCGTAACAATATATTAGGGACAAGTGTTCCAACATTAGGAAAAAAATCAAAAATCGAATGTACGTAGCCTGTAAAGTTAAAAATTCTCGTTTCTTTCTGAACAAACTTCGTATAGTTGAAATTAAATTCACAATACCTACGAACTAAGAATTTAAAATGACAACTATTTTATCAATTGCAATTCGAAATTGATAACTAATTCGGATTTTAAAATGGGACTTTCACTATCTCAATTTGAAGTCGAGGTTCTTAATTACGATTTAGAATCTACTATCACATTCATAATTGTTACTATGAACTGAGAATTTAAAGTTGTAAGTAAAATTCTCTATTCAAATTTATAATTAAAAAAAAAATCTTCACGTTTCTGGTATTTATTTTTTTTATTCATAAAAAAATAAACAAATATATTTGTTAAATTTAAACAATAGATTGTAAAATCGTGAATGCATACAACCACATGCTGTTAGAGTCGAGAAAAATGTCTCATTTATTGGATTCCTGCTGGGCCGAGGTAAGGGGTGACTTCAAAGACTCTTTCACCGGAAATTATAATTATATAATTTTAATTAAAATTTCAGGAAAAATGAAAATGATGTTCCAGACAATAATAGATTGTACCAATGACCTACAAACAATGTTAAAAGAATGTCTAACAATCAATGAACCAGTAGATATAAAAGAAGTTTTATCTCGATTTACAACAGATGTTATAGGTTCTGTGGCTTTTGGTTTGGATATTAATAGCATGAAAAATACAGACTCAGATTTCAGAAAATACGGTAAAACCATCTTTGAACAAAATTTTAGAAAACGTATAATATTTATATTAATAAGTCTGCTACCTAGGTCTATATTAAAAAGAATAGGTTTAAAAACGGTTGAAAAGAATATGGAAACATTCTTTATAAACATGGTTAAAGATACTGTTGAAAATAGAGAAAAAAACAATATCTACAGAAAAGATTTTATGCACTTACTTATTCAGCTAAAGAATATGGGAAAAGTAACAGATGACGATGACAGTTCTGTAATGAAAAAGAATAATAGTAAAGTGCAAGGATTAACAATAAACGAGATGGCAGCACAAACTTTTGTATTTTTCGCAGCAGGATTTGAGACCTCTGCTACTACAATGACTTTTGGGCTTTTGGAATTAGCTCAAAATCCCGAATTTCAAGATAAAGCTAGAGAAGAAATTGTCAATGTGCTTAAAAAGTATGAAAATAAAGTAACCTATGAGGCAATACTGGAAATGGAATATTTAGAAAAAATAATTGCAGGTATGTTATCTAAAGTGTGCTCAAACATTTCATTATTAACAATAGAAACAAGGTTATCTTATTGTATCTACATCCAGAATGTGAAAAATAAAATTAATGCTACGGAAAAATATAATATTCATTTTTTATAAACAGAACAAAATGCAGTTAATGATTTTAAAATTACTGATAGAGATTTTAGACACGGAACGATATGCCGCTTTATTCTTCAGACCATAACATTTTTATAACGGACTCTTTATAACTTGCATCCCTCATTTTTTTAACATTTAAATTTGTTTTCATTTTAATTTGCTCTAATTTTTTGTCTCTTATTATTCTTTCTTTTAGCACAACCACTGTACTGGTAAATCATCTTTATTTTGTGTAAAGATTGTAAACCTCTGTATTAGTTTATCACAAAATAATTCTACTGCATACACCCTTCTATTATAATGAGTAGTTTACGTTCTATATTCGTATTGCTAAAAATATTGCCCCTTACATTTTTTACGAAATGGATTTTTAAATATACTACCACACTGTTAATAAAGTTAGTTGTTGATTACCAACTTTGAATTTAGGTTCATTACAGTTCTGCTATTTGCGTTATTAACTTACGCATTTGGAAAGGTATTTTGTTTTGCTTCTGTAAACTTTTTATTTCACTCTGTATATTCATTTCTATTTTAGATACAAAATACATCTATACGGTATTTTGTTTTTTAGAACATAAGTTTTCATTTTTTATCTCTTTCTATTGTCTTCCTTTATACAGAAGTTATTATAAGGCTTTTTTTAATAGAATTCTCGTCCTTAAGCGCGTAAGCAAATCCTCTTCTTTTGTTTCATAAAAAATACCAACGTTTTTTACGTTAGAATTCAACAAGAACCGTTGCGATTCGAGAATAGATTTCTCAGAATTTGATGATTCCACGGCGACAGTTGGCCAGGTGGCCTGGGACCTGTAACACAAACTGACAATTGTAACAAGTTTACAAGCTACAAGTAATCTGCCTGTAACTCCAAGTCTTACTGAATTTCGTATCACAATGTAAATTGCGACAATTATAGAAATTCAATAATTTTGTACATATGTAGTTACATATGTAACTGTTATTCCTACTGACTCCCGACTTGTCACGTCTCGCTTTGTACAATATCCAACGTATTCTGGGGCCATGACACTACTTCTTCGAATTTGATTTCATTGGCAGCACTTACAGTATCATGTACACACCTACACACAGTCATTTTTGATACCCCATGTATATCACAAACACCTTGGTACTGACCTCCATTTCCCAACCGATAAAGAGCAATTAATGTCTTCTGTGGCAGTGTCAATCCATACCATCTAACTGTTGTATTTGCAAGTCTTGGGCCAATATCCCGAAGAAGATCTTCAAATTGAACGCGGCTCAGACGAAAGCTTTCGTTGAATTTATTATCAGTGAGAAAAGCAAAAATTTTTCTTGCACTGAACCGATATTCTCTAGGCGGATCTTCATGGTCACTGGGGACAGATACGTACGTGTTTATAGTACGAGAATTGTTATAATACTGAGTCTTTACCTGGAGTTTTAGATAGGTAAAACATTAACTACACTTGTAGAAAATTCTGTAACACAATTATGCAAGTGTTAACTTTATGTTACAGAATACGTGTACATATGTAGAAATTCTTCCGTAATTACTGGTACCGTACAACAGGTAGTTAAAAGTTAAGTTGTGTTATGAAAAAACTACAAGTAGGTAAAATTTATTCTAACAATTGTAGGACTTGTATGGCTTGTGTTATAGGGCCCAGGTGGTTACAACTGTTGCTGTTTAGATTCTTTTCAGCACGTAGAAGCATGGACCCCCAAGCTTTAGCGTAAATAGAGAATTCTACAACTAATAATCTTATCTGATGTCGGGAGCTCACAGGCTGAAAGTTAACGGGTGTGATGGTGATGGCTTGCATCGTCATCGCACACTGTTCACTGGGGATTGTCAGGTCCTGCTGACAGGCTTGCCAACTGACCAGATGATCCCCAATTACAACTTTGAGAGTCGATACCAAGTCCGGCTGAGAGACAGAGACGAGTGGACTGGAGACGGCTCTCAAAGAATTTTCGAAGATGCAGGGATGAAGTACTTTACTGACGGATCTCACACTTTAGAAGGAACCGGTGCAGGGGTTTGTGGTCCACGCAACCTTAGGCAGCACTTCAGCTTGGGAACGAAGTCAACCGTATACCAGGCTGAGGTATACGCCTTACTAAAGGCTGCCGACCACGCCCGAGTCCGTGGCTGGAGAGGGGAGAGGATAACTTTCTTCTCAGACAGCCATGCTGCATTGCTGGCCTTAAAACAATTCCGGGTTAGTTCAAGCTGATCTGGGAGTGCATACAAAATCTCAATGAACTGGCTAGACACAACAGTGTCTTCTTGGAGTGGATTCGAAGAGTCGACCAAACACTGGAGTAATACTGTAGTGCTGAGGCACTCGAAACTGATGCTCAAAGGCTACTCCAAAAAACTGACGTCTGACATACTGAATCTTGGCAGGAGTCAGATAAGAGTACTAGTGGGCCTGCTCACTGGTCATGGACCATTCAGACTACACCTTCGAAGGATGGGAATTCTCACACAGAAACCCACCTTGTGCCGACTGTGCGCCATGGACGATGAGTCGGCAACTCACATTCTATTCGAGTGTGAGGCCTTGGACTATAAACGGTTCCTCATCTTCGGTGACACGAATCCTGAATCCTATCACCACCTTCAGGAGCTAGTCACAGGACTCAAATCTCTTATAAAGGGAACTGCCCTGTGGCAACAGTAACTCAAGGAATTTCGGACACCTGGATTCTAGCCGACCTGAAGATCAGCGTGGTGTTGATTTTCAGCTGAACAAACTAGAGTCCTGCACGCATCGGGTGCATGTAAGGACTGTTGGAGCCGAACCTGGTCACAATATTCCAATAGGAAGCAGTGCTCAAAACATGGGGCTCCACAGGAGAGACCATGCCAGGTTTATTTAGATTAGATTAGAATCTTATCTGATCTTTCCTGGTTACATCCACATCGTAAGGAGTGTAACTTTAGTTTTTGATTGTTCCGGTGGTTTCTTTAGTTCGTTTGTGTTTTTATATGGCTAACTACTATAGTTTGGTGAAAAACTTTTATGGGTTTGTGCAAAGAATCCTGTATTAATTATAAGATTAGCATTGTTTTATGTGGATTTACTTGTTTTTTTTTTGTTTACCTATTTACTTTGTAGTTATGCCGCAGTAACAGCTGTTAAGCTTGTTACATAACTTTTAATAAAAAGATATTTTTCTTCATATGTATATATTTAACATCCCTTTTATTACTTACTTATATTTTTCCTTGTTTTTATCAAAATAAAGTGGCGCCATAGCTAGGTATCTTCGTTTTCTTTTATAGTTAGCCTAATTTAGTTTATCCTCCCGTTACTGACCACTGAAACATCTTAAATCCACGACTCGCTTTCCACCTACCTCCATGAAAGCCGTCCGCAATTGGTGACCTGAGTCTCCGTTTCCCTTCCTTTGTATTCATCATTATATAAATCAATCCGCCAATTTTTAATCACATTTATTAACACCTTAGAAAGCGGAGAAATAGTTGGTACACTTTATAATAGTGGTTACTCTTTGTCTTCATGATACACCTTCAACAATCTGTTCATTGGGTCAAATGGGAATCGTATTTAATTTTTCCCCTTTGGAAGTCGTCTGAAAGTCACCGGTGATACAGAAGTCTAATTAGGCGTACTGTACATTTTTCATTTCAGGATACTGATACTCTTTACTAGTTTCTACAGATCTAGAGAAGACTGTGGTTGCGGAGTAATTCGGAATTCTTAACCATAGAACAGCAATATGTTTAGGAGTTTCAGAATCCATGTCGCATAATCTACATTTAAGGTATAGCGTCATGATAAGCAGGTGTTTCTTTTTGATGTATGGCCTGTGGGAGGGCTAATTCTTAATTATTTTTGCAGTGCTCTAGCGTACATTTTGCTCTGTAACTTGAAATATATTCTCAGTGATGATTGTATTGTCCATAAATCCAGACTTTCATCTGGCTCCAAACAGTATTTTTTATATCCGTAGCTACTTATCTGTAAACCGTAGAATAATAAACCTGATATTTTTCTCACAAGCTTATTATCTTATCATCTTAAAATCTTTTTTGTTGCTCTGTGTACCTTTATGTCCTGGCACCCAAACTAGTTTAACACTACTACAAATTGCTGCTTTTGAACACTTTCCAGTCTTAGACCCGTCTGTGGAACAGGTATAACCCTAAAGCTTGACTTGGATGCTTACATTGCGCTATTTTTTTTTATGAATATACCTATTTCATATTTGTTTTTAGTAGATTAAATTCTAGTTCTTTTATTTATTCTTCTCTATTCTTTAATCCACATTAAGGTAATTTTGTCTTGTCATCATTTTAGATTTTCGTTACTTTTTTTATTAATAAAATGGTCAACAGATGAGAATTAAACCAACAATAATTTTTTGTTTCTTTTATCAATTCAAAGAGTTACTTTACAATTTTAGAAACATTAAGAAAACATCCTCCTCTTTATGTTATACCTCGAGTATGTAATAAAGATTACAAAGTACCAGATAGTGATCTAGTGGTAAAAGCTGGTGTCAGAGTACAAATTCCTGTATTCTCAATTCATAGAGATCCAGAATATTATCCAAATCCAGAACAATTTGATCCTGAAAGGTTTTCTGAAGAAAATAAAGCTAGCAGACCTGGATTTTGTTACATGCCTTTTGGTGAAGGTCCACGTACTTGTATAGGTAAATACTTATTTATGAGTGTTTTCAATTAAAACAACGCTATTAGTCTTTTGGTGTAAAATGAACTATTATTTTCAGGATTAAGATTCGGGAAACTTCAAGCTAAAGTTGGATTATGTTCAATTTTATCGAACTTTAGAGTAAAATTGAACGAAAAAACACAAACACCCATTAAATACAAAACAGGATTTATTTTAGAAGTAAAAGATGGAGTATGGCTTGATTTAATATCATTATCTAATTAAATATTTACCATCTATTCAATTAAAATGTAATTATTTTAGTAAGAGTTTGCCTAATCTAAATATTTTTATTATAATTTTATTTCAGTTGTTACAGAGTCTTTTTAAAACCATTAAATATAATAAAACCTATTTATTAGCTTTAAATTAGTTTATATCTTAAATAAACTTTGAATCGTTATCGCCCAGCAAAACTACGAGGAGGTAGGAGCATTTTTTGCTCGGGAAAAACAAGTGACAGAAATAGTAGTATCAAATGATTCATTATTGTCTAGTTAAAACTTCTACATTATAAACCCGAAATGTTATATTTTCCTTAGCAACACTATTTTTGACAGTTGACAAAATATTTTGTATATTGGATACTCTACCCTCCATTATTGGATAGAAAAGAAAAAATCACCGGGCAAGCGACAAGCCAAAGTCTTCATAAAGGGACACTCGGCGAAGTTTACTGCAGAGCTGCTATCACAAAGGCGAAACGATGTCAGAATGATTGTCAGTCTCTTGACAGGACAATGTAGGCTCAAAAAACACATGAGTCAGCTGAACTTAGCAGATGAAGACATTTGTCGATACTGCCAAGAGGAAGAGGAAACCGCATTTCATGTCTTATGCCCATGTGAAGGCCTTGCAAGGACGCGGTATCTAGTACTGGGAGAGGAGAAACCGGCTGCTCCAAGTTATGCGGAGGGGCCACTGTCAAGGCTATTAAGTCTCATTAAGAGGGCAGAGCTGGACAAGGTGCTCTAATCCTATTCCACAGATAATGGGTGTTCACAATAGTTCTGCAAAGGTCGCAGTGATACAGGCTAACAGCCAACCCAAAAAGTCTTGTTGTCAAATTGAATTTTGGTTTGCAGTTAGAGGTGACATCACATCTTTTACACTTTCGTTATTGAAAGAAAAATATTGATTGTGATTTTAGTGTAGTCTTCAGTCAGCGATTATGCTTTAAGCTCGCTGACGGATACCTTGTACTGACGAGGTGCAAATACACCGAAATCGATCTACAAGTTATGTTGTCCCTTCTAACTACAAACCAGAATGGTTGGTTTAAATATATTGTAGATAAGTATACCAACACCGTTTGACTTTGAAGTGTAATTCAATATCCGTCGGGGCACATAGCCCGGGAAGTAGTTGTTTCTTCTTAGTTAAATGGTCAATGTCTTTGAAAATGTTTTTCAAAACAAGTAAAGCGATGGAATAATTAATATTCTGCATTCTGCAATATTTGTTGATTGATAACTCGCTTCATTAAATAAGATAATATTACAGTTTCTTGTAATAATACTTTTATATAATATGGATTTACACTAAGAAACGGTTAAATAAATTCAAGAAAAAATAGAAATTGATGCCACAAAGGACCGATAGAGAATTGTCTGTTTTAGTTGGTCAAATTTATATTCTATAAACACCTTAATTTCTCCATTTAAATCTTTATGTGATGAGTTAACAAATAAACTATATAGGATATAAAGCAACAACGCAGTTTTCTAAATCACTGATACTTAAGTAACTAAATATTTCTCTCCAACAACTTGCTACATGTAAAGAAGAGTAAAAATAATTCATAATCATATCAGTTAACCAAATTCTAATAAACCCTTTAAGAGTTTGAATTTGAATAATTTCTTTATATGTAGGAAATAAAGAATTTATTGTTTCATCTTCAAAATATGCTTTGATATAATTATTTCTTAAATATGATTCCAATTTGAGTTCGTTACTTTCTCTCAAAAAGTTATACATAGAAAGGCTACTGTTTACAAAAATAAACTCTTTCATCTTCTCGATTTCATTTCGACACTCTTTAAATAAACATTCCGAAAAGAAATCAGGAAACAGCGGTAGATTTGAATACAAAACGGTATAAATGATGAAGTCACGAAAACAATTTTCATCTGAAATTAAATCACCAGGTAAATCTCCATCTGTCGATTCTATATCAACTAGTGCACCATTTTCTATTAAAAATTTGCATAATAACATTTTATTTCGTCTTGCAGCACAATGTAAAGGTGTTTCATCATCCCAGTTTCTAATATTAACATCGGCACCATTCATGAGTAAATAAGAAATAATATTTTTATCACTTGGAGAATTTTCTTCGATGAATTTAGATATAGAAGAAGATTCATATTTGAAACCTGGATAATACTCTAATATACTTTGAATATTTTGCATACAATAATTTAATTTATTATTTTCATCGTAATTTATAACAGCTAAATGTAATGGTGAATATCCATACGTAACATCTTTTACATTTACATCTGCTCCGTATTCAATTAATAACTGAATTATGTTTATATTTTTAATTATTATAGCACAATGTAGCGATGTGTAACCTGTAGAAATCCTATGATTAACACTAGCTTTGTGTTTCAATAACATTATGACAATATCTTCATGTTGGTTTTTAATTGCTAAAATTAATGGAGTTTCGCCTGTTTCTGATAATATTGGGTCAATAATAGCTCCTTTTCGTAGTAGAAATAATAAAATATCTTCATAACCATTTCTAGCAGCAATGTGTAATGGGGTATAACCTTCTTCATTTTCGAAATTGATACATACGTCTTCATTGTTAAACAATTCCGTTAATTGTTTGCAATCATTATCTTCAATACACTTCCATACATCAATACTAGACATTAAAACAAATTTATATTTATAGTACATAAACCACATCTATACTTCGTTACATAAACAATAATAAGATTATTTTATTTACTACATAACCTCACATTCCTTCTTCGTTAAATGGCCTGCATACATACTGCCAGTGAGCCCAGTTGAAAAGAATTTAAAATCTGTAAGTGGCCTTAAAAAAATCTGTGAAAGTCTGGAGATACCCTGTTAGAAAATCGTTAGATCTACGGTTAATAATAATTATTCACCAATAAGTTTAAAAATCTAAGAATAAGTAAAACAATACCGAATTTGTTTATATGCAAAAAAAAGAACGATATATCAATATCTCAAAAACTAAAAAAGATATTAAAATGCGTTTTTTTGAAATTTCATCTCGATTCAGAAACTTTTTCGTTTTTTTTTAAATTTCAAAAAACAACCAAAATATCGTCCACAACTAAAAAAAGCAATTTTTCTAATTTTCAAGATTAAAAATTGAGATGTCGATATACCTATTTCGAAAACCAAAAATAATATCAAAATGCAGTTTTTGGTTTTTAAATCAAAATTTTCCGTTTATACAAAAACTGATTTGAAAAATGAGTAAATTTTCACAATTTGGGAAAATCGAAATATCTATATCTCAATTACCAAAAAAGATATCCAAATGGGTTTTTCCATTTAATTACGATCTTAATCCACATTCAGAAATATTGTAAATTACCGAAAAAAAATCAAAGCAACTTAAATATACTCGAACTTTTTTCCAATCTGTCATATCCAGAAAACCAAAATAGATATCAAAATGCGGTTTTTGAAGTTATACTTCTATTCGTGCACTCGGCGGAAAAGATTTGTGTGGGGTTAAATGTGAGAAATCATTACATATGTAATGGTGTGAGTAAGAGAGAGACAGAAACACATATAAGGTATATTGGTCGGTAAAAACAAAGACGAAATATTTACCACATGTTAAGTCATAACTATAAGTCCTTTAAATACCGTTTAAACATTCAGTACATTGAAAAGGGATAGATATACAAATAAAAGTCTGAGCTAATGTTTTAAATATCACATTGTTTTGCAGATTATTTTATGTCACGTAAGTAAACATATAAAGTTTAGTATTTTATATTAATAATAATATTCAGTAATGAGTATTGCATTGTAGTCCATAGTACCGTCACATGGTTGCATTATATCCTACACTATGCGTTTGAGGTTGTTGGCTACATAAACAGAGTTTTTAAGAATAGTCGAAAAGTGCATTCCGAACAGACAATAGATAGAAAAATTACAACTCGGTAAGTATTCCAAATGGGTTCAATTTATGTACTCAGGGTTTTTGGGGTCGCTGAACACCAATATCATGATGTCGAAAGTCTCCGCGGCACTTGGTGCCTAGAGTATTTACCTCTTCTTCTGGGGTTTTACGTAAATTCTGTACAAAATCAGTGCACACTTGGAACTCGGTGGTTTTTTTGGGTCGCTGAATACGAATATGATAATGGCGATGGTGTCCTGGTGCTTAAGATGGACCTCGTCTCCAGGAATTTTATGCAAATTCGATACAAAATGAGTGTGCACTCGGTACTAGGAGGTTTTTGAGGTCGCTGAACACGAATATCCTATAAAGATTTTGCTAAATCATTCGCATACAAATTTATGAATCCGGGCGCGTGCATAGAAGTATAACTTCTGCCGGCAGTCTTACTGACTGCCACACCCTTTTTTTTAAATAGGTTCGAAATTTTATTTTCATTTGAAATCAACTTTTTAAATTTCAAAAATTCTTAAAAAACAATAAAAATATCCCAAAATTTTACAAAAATGCATATTTTTGACAAAAAATCCGAAATTTAATGCAATTTAAATATTTGCAAAATTTTAAAAATTCAGTGAATTATGGCAATTTTTCGAAAAAACACTCAAGGTTTTTTTTTTTTAGTTTCGATATCTCAAAAACCAAAAAAGATATTAAAATGTAAATTTTTGCATTTGATTCCAAATTTTGTCTTGATTTAGGAAGGTTATGAATTTTTCAAAAATCCACCAAAAAATGCTTTTTTCAAATTTTCAGAATTCAAAAAAACCGAGAATCAGTATCTCAAAAAACAAAAAAGTTACGAAAACGCGGTTTTTGCATTCGTTTGCAAATTTTGCACTGATTCAAAATCAATTTAAATTCTGCAGATTTGAAATAATAATTAATAGATCTGTAAATCAAAAGTCGGTAGATTTGAAATGATAATTCGTAGATATATGGAACAATCCGTAGAGCTAGCATCACTGCATACTAGTGCTTTAACGCAAGACGACAGATAAAAATCTATGGCATAGAAAGACAATATATCATAATAGCCATTTACACGAGTAAAATACTATAATTTGTTTACGATAAAATTGCTAAATACACAATTCCAAATTTACGCTGATTAATGTAATTGAAGTTTCAAATACAAAGAGTAAAGTGTGTTGCCTAGATATAGTGGTAAAAGGTAGGTCCATTCTGTTTTCTGTATACACGAAGTATAGATACCTATAAACGGAATATTAAACCACCGCTCTTCCAGCCCCAAAAATTTCTTTAAAAAAAAATTGTTTATACCTATTAAAAGAGCTTAATTTGCACCTTTCAAAAATGTATTTTTCATAATTTGCAACCGAGTACTTTTTTTGATAAATTTGATTAAAAATTTGCTTTACTTAAACCAGATTTAAATACTCCTTTCTCACTCCCTAAAGAGTATTTCGATATCCGCCTTTTACAAAAAATTTGCAATTTTATTTTTCTAATTTGCACCATCGTAAAATTTGCGAAAAACGGTAACAATTATTATAAAAATTAATAAAATTAGTTTCAGACTGCTGTCAGAAATAAGCAACTGCGGGTAGTGAACTTATAACGCATGCGCAGTTATTTATTTCTGAACGTACATCATCCAGGAAAAGATTTTATTAATTTTTATAATAATTGTTACCGTTTTTCGCAAATTTTACGATGGTGCAAATTAGAAAATTAAAATTGCAAATTTTTGGTAAAATTAGGTGCATATCGAAATACACTTTAGGGTGTGAGATATGAGCATTTGAATCTGGTTTGAGTAAAGCAAAATTTAAAAAAAAGTACGAGGGTGCAAATTATGAAAAATACGTTTTTGAAAGGTGCAAATTAAGCTCTTTCATTAGGTATAAACAATTTTTTTAAAGAAATTTTTGGGGCTGGAAGAGCTGTGGTGAATATTAAACAAATTATCTCAATTTAGGGGACAGAACTATAGCCGGTAGAGTGCGCCATTGTTCAAGAAATACTCGTTTAAATCCTTACGCGGGAAGTTTTGTTGCTATTGACAGCTTTTATGACAACTAATTTTAAATAAATAAATTTATCTACTCCTTTGACAGCAAATGTCATTTATACTCATTGTCACCATGCAGGGTAAGTAAGCTATAACGCACAGTTGTGCGTAATGAAACGTCATGTTGGAATGACGTTTCATTACGCACAACTGTGCGTTATAGGTTATAGCTTACTTACCCTGCATAGTGAAAATGAGTATAAATGCCATTTACTGTCAAAGGAGTAGATAACAGTACAGTACGTACCTACGTCATATATTTTTTTAGAGATGTCTAATATTTAGAATTAAAATTAAAATATTGAGTCGTAGATAAAGCATAGTACGTACCTCGAGTGGTAAGAGGTATTACGTACGCGTGTAATCACGCACTCGACGCTACGAGGCTTCGTGCGTAACTTTTTCACTCGTACGTAATGTCCCACTTACCACTCTTGATACGTAATCCCTATAATATTATAAATGTGAATGTAAGTTTGTTTGTTACGTTTTCACGCGAAAACTACTCAACCAATCACCATGAAACTTTGTACACATATAATTGGAGGTATTAGAAGTAACATAGGATCCTTTTTATTTAAAAAAATTATTTTTTATTTTTTACGACAACTAAATACCTTTCTAAATTAAATAATATAACGCTACCGTACTATCTCATATATTTAAACAAGCAATTACTACTAAATTAACTACTATGACGCCACCGTAAGGTGGCGCAGTATATATCTAATATATTTAATCGATAAATTATAAAATACAACGAAAAAATAGTATAAACCTGATAACGAGAAAATATGATATAATAAAAAATCATTGAAAATAAAATAATAAAAATTCGAAAAAACGAAAAATAAAAAAAAGTCACGACAGTGTTCGCCGGGACAGCTAGTATACTATAAAATTATATATTTAATTTAATTTTGCGACATTTAAATGCCATAATAATAAAAATATCGGTATCTCCTGATCCTGATTACTTGCGCAGCCAGTGGCAAAAAATAGAACTATGATCTGGGTTGATTATTGTGACAAAAAATATTATGGAAAACTGGAAAAGCGTGTAGACTCCTGGTATCTATACTTCGTGTCTGTATACATGTGTTTCGTTTCATTCACATACACACATGGGCGTAGCCAGCCATGGGCTCAGGGTGGGGCAACAATCTAAAATAATATGTAACTTGCAAACTATACCCACGTTATTACCCCGATTAATTTTTTTATACAAAATTGTTATACCCAAAACCTACAGCACGCTTTTCGGCCGTATAATTCAAATTATCCAAAACACTTTCTTATTGCTAAAAATGTGTCTCTAACTTCAGCCGTTTGGGCTGTCTGTGTTGCCAATTTTTTACTGAGTTAAATTAGAGGTTTATATCTATATCTATAGATAGTGCATTCAGGTACAGTAAGTTAACAATTAATATAGGTATTATTAGGTTGTTTATTTATTTAGGTTTGTTAGTTAATATTACATTAATATTCATAATATTACTTTAAGAAAAGCTGACAGAACCTCCTTAGCACATTCAATTTATTTTTCGCATTGGTGATTCTCATCCTGTAAACACTCAGCATACAGAGACGATTTTCACTCATAGTAGAGTGAAACTACGTCTTGATATTCTGTCAATACAGGTCGTACACTGTTTGGGCAGTAAAATAGCAAGCGCATTTTATTATGCTCGGATAAAATATTTCTGAATCCTTTATCAGTTCTACCACTTCCATGTCTTTCAGAACATTTAATGCTATATTTTTTCTACTTACAAGTAGGTAGTACCACAGTTCAGCCTCGCCGTGGAAACTACCACTTTAAAAGGCCTCTGTTTTTTTTAATTCTTCGATTGTCATTTGCAACATGTTTATAATGGTGCAATGACATCAAAAAATTTGCCGGTAAGTTGTTCTCCAAAAAACGCTCTTCCAATGACATAATTTGCGAGTCTATGTAGGGAATAATTATTAACGATCGTTTCCAAAACTGAGTCGAACTCCCTGCCGGAGTTTTTGCACACTGAAGCATGTCAATGCTTTTTAACTGTAACAAACACATTTACGATAGGTTGAAGCAATGCGGAATATTTCGCGATAAGGCAAACAGAGACAATACATTCTGAATTTATAGCAACGCAGTATAGCTGAAAAGCCGATTTGCTTGTAGGGTTGTTGCTTTCTTTCGAAAAAAGCAATGCACTTCTATTTTTGCGACCAGCGCATTTCGCAAAGCATCGGTATGTTAGGCGCGTGCTTACGACATTGAGGCGATTCTCGAAAAAAATTTATGATTTCCTTTATTGAGCCAAGTGTATTACGTATAGCGGAGATTTGGTTTGAATCATGAACGACCAAATTTAATTCGTGGCTAGCGCAGTGGAAAAGGAGTATTTTTTTATTTTTCTCTTAGTATCTTTTGAACGCCACACGGCCACAATCTCTCATCGACATTGTGGAGTAGCCCTGCCCCACACACTTTTCTGGATCCAGGCCCAAGTTCGTTATGAGTTATCTATGGCAGAGGCAATAGAAGTCGCATCCATGGCAATTAGTTTGATGAAGCCTAAAAGTTCTTCACGAATCAACATCTTTTCTCCGTCAAAAAATTTGACAATTGCTCCTTGCCTGCGATTTCGCCACTCTCGTCTGCCAAAATACTATATGCATGTGCTTTTTTTACACCGTCTGTGATATTATGTCTGATAACATCTCCAGAAATATTTAATATTTCATTTCGAATCTGGGGCGCCATATATGTCGCATTCTTTGCACATGATTCTCCTTTAATGTTTTATCGCCAGACTCATTCTTAAGTTTGATAAGGTCTTTAAACAGACCTTCATAAAGGTGTTTACCTCTTAATGGCATTCGTGGGTATCACAAAAAAAACTGTATCTATTACAGATGCAACAATTTTTTAATTACTTTGTATGATTTTTTATGCACATCCACATGCATATTCAGTATAATTTTTTTTTGCGGACGTGTTTGAGACCTTGTGGCACTAAAAAATTGCAAAGCTCTCCCTCAAATCAACACTTTTACGTACACAAACGAAAAATAAAAGGATTGCGTTTGTGTATGCATGAACGTCCGCTGCGCGCGTGCTCGTTTTTTTTATGGAATTTTTTTGTGTGTACCTATTAAGTATTGTAGTTAGTACCTAGGTAATTAAGTGTTTTATGTCATTATGTACCTTACAGGTCAGAACCAGGGTGGGGCAAGTGCCCCACCCTGCCTCACCGTGGCTACGCCCATGCATACACACTGTAGCCGAAATAAAGGAGTACATTTTTTAGTTAAAAATAACCTTTCTCCACGACCATTAATGAATGTAATAATTCCGACTTCATTTTTAATAATAGAAAGTGTTCATTCTCACTCTTGAGATAGAATATTCATTCTGAAACACTTGCTTCTTATGTGTTTTGCATGTATTTCCATTCTATAACTAGTGACGGAATAACATTCTGTAATTGCTCAACAAAAAACATAGATTGCCCTGCGAATTTCAAAACTGTCACTCAGTTTGTCAGTGCGACGTTCTAATTGTTTTGCTACATATTTCAATTTAAATAAACAGAATTATTACATGGTCGTGGAGAAAATACAGTCTGTTACACGGTTAGAATGAAAATTCGATTACTCGTGGTTCCTCTCGCTCGCTACGCTCGCGTTCGGAATTCTCCACTCGTATCGAATTTTCATTCTAACCTTGTTACAGAATATACTATTATCTACTCTACCTCATATTATGTATCAATTTTTAGTTCGTGAAAACTGTCATTATAGACAGCAGTGCTTGAAGGATTTAAAGTGTGCGTAAAGTAACAATGTATTTTAAATGGGATTTACTTTTTCGCACTGTTCTTGACACACCTTCATATAATCAAATATCCTTAGCATTCGCGTTGCCATGGTGTTGCTATGAGACCATTAGTTTTGTTAGTATCTTGAAAATAAATTGAAAATAAATTGCTTTCTTGTAATTATTTTTTATTTGATTATCGTAGATAATAGTAATTTATGCAAAAAGTGGTACTTTTTTTCACGCTTGGAAAGGCGAGTGCGGCAATTCCATAAGTGAAAAAAAGACACTGTATGCATGTGTTGCATACAATATTTTTTCTACAGCCCTATACAAATAATAAAATCAAAATAAATAAGATTTAGAACATTTTAATTTAACTTCTTCTGTAACTTACAACGAATACAATATGACTAAATTGGAATTGGAAAAGTATTAATAATAATAAATAAACAAAAATCAACAAATAAATTATGAATGTTTCATTTGGTAATGTGAATACTGAAAATGCAGTTGTTGGGTTGACTAATGTGTATTTTTGATCCTTTCAGATTTATTACTGTTTGATTCATTGATAAAGCTTTATTTAAATTTTCAATATTTGGAAGAGTCAAATTCTTCTCAGCTTTATTCTTATATGATGCATTGGCTAAATGACGTTGAAGGTTGGTCAAAAATAGTACTGATATTAGGTCCTTGTAAAATTCACGAAGCACAGTTCATTTTTGCATTGAGTGAATTGTTCACATAATGGACCATAGTGTAGAAGACTTAAATTTTCTAGATCTTTCTTCAAAAAAAGCTAAAAGCACCCGCTCTGTGAAGCTGTGGATACTATTTTGAATCCGCCATTTCATAAAAATATCATACTCTCTTGAATAATTTTCTTTTGATTTTTCTGGCAGCAAATTTGAAGTCGCCACATTTGCCTTTTCTATAATTTCTTCTGAAGTACATATTTTAACTTCAGAATCTTCACTAATTATATTAATATTAGTAAAAACAACAATTAATTTACAATTCGAATTATTGACACAATGAACAAAAGTATTAACGTCAAATCAAGTACAGTTCATACGCTGTCAAAGTTAAAGGTAACTTGATATTTTAGTTTTATTAATCAAATGGTTAGCGTGAAATAAAGTTAACGTTGTGGCACTTTATGTCACGCTTTTTTACTTTTTTTCACTCTAACTATAAACAGCCGTTTTAAGTGCAATAAATCGGTGTTATATAACGAATTTTAAAGGGAGGGCGTAGAAAAAATATTGTATGAAACTGGGCCTGAAGTGCTTTTTGCGCACTTACGCGATATATAGCACTCGCTTTGCTCGTGCTCTAAACATCGCGTGCGTGCGAAAAAGCATACTTCACGAACTGTTTCATAAATAACTATTTTGTTTTTTGGGCGGTTTAAAATAACGTACAAAAATTGTATAATGGTGCATTTGATCTCGTTGCAAATGAAAACTGTCTTAGCTAAAATTGAACTAATATGCTCTTTTGGTGGGTTAACTATCCAGAACACTTCAGTAAAAAGGAATTTTTTTTAAATTATCGGATTCGAAAAATATCATTGTTTTATTTAGATAATGTTAAAAACATGCCTTCGCCATAAAATTTAAAAAAGTTCCGAATTTGTAAAATTTCATTTTTTACTTAAATTAGGAAATTTTATTCGAGCACTTTTCTAATATGTTCACCTGACCGAAACCCTCTTAATACTAAATTACATCTTTTCCATCGTTTTTGCCTCTCATATTAGCAGTAATTTTGTTAAATGTCTCAAGAATTTTTCAAACACTCAAGTGTGTCAATTTTAGATGGCGTAAGCCATGAGTGCTTGGGTTGCCAAGGAATTTGTGTGACATTTATAGATAAATGAGTAAATTGACAAGTTCATAATGGCACTTTTAAGCAAAAAGGACCGAATATTATTTAAATATTACCGTGAAAAATATATTTATAGTGCAAAAAAAATGTAAATGCATTTCGTGAGAAATTTATGGCGCTAACGACTGGTAAACAGATGTCAAAGGTAATAATAGTTTAATACTATTATGACGTTTTACAGAGTCTTTAAAAATCAAAGCACATATGGACCGTTTACTAAGAACCAAACACTACTTCCCTGGCTATTTGCCTCGACGGACATTGAATTAAAAGTTCAATGTTAAACGGGGTTAGTATATCTGCAAGATAGAACTAACCGTTTTAGTTTGCAATTCGTAAGGATATCACTTGTAGACCGGTTTCGGCGTATTGCGCCTCATCAGTACAAGGAAGATATCCTTCCAGAAGCTCTAAGAGCATCTAGACTGGAGATATGTCTGAAATCACACAAATACATTATCTTTAGTAAAGAAAATGTTAAAAGTGCGATAATAGCGACATCTCCATAACTAATCACAAACTGAAATTCTATTTGACAAAAAACCTCTCGGCTTTGTAGGGTTAACTAACCCCGTTTAACTTTGAACTGTAATTCAATGTCCGTCGAGGCAAATAGCCAGGGAAGTAGTTGTTGGTTCTTAGTAAACGGTCTATATATTCTTTGATTTTTAAAGGCTCTGTAAAACGTCATAATAGTATTAAACTATTATTACCTTTGACATCTATTTGATAAACGTTTTACTGAAATGACAATTGATTAGCAGGAAACTGGTAAACAATAATGATGGCCGGATTCATAATATTTTAGTCTAAGTTTTAAAATTATTAAACTGTTTTCATAAATGTGTTATTTGTTAAAATGTTATATTTTCCTAATTTAATAAAAAAATTATATTTTTCGAATCCGGTAATTTGGAAAAATTTCATTTTTACTGAAGTGTTCTGGACAGTCCGACACTGTACGTTCTGGATCTGGATCTGGAAATTTGAGGAGGGGCGAGCTAGTGCTCAGCCAGCACTGAGGCCACATATGACCTATTGTGCATCCTCCCGTATGTAGGGATATCCTCACCTCAGGCTGTCACCAGGCCTAGTGATTTAAAATAGGTGATAAGGCTCCCGAGGGGGATCTCCCTGACATCGGCTGGTGTAAGCCAGTACTCGTCCAACACGGATCTTCTGATTTCAGAAAAAGCAGAGCAGTCATACATAATGTGTTCCACTGTTTCCTCTTCTTGTTCGCAGCCTCTGCATAGCAGCGATTCTGTTAATTTCATCCTAAAGAGATGTTGTCGCAATTGGCAGTGACTTGTCAAGATTCCCACAGCTGTTCGGAGATTTTGTCTGGTCAATGCCTTAAAGTTTTTCTGCTGTTTCCTCGCCAGGATGAGATAATAACTCTCTGGCCAGTCTACAGTTCGTAGTTTCATCCCAGCACTGTATACATTTTTGGTGAAAGTGCTGTTTGATAAGGTCCACGACTGCGGACAATGTTAGCTTGGTAGATGGGCGAGGGCTAACATATTTGTAGCCCGCAGCCCTCCTTGCTAAATTGTTCGCAATGCGGTTGCCTTTAGAGTTCCTAGGTAGGTAAGGCGTCGGTACAGCCAGACAGACACAGCCAGCCAGACAGACTTTACCCACGCCACTACACCCTCGACATGCAACAGGGTGCCAACTTCAGGTCGGTCGGTAAGTTAGGGATCTTAGCCAAGACGCAAACCTTTGTGACGTCAGTGTCGCCAACTTCAGGCCTATTTCAAAATAATAAACTTTTAATATTGTTTTAAAAATCTTTTCTTGGCCTGTAAAATTTATCACATTAAATTATAACCAATTCGTTATCAGAAGGTATATTTTCAAAGCACTAGACAATAGAGTCGAAAAACATATAAACCGCACTCTGAGATAAATGTTTATATAAAAATTTTACTTTTTATAATACTTTTTAACGTAATTAGGTCACGTGACATGTAAAGAACAATATCAGTTTTTTGATTTATGTTGTAACGTACAAATTGAATTTGTAACGTTAACTTACCCTTGCTAGCTCCAGGGATCGTGGTTTCTTTCTGGTTTTTTCCTTAACTCCCCCCAAACAAATATATAAGGGCGCCAAAATACAGACAAGCAAATAAAAGAGGTTAAATCAGTGTAAATTGTTTATTGCCAAATTTAGTAATTAAAATTAGTAATGAATTTATAGTGAATAACTAATTTCTTATCTTTTTTTCTGTATCCATCTTCGGAACACGTCGGGAATGATGGAATTTCGGACCAAATCAACACAGGAATACAGATGCGGATGGCAAGATGTTTTCTATAAATCAAATGGACTACAGATGTTTTCTTTAAATCTAATGGACTACAGATGCGGAAGGCAAGATGTTTTCTTTACAACAAATGGACGACAGATGCGGAAGGCAAGATGTTTTTCTTTACAACAAATGGACTACAGATGTTTTCTTTAAATCTGATGGACTACAGATGCGGAAGGCAAGATGTTTTCTTTACAACAAATGGACTACAGATGTTTTCTTTAAATCTGATGGACTACAGATGCGGAAGGCAAGATGTTTTCTTTACAACAAATGGACTACAGATGCGGAAGGCAAGATGTTTTCTATAAACCAAATGGACTACAGATGTTTTCTTTCAGTAAAGTTCGCTGCTAGATTCTTCCGAGAATAGTCCCCGGTGGCGGAAGCAATCGGAATATATCGACCAGTAGAATTTTGCTTAACCAAACTTCTCTCCAAAAAAAATGGTTTCGTATAAGAATAGTCCTATCTTTGGACCCTTCAAAATTTGGCAATGGCCCTATGAATAAAAATTCAGACCGTCAAAATTCCATCTCACTAAACCTTAATTTCGATTACAATCATCCAAAGTTTCTCCAAGTTCGAGAAAAGAAAAAAGTTAATCACTTTATCTGTTTACATATTTTTAACACAATAAAAACTGATTTAAACAATGATTTTAATCGAAATAATTTAAAAGTTAGAATAATATAATTATTATAATCAATAAAATACATTCACCAAGTTTTTGACTATTACTGAAAATTTTAAACAATTTAATTTTTACTCACCAAACGAAGGGAGAAGAAATAAGAATAGGACTGCAGACTTTGAAGCACAAATTGTAAAGAAATTAAAAATACTGACACTCTTTCCGAGTGAACAAAGGTTCCCCTCTTATACGGAAATCAAGTCTGCGACGACGCCACAAACGCGGAATGGTACAAATCAACCTGTCGTAGGCCAGGCCAAAAATAGACGAGAAATTAATGAAATAAAATATTATTAGGCCAGGCCAAACAAATAACGATGTAATCGTTACACCACGGTAACCTGGCGAAAAAAAAAAGAATTGCAAATTCTTTTTTTTTTATTAAAAAGTTAAACTATTAAAATCCAAAAACAATTAAAAAAGTAAATAATCAAAAACTGGTGAATCGGTAAAGAAAAAATAAACAACATTTAATAATTAAAGTTAACCACAAGTATCTGTGTACTTCTAAAACAATACAAAAAAACATTCTCGAAGAGAAAAAAAAAATTTTTTAAAGCACGAAACCTTACTACACTTTACCTCGAGAGAAGAAAGAAAACAAATTAATAACTGTCTTATTTAAGGTCATTTAAGAAAACAACAATAACGAGATGAAACGAAAGAAACAAGAGATTAATGTTCACAAAGTAGAGAAATACAAGGCAAAAAGTCTATCTCCAAAGGTAAAATAACTTATCATAGCAACGAAGGCAAAGATAAGACTGTCGACAACAGAATCATTGAATACCAAAAATAAATACTCAACTTGAGTAACAAAAACAAGCCCAAAAGCCAAGGAAATATTCAATGAACGAGATAAATTGAAACCAAATATCAGTTGAACGAAAATGTGACTAAACACTAAAAGATAAATCAACTAATATTCAGATCAAAAATAAGTTGACAAGTCTTATCGCTAAGCAAACAAGAGACAAAAAAAGACAAAAGGTAATTGCTATCATAAAAAGACAAGAAATAACTGGAGATAATGAAAAAGATAAACGATAATATTTATCATTCAAAATGACAACAAACAACGGAATAATGTGAACATCAAAAAAATAGGACAGTTAATAAAAGTAAAAATGACGAAATCAATCAGGATCAGAAAACGAATACTCAAACGCTAAGAACACTGAAAGGCAATAATCACTAAGTAAAGAAGGAAAAAAATTTTGAAAAAGGAACAAACTAAGAATCCAAAAATACTGATACTTTTTTTTTTCTTTAAATTTTTAAAAAAATTAAATGACAATCGAAGTTAATCTAAAAGGTTGAAAAGAATTTTGAAAAAGTTTTTAAGAATTTAAAAAATCTAAGAAATAGAAATTGAAAAGTTAATAACTTATGCCTTCAGTGAAGTGACTCCAGTGTAAAGAAATCCAAAAAAAAAATTCTATCAAAAGTAAGGAATTCAAACATGTCGAGAAAAGATAAAATATATACGATATCACTATATTTTTCACAAACAAGTAACTACAAAAAATTACGAACAACGAAACATAAGAAAAATTACAAACTTTTTATCAAAATGTCCTAGGTATGTGAAGAAACAGTCCTAGATATTAAAGGAATCTCTGTATTTGGTGTATTACAAAATCAATTCAGATAAAAAAAAAATAAAAGAATGGTATGTGGAAAACAAAAATCCCGAGTAGGTACACAAATTCATGGAAAGTCTATATGTTTCCCAAAGATAAGCCCTAACGGCCGAAAAAGAAACCAATATAGACCATAATCCCACAACACAATAAGATAAGATAAGATAATTTCTATTGTGTCCCAACCATACGGAACACCAATAGAAGCGATAAGAAGCAGTTACTACCAACTGCTCCACGATAAAGAGGTCTCACGGACCCCTATAAGATACTAAGGTCTCACAGACCTTACACGGTAATAATGTGGTCTTCCAGACCACACCAAAAATATGCCCACGGCAAACAACGATAAGTACCCACACTCAAGATATAACAAAAATTTCCAAAAACCACTTTCCAAATCCCTTACTGAAAGAAATGAGATAAAAAGAGAGAAAAAGAAAAACCAAAATACAGAAATGAAAGGAATTCAAAAAAAAATTTTGACTGTAACTCTCACACTCACACAATAAAGTCAAGAAAAAAGACAAAAGCTAAGACAGCAACCGGAAAAAAAAGGACATACTGATAACACGACACAAACACTTCAAAATCTGCTAAGAAGCCGACATCAGCTAAGAAATACCTGCCTTAAGATAAGAAAGAAACTCCCTAACACTAAATTCAATAATTAGAAATAATAATCTAAAATGTTGAGAAAATATCTCAGGAGACATTCTGTATAGAAAAATTATTAAACGGAAATGCAACAATAATTGTAAGGTAAAACAATATAGTAAAGATAATAATATTCTTCGATAAATAAACCAGTTAAAGTTATTAACGAAATACACCAATTCATAGTGGTTTACCTTGAATCTATCGATAATGAATTCCAACAAAACAAAGTAAAGATAAAAAGTGTTAGTTGTTAGAAAATATTAATAAAATATTTGAATGTCTGTATTTAAATTTGATGGAAAAAAATTTAAAATTACTTAAATTAATGAAATTGTTAGAAGAAGCCTCAAAAAAAACCAGAATCTTAGTTGGGCGCCAATTTGTAACGTACAAATTGAATTTGTAACGTTAACTTACCCTTGCTAGCTCCAGGGATCGTGGTTTCTTTCTGGTTTTTTCCTTAACTCCCCCCAAACAGATATATAAGGGCGCTAAAATACAGACAAGCAAATAAAAGAGGTTAAATCAGTGTAAATTGTTTATTGCCAAAGTTAGTAATTAAAATTAGTAATGAATTTATAGTGAATAACTAATTTCTTATCTTTTTTTCTGTATCCATCTTCGGAACACGTCGGGAATGATGGAATTTCGGACCAAATCAACACAGGAATACAGATGCGGATGGCAAGATGTTTTCTATAAATCAAATGGACTACATATGTTTTCTTTAAATCTAATGGACTACAGGGAAGGCAAGATGTTTTCTTTACAACAAATGGACGACAGATGCGGAAGGCAAGATGTTTTTCTTTACAACCAATGGACTACAGATGTTTTCTTTAAATCTGATGGACTACAGATGCGGAAGGCAAGATGTTTTCTTTACAACAAATGGACTACAGATGTTTTCTTTAAATCTGATGGACTACAGATGCGGAAGGCAAGATGTTTTCTTTACAACAAATGGACTACAGATGCGGAAGGCAAGATGTTTTCTATAAACCAAATGGACTACAGATGTTTTCTTTCAGTAAAGTTCGCTGCTAGATTCTTCCGAGAATAGTCCCCGGTGGCGGAAGCAATCGGAATATATCGACCAGTAGAATTTTGCTTAACCAAACTTCTCTCCAAAAAAAAATGGTTTCGTATAAGAATAGTCCTATCTTTGGACCCTTCAAAATTTGGCAATGGCCCTATGAATAAAAATTCAGACCGTCAAAATTCCATCTCACTATACCTTAATTTCGATTACAATCATCCAAAGTTTCTCCAAGTTCGAGAAAAGAAAAAAGTTAATCACTTTATCTGTTTACATATTTTTAACACAATAAAAACTGATTTAAACAATGATTGTAATCGAAATAATTTAAAAGTTAGAATAATATAATTATTATAATCAATAAAATACATTCACCAAGTTTTTGACTATTACTAAAAATTTTAAACAATTTAATTTTTACTCACCAAACGAAGGGAGAAGAAATAAGAATAGGACTGCAGACTTTGAAGCACAAATTGTAAAGAAATTAAAAATACTGACACTCTTTCCGAGTGAACAAAGGTTCCCCTCTTATACGGAAATCAAGTCTGCGACGACGCCACAAACGCGGAATGGTACAAATCAACCTGTCGTAGGCCAGGCCAAAAATAGACGAGAAATTAATGAAATAAAATATTATTAGGCCAGGCCAAACAAATAACGATGTAACCGTTACAATGTAACAGATTATTTTAAAAGAATTAAAATTAAAGAATTAAATAAAAAAAAAGATGACGTAGGCGTAGTCTAGATAAGAACTTATTCAGAAATTATGCCTAAAGGAGTGTAGCTTTTTAGAAGTTAATTAAGAAATAATGTAGGAAACAAATCAAGTTTTTTAAAAAATCCAAAATTTACCAAAATAATAGAAAAAAAAAGACAAAAATTCTACCTTTTATTTATCATAAATAATTATACATTTTACTGATTAATAAATTAAAAAACAGTTTGAAAAGTGTTCTGTGGATTCCTTTGGGGCTCCCTTGGTTAACAGGTTGTCACAGCAGCATACCTAGAACTGAAAGTGGTTTTATGAGCAAAACTCAGTATGTATATTTTCAGGTAAAAATAGCATATGTATGTGAGACAATAAATTGAAACTGGTGCATTAACTAACTAAAATTGTACTATATAATTCGGTACAAAACCTTAAAGCAGTTAAATATATAATGTAATTATTAATAAAAAATCAAGAAACAGTAGGTAATTAATGCAATTTTCTTCTCTTCTTCTCCTCTATCCAGATGTATGAGGGGCTAAGACAATAAATATCTTTATATATATCCAAAGCATTTGTATTTACAATAAGATACACATCCATATGTTTTTTATTATGAATAACATTGTTGATAGGTCTAATGCTATTGTTGATGATTTATTCAAATCATATAAAGCGTTAGTAAATAGTTTTTCGCATAGCAAAGATAGAAAGACTGAGAAATTAAGTCTATAGTCTAAAGTCCGGTTTATTTAGCTTTACCCCTAATCATATTTGTAAAATAAAATAAAAATTGTATTTTACTTTCTATTGTTTTAAAATTAGAATTGTCTTGTGCAGTCTTGTGTATTATCTAGTAAAGATTTTGTTATTAGTTAGCCTTTGAGAAATTTTATCAGAACAGGAAAAGGTAACTTCCGCCTTATCAGCGTGGAAATAAATTTTTTCATTTCATTTCATATTTCATTACGAAATATCATTTCATAAATGTTCTTTCTGTGTTCTGTCTAGTTCTCTAGTTAAAATGTTTTGCAAATAAATAAAAACCAGGTAAGCTTTAAATATTTAATAAAATCTTAGGGATTAGCAATTTTGTATATGTAGGTCTTAAAATTTTTACGTTATTTGCGATTAAGTTTAAGAAATTAAAAGAAATATGGTCATATTTACGTAGCGTTTCAGGTTTTAATACTTATTATATTATGTTCTGTTATTTTTTAGATATGTTTGCAAAAAAAAGGAAACTGAATAAAAAGCTACCAGTCTTAATAAAAGACGAGAACAATTCCTTGATAATGACTCATTTTGAGGATAAGGAGAAAACCGGAAAAATTCATATCAACGTGGAAAGCAGAGTAAGTTTTTCTTTGTAGCTAGGGGAGGTGGGCCCAAAGTGGGCACCGTAAGTCTAAGTAAGAGAAAAATGTTTATAAATACATAAATGAGAAATATTGTAAATGCTATTAGATGCTAAATTTAGTGAAGTTTCATACCCAATTTATAAATTTATTGTATATGTTAAGAATATGAAACTAGACCCAATATTATGAAACCCTTTGAAATGCTCACTTTGCCCGGAGGCAAGCCTAAAGCGGGCAGGAGCATTAGGGCAAAATGGGCACGCATTGGGCAAAGCGAGCATGCCTCAATCTTTATTATCTAAATTACAAATAAGAAGAGATATATTAATGAAAACACCAGAAAGGTAGTAATCTATCTTTATTTTACAATAACATTATAAGAAAAATAAATAAATTAAATAAGCAAATAAACTGAACATTAATAAAAAAACAAACAAAGGAACTTAAAATAGTATTAGCCTTTTAGCAAAATTACTTATATCTCTTGACAAAAATCACAAAAAAACACCCCAATTCCGGAATATGATGTACATTTATCATGGGCCCACATTTTACAATCTTCGCATTGGATCCAGTCCTCTGTAGGAGGTTCCACATATAGCTCGCAGCATACAAGACATAAGCAGGCACTATTTTCCTTTTTAGATTTATTTGGTTTCTTCATTTTTTTTTTCTTTTTTCTCACTTTCCAGTTTTTTTTTAACTTTTTGTAACCTCTTTAAGTTTTACTTCCTTGGGTTTATTTTTTTTAAATAATTTATTCCTTTGGTCTTCTTTAATTGGTGTGCTCGTTAAAATTTCAGCTTTTTGAGTTTTTCTTCGTCTGTTTGTTTTATTTGGGCAAACATTTGGTAGTGGTCTAATAGCCATAGGAGTAAAGTGAACTTTACTTGTGCTTGGTATGTTTTCAAATTCAATAGAAGTGGCAGCAACACTTATATCATTTAAGGGAGTACGTTTAACAGGTGTCGTTTGTGTTTCCTGTATCCAAGTTTCCAGTATAGGAGCAACGTTTGTAGCTGAAGACTGTTTGGAAATAAATCATCTATGATGGGTATGTTCTTAGGGGCTTCATACGAGGGAACAGAATCTGCTGTCGGACTGAATGAGCCTGCTGGTTGAGGTATGATTTGGGAAGGTATAATCTGATCAAGTGTTACCATCCTAAGCAAGAAAAAATATCAATAGTAAGAAAATAAGAGTAAAATACCTTTAATAGACTAATAAATTAAAGTTAACTTAGTGCAAGGCAAACATGATACGAGGGCATAGTGAGCATGCTCGCTTTGCCCTGCCCGCTTTGCCTTTCCCGTATCGCCCACGTTTTCATCAGACCTAACCTAAAGTTTATTTTATATTGTCATGCAAATATGATTTAATTAAAGTAAGATAAACCTAATATTCAAGATGTATATTGAAAATAACACAGATCACTCATTATTAAACAAAACACTATCTACATACCTTGTTTATTTTGTATAAAAACGTCAAAATTCTTTTTTATTTCACTCAAGCTGTAGGGTTTGTCCAACGTGTGATGTTCAACTACAGTGGCGACACGCAGAGCAGGGGTTAAAGTCTATGAGACGCGAGACCACGTCAAGGTCGTTTACGTTGATTTTGTATGAGGTGCTCGCTTTAGGCCGGTGCCCACTTTGGGCCCACCTCCCCTACATTTAAAAAGAGAGATTTATTGTTTTTAACTATAAGGTATATGTAGGTCTTAAAATTTTACATTATTTGTGATAAGAAATAAAAAGAAGTATTAACGTAACCTTTGAGATTTTGCTGTTTATTATATTTCCTAATAGGTTCTGTTATTTTTAGATATATTTAAAAAAAGAGGAAACTGGAAAATGAAATCACTGTGTATGAAAGCGGCATATCAAATTGAGGTTTAGAAGAAAAGCTGAAAAATTCACATCAACGTAAGAAGAAGACTGTACAGGTAAAAAGTTTAATTTTTATTATTTTAGTTGTATATAGTAGTTTTAAGTAGGGAATTTAGTCGGTACATTTCCACACCACCTAAGAGGTATTACCATGTCGCGTTAGCTTTTTTTTAGTGGAAAGCTTCGCCAATAGCCCTATAAAACCACTTTAAAGCTCCAATTATCATTGGCTACCTCAAAAGCATTAGACATCAATATATAATTTTTTAAGCACATTTTTCTATTTTTTTTCGGTGCATCTTTTTTTTTGGTTTCGAAACAACATCTTTTTGTGACCATTACGTTGGTATCTTTTTGTGGTTGTTCAAAACATCTTTTTTTTATTCTTAATATTTTAAATATGGAGTGTGGCTCAGTAGACATCTTTTAGTGATCTGCCGGACATCTTTTTTAGTTAAAACATTTTCAGTAGGTGGTCCGTAACAGATATCTTTTATTGGTCTTATCTAAACATCTTTTAGATTATCAGGATAAACTTTTAGTTTATTTTTTCTCATTGGCTACTTTGAATCATTAAACAGTAATTCTTAAAAACTAAAATTCAAGGCTCTTATGTCTCCATAAGCTAGCTCAAAATACTACACACCCTTAAAACTAAAAAAATCAAGGCTCCAATTCTCATGGGCTACCTAAAACTAGAAATTATTCTAATTTTTGTTTTTTATATCCGTAAGCAACAGAGGTGCCGTCATCAAAAAACTTCCTCTTCATAGAAAGAGGTTTATAAATTTTTTCAAAATTTCTTGTAACGACCTCATGTTCCTTCGTTCGTGCTATTTGTCTACATATGATACTTATAGAATCAGATTTTTCTAATATCATTTCCTTAATTTTTTCAAAATTAACTATACGGCTTGTCGTGTAGTTTAAGGAAATACCTTTAACTTTACATACAATCTTTTCCTCTCCAGATAAAGAGGTATATTTGTAACCATAGTTTTTGGGCCCTCCAGAAACGAACTCTGTAATATAACCACCACCCAATTCATCGGTTAAATCACCAATACAATCACCTGTAGGAAGATCAGGGTAACGAGGGTGAGATAAATAGATAACACTATCTGTATCATAATATAGCACCCTATCTTCTATTTGCTCAAGATGGGAATATAATTTTAGTCTAGCTAGAGCTGTGACGTAGGCTGTTAAGACCACATTAACCGTAGGAGAAAGATTGTAAGCTTCTTCCTTATACTCCCACGTTACGATTAACGTCTCCTCATTAACAGGAAGAATGGTGTTAACATATATAGCAGGGTTTGCCATCATAGTGTAAAATTCCTGACTAGTTCGTACAATACTTGTTTTGGGCAAATTTTCACGCTGAGCGAACTTACCCCAGAATGAATTTAACATTAATTTAGCGAGACAACGAAGTCCAGGGTTTTCCGTAATCTCGCCAAACTCCAATCAAACATCTTCCCTTTGCAAAAATTCCTCAATATATCGATTTTTCTCTTCCTCCGTTATGCAATGTTTTGGCCATCCTGACGCTTGTTGTTTTATTTTTAAAGTGAAACTTTTATTAGATCGTTTTAAGTGCATGTTGCATGTTGCATGTCGCATGTCGGTCGAACGCCGAGTCTATATAAAGTATAAAGTAGGCGGCGCTTATAGTTAAATACAAAAATGTACGGGAGTGAGCACATCTGCTAATGAAAACATTCCTACTATTCGTACAATACGAACTTCGTCTGCGTAAGTATCTACGACATGTAACGTCGACGGTTATATTTTACCTATTTGTATTATACGAACCGCGACTGCGTAAGTATCTACGACATGTAACGTTTTAAAAATAGTACAGTCGTAAATAATAATTTTTGAAACTGAAAATATGGAACTTGAGCAATAAATTATGTGATATATATTAAATAAAATCTTTTAAAATTAATCAAAACACTTTCATTTTTAAACAAATAAACTTTGTAATTATCCTACCCTTGTTATAAATATATTCATTTCATTCTTTTGTCGATTTACTGAAGTTTACACTTCTATCGTGTGTGAATCGCACACACACCTTTTGATTTTGATTTCGATTTCGATTTTGATTTAAATTTTGATTTCGATTTCGAATTTGGTTTTGATTTGATAAAGCGATTTTTATACCCTTAATGGAGTATGATTCGAAAAATTTTTAGTTAAATGTCTATAGGGTAAAAAAAAGTTTCACTTTTACCGTGGTTTCATAAAACCACACAATGCTTTTTTTTATGAATTTATTCATCATATCCGAGAACAGACCCTTTTGATTTTGTGACAACTGAATAGTATCGTACGACCAAATCTCATACGTGTCCATTAGAGTGTAACCTTTGGCTAACGCTGTCACAACTTCTTCTATCACCCACGTCCCTGTTAAGGCCCTCTCCTCCGCAGAATGCGTGCACTCCTCTTTAATAAAGTCTTCACCACACTTTCGGCAAAGAATAAACAGGCATTTACTGTTCATCTTAGCGGGAAGAACAGGGTGATAGAGATTGGTAGGAGGTAAAATTTTACATTTAATCAACCCAGACAGCGAGGAAATGTCAACATCACGACAATCATCACCTACAAAGACTTTTGGGTGGCCAACAGGAAATTTTCCGTATTTGCACACCCAGGGGTAAAGTGAGCAAACATCTACATACTTGATCTTTTCTTCTTTCTTGGATTTACAATATTCCACGGTATTACCTGTTCTTCCACCATATAAGGCATCTCGAGGATTTAAAGGTAGATTTTTCAAACAGGGATGATTTTCTGTGTACTTTTGAATATCGTTATTAATTTGCTTCCGAAAATCACATTCCCACATCTCTACGACGTTATACCCCAGAGATTTAAGATGTTGAACCTTGGCAACCGTTTTGTCATAACGACTCTTCATACAATCTGAAGAATCGTCATAAAGACCTGCAGTTCTATTTTCAGGATAGCAACTAGGGCAACCATTAAAATAACAACCCTGAAATTCAAATACTGTCTTCTCAAAAAGTCCGTCAACTTTACATCCTCCGACAAGAGCTTCAGGACCGCGACCAGCGTGTTGTATCATTATTCCCCTTTGATGTTCTTCCCACAACAGCCACTGTAGAGCTATTTTAGATTGATTTTCACGCAATCTATACCCTCCTTTGGGTATCAATCCTATTGTATTAGGTTGTAGAAAATTACGCCTAAATACCTCGTTACAGGCTGACGCTATAGTACTAGCTTCTGTGAAGGGGCAAACGTTAGATGTTGCCAGAAGCTGTTGACGGAATTTCAGGCATACATTTGTAAGAATATCAACATCAGATGTACAATATTCTTCAATCTCTTTCTGAAAATCAAAAACGTAATTCTCAGACACCCTTTCTGCATGCCATTTAATTAATTTTTCACGTGCATCCTTCTTTAAATTATCAGGGTCGTAAAAAGTCAAAGCAGGCAACGGTCCTATATATTTTTGATTTTCCACTCTGTTAAACAGGTGTGGAAAATAACCCTTTTTCAATTCTGGTGGTCAAAACCGCCTCGATTGTGTGCAAGAACAACAACTTTCTTGAACAACTTGATTTAAAATAAACTCCACTAACCGTCCAATAACATTAAATCTTAGTATCTGCAATTTTACCCCACATTTGTTACAAATTTTACTATTCGAACTAATACATGCATCACAACACTGCCGAAATACGCAAAGACTGGGTTCGTGTAGAAGAGAACCGTCAGCGTTATTCTTTTCCTGACGTGTCTCTAGATCGTAAAAAACAAAGAGAATATCAGAAGTTTTTGGAGAACCCGTGTCTGGTTGCATATAACACAAATGACCAGGGGGTTGATGTTTATTACATATTTTGCAGAATATTTCACCGCAGTGGTGCTCCCTTTCCTGCTTTACTGTTTTAAAACACTCAGAGCATTTTCTGATTTTACTGCAAATGTTTGGCAAGTGTATTTTAAAACACTCCTCACCGTAAAAAAAGCGGTTACAATCAACACACCTCTTCTTTAATACATCTTTAGGGCAAGCCGGTGAACGCTGACACCCAGGGCAGGTTCCTCCACAACGGTGTGCATTTTTGTGATCATATGGTGTATAATAATAATAATAATAATAATAATAATAATAATAATAATAATGACTTTATTAATACAAAATAATTTACACATTAGTAGTAAAAGTAAAAAATATACAAAATACATTGCCCATGTATGGCGCAAGTCTAGCTTACAGCTACTCTACTGAACCATATACAGACAAAAAGAAATTAATTATAATAATTTTTAAATCGAGAAAAAAAAATATTACATTTATTTATGCTTTATCATTGTTTTTTTTTACGAAATGTTAATAAAAACTTTTCATTAACATAGACTTTAAGAAAATACTTAAATTGGTTGTTTAAGTTATTTGTTACCTTGTTTTTAGTTGGTAAGACTTTTATTTATGTTTAAAGAGAATTTATTTTAAAGATTTAGCAAATATTTTTTATACTTTATTTTAAACGTTTGAGGAAATAAATTAAGAAACTGGCTAGGGATTGAATTAAATTGTTTTATACAACGCCTGCTCTGGAAGTTGACTTTTCGAGCGCAGTATGTCATCTCCGAAGTACACAATAGTCGCATACTTGACTATATGTATTTCATAAACGCACATGTTTGGTTATGACCACATAACTACACGGATTCCGCCTAAACTATCTGTCGTTTTTATTTGACTAGAGAAGACTACTCGATCAGTCCTAACCCTTTTTAATTTATGTCACAACTGTCACAACGCAACTGTATTAAACGCAAAAAGAAAGTGTAGGTAATTAAAAAAAGTGTACTATTTAAAATAATGGTCGATTTAACAAGATGTTTAACTCCACCTGAACTAGTTGAATCAGCTAAAAATGCAACAACAAATTTATTGCCAGATGTGTCAAAAGAAAAAATTATTTGTTATATTCCTCTTAAATTCTACTTCCAGAGCAGTGGTTGTATAAAGTATTGATCCTAACACTTGCGGAAATTAACTTTCCCGCACTTAAACTGCTTGCCCGAACTCCGCTTCGCGTCGTTCGGGCATCTGCAGTTCGCGTGCGGGAAAGTATAACTTTCCGCACTTGTTAGGATAATAACTATTACAGCATTGTATGAAAAGGACCGTTGAAAGATCGCAGTAGTGTGGTGTGGCATTGTTAATTTTCCCATGTGTCTCACATTTACATTATGAACAGCATGGCGAAAAACCAAGCGTTCTTTTAAGGAAACGGGTGAGCATGGAATATTTATAATCTTTAACAAAAAACTAGAAAAGTGTAGAGCCCGACGCTCATTCATTCTAAGCCATTTAGTATCTTTGGAGAAATGAGAAATGTGTTCAAATCTACGCAAACCATAGACAAACCTAAAACCTAATACACGCATTCTGCACTTAAATAAAATCACAATAATTAAAATTCGATAAAACAAGGGACTCGCATAAATTTCTTTTAAGTGATCTATTCAGTATGTGCCTATTATTATATAAGATTTTCAAAGAACAGAATGATTTTTGCATCAATTTTTTTAGGTGATCTTTAAACCTAAGCTGAATATCCAAAATTATGCCTAGATTTTTTGCAATATCAACAAAATTTAGTTTTGAGTTACCGATCATTAACTTTAAATTAGCTTTTAGAAACTCAGTTTTAGAATTGTTACCAAAAATCATTACGCAAGATTTATCTGGATTAAGCTTTAAATTGTGACCTATGGAAAGCTCATTCAAAGTTTTTAGATCTTCATTAATACAATTTTCGAAATATTTGTAATCCTAAACATTGAAAAAACAATATAATTGGGTATCGTCAGCGAAAGCTTGGACTTTACAAAATTTTAGTGACTTTAAAATATCAGACGTATAAATTAAAAATAACAAAGGGCCCAAAATTGACCCCTGAGCAACACCGGAAAGGATCTCTGCTTTGTCTGAATATTCGTTATTTGAAAAAATTGACTGAAATCTTTCAGTAACATATGATTGTAAAAGCGTAGTTGCTTCTTCATCAAAGCCATAATACCGAAGTTTAGCTATTAACAAATCATGATTAATGGTATCAAATGCTTTTGAGAAATCTAAAAGTACTAAAGCTGAACTCATTTTTTTATCACATGCTCTAAAAATATCATCCAGTACATTAGTTAAAGCGACTGATGTTTGAGTTGAAGTTGAGTTTTGGCGGCTTATAAAAGACACAAAAACCATAGCTTTTGTTTTTAATTTTTAGCTTAAATATTAAATATTCAAGTTGTACGTTAGTTACGAAATCAAAATTTATTATTTGTATAGTATATTCTGACTTAACAAAGGCCGCGACACCACCACCTCTACCTACTCGATCTTTTCTAATAAATTGATAATTAGGGATATTAAACAAATTTGTATGATATGATTCGCAAAAATAAATACAACAGAAGGCCGCTGTAAGAGAAGTGATGACATTATAATGACCCTCGTGGTAGACCAAGTTTAGAGAGGGGGCATCGTTTTCACCACTAAAAACAACGTCTCTACCTTTTGAGCCATACGAATACACTGTTATCTTATAATTTTTGAGATACTTCTGAAACTGTTGAAGTTCTGGTATACCTGCTCCCTCAGAAGGAATGACAACACCAGAACCTTTTAGCAACTCTGTAGCTCTTTTGGTTTGTAGTTGCCCAGTATCTTTTCGCACTTTGGTATATAACGGGTCCTTGTCGATGTAGGCCATAGCAACGACGAGAGCACGAGGTAGACACAAATTGTCTTTATTATAAATTACCACTATACCTCTCCGCTTGGTACATTCCTTGTTAAAGTTATTGTAGTTGCGACCTCTAGGTGTACCTGTTCCTCGAGGCATCTTGACTGTAGTAACACCTAGACAAAATGTTTCGGTGTTTAAACCACAGCTATTCGATTGATAAATAGAAGAAATTTTATCCCAAAGTTCATTGTACGTTACCTTATCTGCTCTTTTAAAATTCAACCAACCCTCACCTCTAGCAATATCTTTTGAACAAAATGTAAATCCCACTTGGTCAGAGGGGTCTACATCTTCTACCCCTTTTGCTATAATACCCTCGATAGCATCCTTGACCCACCCTACAGGCTCTTCATTTTTAGGAATAGATTTAATTTTAAATTCCAGAGTTCGTCCCTGTACCCCAAATTTGCGTACTTTCTTAACGACGTCTTTAAGTATAAGGTATTTCTCTATTATCAAAATATATTTAAAACTTTAAAAACTCAAAAAAAATTTCGAAAAAAAATCAAAATTTTTTTAAAAACTCAAAAAATTAAAACTTACAGCAGCTGATAACAGCTTGACAGCAACAACAGAAATGATCCAGACGCTGAGAAGGCCGCTCTTTATAGGTTTTTGAAACGGTCACGTGGTACTCACTGATAAAAATGTGATGAGTAAAAAGTAAAAACTCAAAAATTTCGAAAAAATCAAAATCGTTTTTAAAAAATCAAATTTTTTTTTTAAATAAAAAAAAATTCAAACAACAAAATTGTAGACTTACGGTAAAACTTAATAAAATAGTTAAAAACTCAAAAAAAGTTTCGAAAAATTCAAAAAAATTTTTAAAACTCAAAAAACACTCACAAAATTACAGCGACTGGTAGCAGCAGTAGCAGGAGCAGAAATGAGCCAGACGCTGCTGCTGCTCTCTTTTATAGGTTTTCGAAACGGTCACGTGGTACTCTCTGATAAGGTGAAAGGGTGTAAGAAAATGCTGTTTGAGAAAAATCGGGGATGTTTATTTTTAATTTTTTGTGAAAACAGCTGATTTATGTGTATAAAAAACACTACAATTAGTCATTTTACGAAATACCTGTTGTAAATTATCTATATTTGTGATGAAAATTTAAAAGCTAGTTTATTTAAAATAATAATAGTATTTAATTTTATAATTAATTATTAGAACAACACAAAATCAATTTTTCGAAAAGCAATTATAATTTTTTCAGAAAATGATAAAATTTAGGGCGTTGGTCCGCTTTAGGAACAGTTCGGTAAAATCTTGGGCGAAATTAACAAGAATAGGAAATTACGTCATCGCTGGTTTTAGATAAAGATAATGAGTAAGTCTTTGGGGTTATGTAGATAATAAAAGAGGTAATTTCATTTTTATTTTTATTTGCTAAAAATAAAGCAATATATTTATTATTGATAGTTGGTTTTTTGAGATAAACTTAGATTTTAATATTAAAGTATTTAATTAGTAAATAATCTCTAGATACCGCAATTCGTCTGCAATTAATTCTGCTTCTTTTCCATTTAGGGCATTGTTTTTTGATAAAATTTTAAGTCCTTCTACAAGAAAGTTTGGGTCGTCATGTTCGTTATAGAGGGTCCATATTTCATCCAGTAGCTGTTTGTCTACCACGCCCTTTGTGTCACTTGTAGAGAAATCAGTACGATTTTTCTTTGACTGTATGTCTTGAACCTTATGTCTTCTATTACACTGAGATTGCTTGTCTGATATATCTTGGGTACGTGTTTGACTATTCTCGGATATATGGCTTCTTTCCTGTAAGTCTTGGGCATGTGTTTTGTCAATTCCATGTAGGGTCTGTGACATTTTTCTGTTTTTATCTAGGTACATTGGTTTAATAATTTTTTCGTATTTTGACGAATGAGATTGATGACGTAGTCGACCTCGACCATCCTTGTGGACGCCTGATATGTCTAAAAGAGCTTTGTAGATTTTTTGATCGGCAAGCGTATATTGTGTTGGTTGCTTTGAAAACAGCAGGTCGTAGACACCCTGCGTAGGTTTAAACTTGTGTGAGTACATCTGAATGATATCTTTATCAAACTCAATTGTTTTATTTCCAAGCGACCATTCTCCCGTAGGCCAGTTGAACTTTGGCCCGTATATTTGATCTCTATTTCCTAAATCTTGAATATATTTTTCAAGATTAATGATGTTACTTTCATAAGATATTTGATTATGTTTCCCCTCTGTTGATTGATTGGACAGTGAGTCATTTTCGTTCACATATTTGGCTATTTCTTTAAAAGGTGTAGTTATTGGTTTAAACGTTAATTCTAGTAGTTCTGTTTCATCAGCTTGCATTCTTTTGAGAGCTTTGTACTTTTCTCTCACAATCGCTGCGAGTCTGTTTACTTGAACCGCTCGGCTTGAAGGCATGTTAACAAATGAATTCTCGACTTTGACTTCTTGATTTATACCTTTGTTATGTACGTTTCTGCTAACCTCTGTTATTCTATTTTTTACCGCCCTGACGCTCTGTGCTACACACTGCTACGATTCTCTGCTCTGATTCTCTGCTACGCTCTGCTACACACTGGTACGTACAATCCCACATTATTTTTTAAATTTCCTTGCACAGGTTTTTTTATAAGTTTTTAGGATACCTAGTTACTTAAATACTTATACGTTTATCATATCATGAAAAGAGTAACCGCAAAGTTTTACTATCAAGCTTTTCAGTTCCGTTTTTTATCTATGTAACGATGGCTGAGTGTGAATTTCTGTTTTGTATTACTATTTTGTCTGAGAATTTTCAGAATGTTAATTTAAATGTAAACTTTTTAGAATTGTATCAAGGAATAGGTAGATGCTGTCTATGCAGATTTTGTAATCAACAATCTCTTCTGTAGTGCCGAAATGTGTTTAGGTAATAACTACGGGGTCGGAGATTTATTACAATTACAATTCTGTATTGACGAAGTAGTGTTTTACGTGGTAAATTTTCACATCAACGAAGATCAAGTTGAGGATGTAAATTTTGAGGATGAAGGATACTTCGAGCATAGTACGACTGCTACGGTTTTTACACCTTCAAGTACTAATGCTCTATTTCCTATTTAATTTCTCAAAGGTAAGAATTTTAATACAATTTTTATAAAAGGGTAGGAAAAAAGTCTCTTAGTTGTTTAAATGTTAAACGTAACGATAGACGGGACGAGAACCTGGGCTTTGTTGTCTATCGGGGTGATAGAATTAAAATTAATATTTTTTTTCCAATTTATTTTACGTAATAACTTTTATAAAAATATTTTTTTAGTAAAACCGTCTCCAGCGTTCTTGCATGGGGTTTTGTGATAGACCGCACCCATATCTATTTCCTGTTAACATATCCTCCTTACAAAGTTGTCGTCTGGGAAAATTATGGAGTATTTTTTCAACAATTGATAAGGAGTATAAAAGCTACTGTTTTGTAACTAAGACGTTTAGTTTTCGTTTTATTTAAGAATCTACAACAACAGAATGGTATGTATATTTTTATATCAAATATTACTAGTTAATAAAATGGTCGTCACACTAACCGTTTTTCTCTGCTTTCAATACGTTTGGCTGAGTTGTTACCCGGCTGGGTTAGAAAATATGACTGCTTCCTTCAACTCCAATAAGCCTAAACACCCAAATTTAGTTTTAGACCCTTCTATAGTGTCTTTATGTTTAAGATTAGTTATGACTCCTGTTCGTGACTCAAATGCAGAGAAATAATCATCGACTGTTTTTCCTTCCAATATTTTTTAAGCTATACGTGTTAATATTTTGTCTGAGAATTTTCAGAACATTAATTTACACTTATTAATTAGAGGTAAACGCTTTATATGCTTCTTTCATCTCTTTCACAATAGCATTAGACCTATCTGTAATGTCTTTAGTGTGCACATCTTGGCCTATTTGGTCAATCTTATCATTGGCATATATTTAACTTTTTTTTTATTTCTGATATATTGTTTGTAGAAAAAATGGAAGAGACAGTTTTAATTCTCTTAATTTCGTCACCACTGAGTACAAGCATTTTTGCCATCTTGACAATTTCTTTATCTCGGAATAATATTCGCAGAGTAGATACTCATCTATGTTTCCGATAGATGACAGATCTAATTCAGGGGTGCGCCCGTTCTATTATCATTGTTGTATAAACATGTGTAAGTTCTGGAACAACTGAACTTGTTTCTGTTTTGAGTCACCGATTCTTCATATGAGACATATGAAAAATATGTAAGGTCTTTTCGCCATCTTGACAATTTCTTTATCACTTTCAACACCGACGGAATAATATTCGCAGGGTAGCGGGTAGATACTCATTTATATTCCCAATAGATGACAGATCTACTTCAGGGATGCGCCCCTGCCCACGCGAGCCTTGGTTTATCTCCCAATACCATACGGGGGAAACCAATGTCCCAACCTCAGCTCCTCACCAAACCTAATATTTTCCATCCTACTATCTTGCCCTTAAGTTTATTTTCGTCAATTAATAAATCTAATGCTACCAATTTAGAGGTTTCTTTTCCTGGTGAGCTCTTTGCACCTGGATTTTTCCTGTGTCTTTTCTTATTTTTTTTTTTGGTACTCAGGATCTTTTTCTTTGTTAGCTATTGCAAGAACGATAGCACGGGGGAGACAGAGATTATCTTTGTTGTTAATTGTAACAATTCCTTTTCTATGACCACACTCTTCCTCAAAGGTATTGTACAGGGTCACTGAATAAAATTGTACACATTTATCATAATTAAGCGATACAAATTAGCTATTTATGTGTTTGGTTATAAAAAAATGTTCGTCACGTTCCTGGAATTCTTCGAGTTCTTTTAGAATAGGATCCGAAACTTTTTCATTAAACCAGTTATCTATATTAGTTGTTTTGTATATAGCAGAGTTTGATGTTGTAAAATATTTATACTCATTAACTGTCTTCTCACCATGAGCAATTTCGAATTCTCCACAAAACACCATGTTAACTTTAACTGAATCATCTTTCTTGAGAGTGTTTTGAATTCTTCATTTAAAGATTGCTTTACAATCGTTCAGAAATGTTCCAGGATCTTTATGCTTAAGATTGGATATGAGTTCTGTTCAACTTTTAAATAAACATATGCTAATACACACTGGAAAAAATCGCTCCTATTTTAAATAAGCATATATTGTATTAATCTTAATTGATAATTATAAAAAATTATTGATTAATAATAAAAATTTGGCAAAAATCCTGTTATTTCAAGCATTTATACCATCTTGACAATGTGGGTGAAAACTTTCATTCATGCTGTTTGTCACCAATACAATCACCTGTAGGAAGATCAGGGTAACGAGGGAAGTATTAAAAAAATAGCCCTAATTTTAAAAAATAAAAAAAAAACAATGTTATATACTTTATACATTTTATTTATCATTTTTCTAAATCTTGGATTACATTTTGTTTATAAAAGTAAATGTACTGACGCAAAGCGTTACATAATAAAGAATCAGTACATATTTCACAAAATACATCTAATCCTTTAAAGTAGTTATCATTAATTTTTTTTTTACAATATCTATTACATTATTATAATAACAATTAAAGTTAATATTTTCTAGAAGTAAAATCTGATAAGCTACGATAAAATAATGTACTGTAACAAGTTTATCTACATCCTTTTCCGTTAGATGATATCTTACGCCATGTTTTTCAACTTCTATGAACTTGGTGTCATCGTATACCAACTGTCGTATTGTACAAAAATCTCCACAGGAAAATGTAAATGCTTAATCACACTGGATCAAACTCATCTTATCTAAATAGTCAATAAGGTCAAGCCATTCCATTTTTCCAAACGACAATTTACTTGGCTTGCAGTATTCTGATAAAATAATAGCTGGAGAAAATGTTCTTGCGGGAGATAAGCCAACTGTTATAACATACCCCTCAATTGCGAAAGATGATTGTAGCAGCAAATAATTTTCACGTTTTACTTTGTCTTCGTAAAAATTTGAAATTCTGTTTACTTCTTCCATATAGATAGAATCTTTACTACTACTACTCTCAGAATATGACGGTAAGTTTTCACTACTATAACCACTGTCTTGTGTCATCATCTTTTAATACTTGATAAAACTTGTGTTGAAACTAAGTAAAAATAATTGCTTCTGCTTCTAAGAACAGTTTTAGTCGGACCGCAGACTGAACGGCTTAAACAATAGATGATATGAATCAAAAAAGGCCCCCGGAAGCTATGAAAACGTATCTTGTTTGTCATAAGAATACATGTAAAAAATGTTCAAAGTAAGAGTTTATAAAATATTAGATTTTTCAATCCAGCTATTATGCGAACTATCGAACCCCAGCCATTTAACGTAGATTTTATTGCCTTTTTTCCTCAGCACTTTTTCAACAAGGTAAACATCAGGATTTTTTGCCTTTTGTAGCTCTTCCTCGTAAAATGCTCCTTTAATTGGTGATCCATGTAAATCTTCCAACATGTGTGTTACGGGATTAGTTATGTTCACTTTGGTAATTTTAAAAAGCTCCGTAGTCCAATTAGGTGTATATCCTTTATCGAATAGATGCTTTGCCTTGCTTATGCGCACCACATCTCCAATTTTATATTTTCGCGGGCCTGCTATTTTCAATTTAAAATTTTATCAATTACATTATCAATGAACCAACGTTTTAAATTGGTTGTTACATCTATTATACTGTTGTTTGTATTAAAATATTTTAAATCCAATATTTTATCATTAGTTACAAAGTTTTTAATAAATTCTCCACAAAAAGTGGAATTACATTTAATTACTGAAAATTGCTTTAAAATTTTTTTAATTTTACGTTGAAAAAGTATTGAACAATCTTCCAAAAAATATTTTACATCCTTATGATGTAAATTAACAATAAGACATGTTCTAATTCTAGAATTAAAACATGATGCTACATGTACCCATTTCACCCTGTTTTTAAGTTCAGTAGTAAATCCAGCACCAATATGTCTATTTAAAATTAATGTTTTAAAATATTTTAAATGACCTACGTTGGATTGAAGTTTTCTTATAGTACCTATAGGTAAGTTACTATTTTTATTTAGAATAATTCTATTAAGAATTCTTATATGTTTCTTTAAACGTTTTAACCAAATTTGCTCATCTCTTACTGTACAATGATCGAACAAAATTGATCTTAATTTACAAATAGATTTTAACAAGTTATCAGATTTCGTTATTGCAATAGATGCTTTCATTTTAAAAATATGTACGTTTTTCTCTCTCTCTTACCTTTTTTAATTATTATTATTATTAGAATAATAGAGAAGGAGCACTGCGTTCCAATTGGTGGTGGTGGTGGTGATGGTGATGGTGTTGTTATAGATATGGAAAGATCTTTCTGTAAATTAAATATATATAAGTAAGCGTCTTACTCAAAATTGATAAGTTTATTACCTCCCTCCTTTTTACTTTTCTTAATTTTTAATAAATTTAAAAAGAGTTGTTGGGTTTCCCTTCCCGGAATCTTTCTCCCCAGTAAACACCAAAGAGTACTGGCCGCTTCCCAAATCAATTACATGATCTTTAATAACTGATGTTATTCGATGTGGAAGAAAAACAACTTTTTCTTCTAATTCAATTAAAACTGTCTCTCCAAATTTAGATGAAACTACTTTTGCTGAGTAAATTTTGTTAGGAATATTTATTGGCAATTCCTTCAACTTTTGAATGGGTTTTTGTTTGAATTCTTCTAAAAGAAGAATTTTGTTAATTGAATCTAAATCCATTTTTCTACAAACAGCATATCATAAATAAAAAAAAAATTTAAATTTTTGAATTAAATATAAAAACTAAAGAAAAAAAATTAACTTACTTGTAACTACGCAACACTATTCGTTTTTCACTCACTTTGAACAATTAACTCTAATTATTTTAGAATTCTCTTATATACTGAATCAAAAGGAAAATGTGGTTAAATAAAAAATATATACAAATTTTTTTCGGTTTTTTTTGTTATTGGTGTTTTTATACATCCGAGATGATTTAATTTTCAGAGGAAACATGAGGTTTTCCTTTTATGAGATAAAGATTTCCAATTTGCAATATTCGGTTTTGATTATTCATACAGTAATTAAAAAATAAGATTAATTTTATTATATGAAATATTTTTGGGCGTTGGCGATTGTTTAGGACGTTGATGCCACTGTTTAGGCTGGAATCGGGGTGATAACGTTTTTTTGTATCAATGTTTTTTATAGGTCTTCCTTTTTTAAAAAACAAAACGTAAAAAGAGTTACATCCTAGGATTCCCCCCACCCAGGCGTCCCAATACAAAAATATAATTTATATAAACCATTTTTTATTTTTTAAATACGTTAAAAACAAAACCAGATTATCACGCGGTCACGTGATAAAAGAGGATTCCTCCCGACTCACAGTTCAGGGCGTTGATGCCCTCCGGTTTAGACAGGAATCGGGGGGTGACAACGTTTTTTTTTTATAGACCTTCCCTATATCTATAGTCACAACCGCTTATATCAAAAGTGCATATTTATACGATGGAGTCCCCCGACGTTGATTCATCATTCCTACACACACTGTTTTCCCTATATCTATAGTCATAGCCGCTTATACCAAAACATTTCTAAAACCACACGACCGCGGTATCAGCTGGCGGCGATTATTACGTCATCCGCTCCAAATCCTCGATACCTGTACTGATAACCGCACCCAAAAAGAACGCAGTCTTCTCTCTCATACACATTGTTTTTCCCTATACCTATAGTGATGTCCGCTTTGTATTACTACTTAGGTGGTCTGTTTTGTTGTACAGAATGAAATGAAGCATTATCCATGTTTACTACACATTTCTCTGGAAAATTAAATAAAGCAGGAATAAGTTAATTAACAATCCAGTTTTTGAAAATATCACCATTTATAGTTTTGTGATAGTCAATGTCAGTATTTGAAGAGTCTATTAACAAATCACATCCCTCTATTGACCCATCATTTGCTCCTGCGAGTAAAATTGTAAATCGCTTTTCTTCGGATTACACATGCAATGGATTACTTTTTAAATCAGATTACTGTTTCCATCGACGCGTTGGAGTACCATTTTATTATATCCACGTCTATGTACACGAATCTGATGATTTCATTGCACTTTTTTAATTTCATAAATTTCTGAAGGAAAGAGATTTTGCTATGCTTCGCTCACTTAAAATTTGTCGTCAGTTCACGTTTTTTAAGTTTATATATTATTAATTTTGTATAAATAAGTTCGTTTACCGTTTAAATCTCAGTTTTGTTTTGCGTCAGTCAAAAGTTTATCTGAAGTAAAATATTCGTTTTTATAATTGTACGTCCAAATCTGCCACTGCAATTTTTAACTTCCCGCTAAAAAAAATTTAATTTTTTTTTAAAATCGGGAAGTTATTGGTTTCACCCCGTTTTTCGAAAATCGAGTTTTCATCGGATCTCAACGTTTTGAGGTCTTAGGAACCTCCCCTGACTATTTTTACGAGGGTGTCTGTATGTCTGTATGTACGTGTGGATGTGTGTGTGTGTGTGTGGATGTATGTAAACCTCTTATAACTTTTGAACGGCTTGACCGATCGAAATGAAATAAAAAGCATTCCAAAGAGTTCCATCTAACTTAGATTCCCTGTAAGTTTGAACCGATTCGAACCGGTAGATTACGAGAAATTTTAAAATAACCGAAAAAAACAATTGGTAAAAATGATGTTTATTGGGCATATCTTTTTGGCTATTGCATCGATCAATTTCATAACCTAATCAGCTCTGAAGCTTAAAAAGCCACGTCGAATGCCGTTTTGCAAATTAAAATCGGTTGATTCGTTCGTGAGATATCGTTGTCGAAAAATTTCAAAAAAAGTGTTTTTTTTTTCAATAACTTGGAGATTTTTTGACTAACCGATTTTGTAGTCCTGGTAACGTTTTTAGGTCTCAAAAAACTGCGTCGAATGCCATCTTGAACATCAAAATCGAATAAGGCGTTAAAAAGTTATGGCTTTTTAAACATTTCAAAAAAAGTCAAAATATGTCACGTTACTATAGCTTTGCGGTTAAAACTAGCGGGAAGTTGCAAGGATGGCCTATAAGGTTAACCTCTTTTCGAATTTTTTTTAAATGAAGTTCTTATATGTATCTGCTGTATCTTTCTTCCTTTTATTTGCCGCTTTTTTACCATTAACTAAATCTTTTTTTAAAATTTTTCGTTTATATTTAACACTAACCTAAAAAAAAACACGAAATATTTAAAAAATGTATGAAATAAAAATTTAAATGATATTTGATTGGTCATAGATTAATGAATTTTTTTAATTTATTAATTAGTAAAATGTATAATTATTTATGATAAATAAAAGGTAGAATTTTTGTTTTTTTTTTCTATTATTTTGGTAAATTTTGGGTTTTTTTAAAAACTTGATTTGTTTCCTACATTATTTCTTAATTAACTTCTAAAAAGATACACTCCTTTAGGCATAATTTCTCAATAAGTTCATATCTAGACTACGTCATCTTTTTTTATTTAATTTTTTAATTTTAATTCTTTTAAAATAATCTGTTACATAAATCAAAAAACTGATATTGTTCTTTATATGTCACGTGACCTAATTACGTTAAAAAGTATTATAAAAAGTAAAATTTTTATATACCTATACATTTATCTCATAGTGCGGTTTATATGTTTTTCGACTCTATTGTCTAGTGCTATAACGCACAAACTTTGAAAATATACCTTCTGATAACGAATTGGTTATAATTTAACGTGATAAATTTTACAGGCCAAGAAAAGATTTTTAAAACAATATTAAAAGTTCATTATTTTGAAATAGGCCTGAAGTTGGCGACACTGACGTCACAAAGGTTGCGTCTTGGCTAAGATCCCTAACTTACCGACCGACCTGAAGTTGGCACCCTGTTGCATGTCGAGGGTGTAGTGGCGGGGGTAAAGTCTGTCTGGCTGGCTGTGTCTGTCTGGCTGTACCGACGCCTTACCTACTGTCCTATTTCCTTTGATCCAGCTGAGAGTGACCACGTTATTCTGGCTGGCCTCAGTTAGAGATTGGTGACATTCTACTACTAAACTTGAAGTGATACGTGGTCTCTTCAAGGTCAGTAGTGCTTGTCGGCAGTCTGTGTATATATTTATTTGTAGAGTAAGTCCTAAGAGATCGTTATACCAACTAGCGTAATGGAGTCGCTTGCTACTTGTGTCTAATCGTTCGTTGTGATGTATGGGTCGTATGTTTCCTTCTTGTTGGATAGGCAACATGTCTTTGACTTGGTAGCGTTGAAATTAACCAGATTCTTTTTTCCCCACTCATCTACAATTCTCAAATGTTGATTGAGAGAAGACATTGTGGATTTTCTGTCCCATATCCCTAGAATATCTAGGGGTATGGAACGGTTGTGCGCTTTGTACAGCTCATCTTTCATAGAAATTATTTTGGGTACTCCTTCCTTCAACCTTGAATAGTAGGGCGCATTATTCATAACAATAACGCTTTTCTTGAGATTTGGAAGGATAATTTCAGAAAACCAAATCTCAGAAACAGGTCATCCATATCTAGATGGTAATCCAGAAAATAATTGTTCATGTTTCAACCCAAACGTCAGATCTTCTACATATGAAAAAGAATAAATATTAACACTATGTAATAGAATTTTTTAGAAAGCTCCGGTCACCGACAATACTCTGAGATTACTAGAATTTGTGAATCCATGAAAATATCTAACCTAATCCTGTAAAGCTCAAGACCAGGTCATATAATACAATGGAAGCGTTAACCAGCCGTCGTTAAATACTTATTAAGATAAGATAGGTCAGTCCTTACGAACGAATAATACCTTTGGTTCTTAGCTACATCAACAGGACTTCTGCCGTGGAAACCCTTCCTGATTCTAAGAACAGTAAAAATTGAGTAGTTTTTTGTTTTGACAACCAACCATAGTTTGTGTTATTACTTTATTATTTTATTAAACAAACTTTCGGAAACTTCGTTTTGAGTCTATTTGTACAGTTTGTACTGGATGCCCCATTCCTTGAATTCAGTATGCCTGGAGAGCTAACTTCTATTAAGATTAAATCCATGACCCTGAGCTAGAGTAGACAATAATTATTTTTAATAATTATAAATTTTACAACTTAATAAATAAACAACATAAATACAGAATTTTAGAATTTGTTGAGAACGGTTGGATACGACTATACTGGTATTATATTTGGTCTAATTATTCAGTAGTGTTCAAACTTTGCTAATAGTTGTGAGGAGCTGACAGAAAATTTACATTTCAGATGTGGGCCAGAATTGTAAAAAAATGCATTTTGGGTTAACAATTTTGTCATAAAAAAACGATCCAGCATTACGCACGAATGTTAAAAATTATAATTTAACTTTTATTCAAAGGCCCTGCTATGGTAAGCATAAGAGTTATATGAAATTTTCAAAATTTTCGAATGCAGGTTTGAAGTAATCTCAGCTGTCCAAAAAGTGTTCATTAGCAAGTCGGTTCTGATTGAGTTTTTCCGCACTTTTATTTACATTTGACGACGCAAACATCGCTATAATTTTTTGGTCGTGAAGAGTCTTTGGAAATTAACCTTTGCTGTGAAGTTGAACACTCTTAGACAGCAAAATGGCATGGAAGTCTCACATTAAGAGCAGAGTCAAAAACACATACTTATTTTATGTTCATTGTCGTCAAACAGTAGGACACTCCTAGTCGTTCGGTGAGCAAACTTCACCAAATCACAGCCATTCAAAAACTGAACCAAATTTACAGATCATCATGCCTCGTTTTAATAGAAAACATGAGACTCTCTTTGCCAATGATATCAATGGAAGTGCTATTTGGTCCCTTCTTGACACATATCAGTGATTCCTTTACGCTTTCGTACTGATGGTACTGAACCAACTGCCAACAAGCACAACTAGTTTAAAAAGATTACGCATCACTAGTTCTGGAGTGTTACCTAACCTTAACTTATTTCATTTACTTAAGTAGTATTTGATCCACAAAATCAAATCGTTTTTACAATTAAGTTAGACCAAAATCAAACATGACTAAGTATATCCATAACTTAAAAGACTCAATCTGGTATCTGTGCATACCTATATGTTCGATTAATTTGATAATAACAAATTGGTAAGATACCCTTATAATGGTAGAAGATCCATCATCTTCTAAGGTACCATTCCTGTTGTAGAACATAAAACAATTGCCGTAGAATTTGTTTGCAGTATTTAAAATATTGTTGGCCAGAAGAATGGTTTTCATTATTATTTAGAGCTTTACTCTGCACTTTATTAATATGTCGCCATTTCATGGAAATCTTCCATAATTACGGATTTCTAAATTTAATATTATCTCCAAATAGTACCATTCTTCCATATGTTTTACTTGAACTGCTATAGCTTTGTTTAGCTCTTTAAATTAGTTTATTGGTTTCTTTTACGTAGTGATAAGCAAAATTGTTCTTGGTCTAAGTCTTACGAAAAAGCAAGACCAAGACAATGTTCAACAAGAACAAGACCAATACAAAGACCGATTATGCAAGACTGAACCGAAAATTCTTTACTCACAGTGCTATATCTGTTTGGGCTAAAAGGTTGTGTTCAAAAGCATCGCTTGTGATTCGGAAACATCGCAATTAAACAAAAAATGAGTCAGCTCCATGGTTATTATGTATTAACTCGTGGGCATCAATAAAAAATTAAGTATAAATATATTAAAAATATAACAGTAAAAAAAATTATTGTATTAATTCCTTGTTTGATATTTTTTATGACCATTTAAAAAAAGGACATAAAATGAAGAAGAACAAGACTAAATTAGCAAGACCAAGTCCAAGACCAGACATATTTGAGCAAGACCAAGACTATGGATTAACAAGACCAAAACCAAAAACAAGTTGTCCAAGTCTTGGTCTTGCTTTGCTCATCAGTACTAAAAGACTACTCCAAGCTTCAAATTTTGATAGCGGCGTGACATTCGTAAAATTTAACAGATTCATAAATAAATCAGCTGTCTCCTGATTAGCAGTTCATACTTCACAGCAGCTAGAATATGGATGCTCTTGTGTCTCGAATTTGAAAATAAAACCAAACAAATCAGGTTTATAGAAACGGGTAATAATTACCACTCTATCAAACAAGTCCACTAGTCAAAATAAAGATAACATTTAATGAAAAAGATAAAAAATCAATCTCGCATTCATGGAATTTTCATTCAATAATAAACACACATTTAACATTAAAGATATAATTGTTTTTCATTTAGGTTATAATAATTGAGGCTCAAATAACTAACTGAAAATTTAGTATTTCTTTATTAAAATAATTAAAAAAACATTTTTTAGGTAGTTATTTGACTGGTACTTTGGCTTCAGTATTAGGTCGTCTTTTCTCGGGTTCAATTCCAACAACGCTGCAAGTTTTTTCATACAATTCTTTTGCAATGGTTAAATCGTTCACGAGATCCGCTGGCTCTTTGATTTCACAGTCGCTAAAAGAATTAAACAGAGTCTAATTTGAGTATTTTTATGATATTGTCGTATAGTAATGAGAATTTTCGATATTGTAGAAAAGCATAGATAGAAAAATAAATTTAAAAGGATTGTAATTGATTTTTTTATATATTTCAGCCCCATTTGATCGAATTTTCTAAAGCTGGACATCTAAAAATGGGTCCCAACTGGAAGCTGAACAACCATTTTCTCTCCGTTTAATATCCGGCATTTTCTTTGTTATAATTTGAGGTTCGCCCATAAGATTTTTTGTTGATTTGTCCCGAAGTTCAAAAGTAGTCTAAAAGTAGGTACTTAAAAAATTTCATAATAGTATCTATTTTATACAATAACCAGCAGTATTTTAAAAATCTGAGCAGACTTCGAAATGGTTCTTCAGCGTTTCAACTAAAGACATTTAATTACAATTAAACAGAAAATAGTACAATTATCTATGCCACACGAAACAGCAACGGTGTTTAGATAGCAATAAATTTGAAATTTTACTATCTATAATGATTAAATATCTACTTTTAAACAGAGTAGAGTTACAAGTTACAAGGGCTCCACTGCCTAATCAAAAATAAGGGACTCGTATTTTTGCCTCGTAAATGGCAGTGGAAACGTTGCTTAATAGGGTGTCCAGGAAAAGAATGGTTTTCTTAACGCAAAACTTCTTAAAATTTGCGTTTTTGACTATAGATTTAAAAAATAAAATTGACTATATTTTTAGAGTTCCACCTAAATATATCTTTAGGGTTCTATCTTTACGTTTTTGGTGTATTTAGGTCTGATAAGATATTTTTTATTTGGATTGGCATAGGTACAAATACATGTTCTTGGCAACTTATTTTTTACTGTGTTCTTTTATGCTGTAAACGTACGATTGCAGTTGTTATCGTATTATATAAAGTGTTAAAAATGTATTTTTTATAATTCACGTTCACAAAGTTTCTATTTCGACACTAAAAACAGTATCGAAATAGATTCATTGTAACACTGTTTTTGGTAACTTTTTGTTTTACACAATTGGTTGCACTGCACTGATTTTCAACGAAAGAGTTCAGGTAGTAAATCAAGAAGTATGTTGTAGTAAATTATTAAACTACATTATCAGCGTTATTGCTAAATTCGGAATATTTTATACAAATTTGACAAACATTCTAATTTAAAATCATTAAAACTGACAAGTGTCAAAACTGTCAAGATTGCCAACATAAATAAATATTTCGAAAAACACTCATTTTACTTTTTTTTATACTTTTAAAAGTTCATTATAAAAAATAGTATGTAACACTCGAGTTACAATGACGGTTTGTAGTACTCGTTCTTTGCGAAACTCACCGCTTCGCGGTTCGTTTCACAAACTGAACTCGCACTACGAAACCTCTGTCATTGTAACACTTGTATTACTAAGGCACTATAGATATAGGTATTATCATCAGCCATTTTTTGTCAAATGTCACTCAGTTCACGTGCTAGACCATAGACAAATTAAACAGACGTGCAATCGTATTTTATAGCGGTGAAAATGGAAACTAAACGAGCTGGTAGCAGAAGAGCGAAAAAGTACTTATAACGGTATAATGACAAAGTAAGTACTATAAGTGGTTTTAGTTTAAAATAAATTTCAGGTACTTAAAGCATAAAAAGGGTATAGAAGTTAAGTTTTAAAGTGCGCTGATGTCGGAACTTGTTGCCAACTTTATAATAGGCATCAACACATCTATTCTATTATCTCTGGTTTTGTGGTTGACATTGGACTAAACATGGCTGATGATAATACCTATGTTTATAGTGCCTTAGTATTACAATATACTATTGTAATGTTTAAATGATGCAAGGCTTAGTAAGATTAATTGTGTTATATTGGGATCGTACAAAGAATTTGATAATTGGTAGCTGCCAACTTTAAAGGACGTCATTAAATTTATTTTATTTGTCAAAAATGACCTGAAATAAAGTGTAATGGGAAAGATCCATCTAATTCAGAAGGGGTTTCGATTATTTCTAAGGAGATCATAACTAAGACACGAGGTAATCAATTACTAAAATCTAGCTTCGAAAAGTACCTCAATCTCCAAAGATTTTCCGAAAACAAAAGAAACAAAAACTTTGAAAACAAATCTATATATATAAAAAAGGATGTGTTTTTATGTACGAAATCGATGAACTCAAAAACTACTGGACCGATTATTATGAAAATTGGTACATATATGTAATTTTTCACGAAGAAGGTTTATATGATATGCTAATTGATGTAACTCGCCACTAGGTGGCGCTGCAGGGTAGCAACTTCTGCCCCGTTCAACCGATTGTCATGAAAATTGGTATGTATATGTATTTTTTCACGTAGAAAACGAATATGCTATGCTCATTGATGCCACTCGCCACCAGGTGGCGCTGCACAGTAGCAACTTCTGTCCCGTTCAACCGATTGTCATGAAAATTGGTATGTATATGTATTTTGCACGGAGAAGGTTTATATTTTATGCTCATTGATGCCACTCGCCACCAGGTGGCGCTGCAGAGTAGCAACTATTGCCCTGTTCAACCGATTGTCGTAAAAATCATTAGGATGCTGTATTTTTAATGGTTAATATGAATATGATATTCGTATTAATGGAAGTTACCACCAGATGGCGCTTCCATTAAACGAGCAACCACTACTTATTTGATTACTTTAATCACGCCACCGTAAGGTGGCGCAGTTAATATCACATATATTTAAACGAGCAATCCATACTTAAGTATTGTGACGCCACCGGAAGGTGGCGCAGTTAATATCACTTATATTTAAATGAGAAATTCTTACTAAATTTTGGTATTGTTATGCATCTAATAAATTTTATCGATACACTAAAAAATATAACGAAAAAAAAAAAGTATAAACCTGATAACTAACGAGAAAATATGATGAAAACGATAAAATTTAAATAAATTGAAAAAACGAAAAATGGAAGAATGACATAAATGATTTGCGGTACGAAGTCCGCCGGGTCAGCTAGTTACAGTATATTTTTAACGTCATCTAAGTTATTTAACATAGTTTCTTGTAAGTACACTTTATTTAAATCTTCCAGGTGGACTACATAGACTTCAAAAACTATTCGCAATAAATTATCATTGCCATAAGTTGTTAAACTTTGCAATATGGTTTATCGACGCGTTCTGCTGCTTCTAGTACTTTAGCTGATTTTACTGAGCTGTAACAAAGACCCACAAAGAAGCTTTTAAAGAAATTGGAGGTATTGTCTTAAAAACCATTTACTTTGATGGATAAAAAGACAAGACATGCCTCCAGGTTGTTGCACTACAACGGGCATTCTTTTTTCGATCCCAACTTTATTAGATATAAGTGGTTAAAATTTAGATGACGCAATTTGTATTTGATTCGACGGAACTGCAACAAATACTAGTTGGAAGTCTGGTGTGATTCAGTATTTAGATGAAAGTTTAGACAAATTGTTACAATGGTGTATTTGTATGCTTCATTTTCATCATTTGCTCTTGACCTTAAATGGTTGCACTTCGGGCCCTAGAGAATATTCCGGACCTATTGAAAAACAATAAGCTACTTGCAAAAATAATCACACGCTTTCTCTTATGGCAGAGGTTGATAATTTGAATAACGTATCGAAAAATGTGGTTCAGAACTGAGTACAGATTAAAAATATCTTTATGATATATGTCAAGCTGTATCAACTGGTTCTGGTTCTACTAAGCTGACACAAAAAAAAAAAGAAAAAAATGTGGTTGACTTTGGGTGACCGTATACCTACCTACTGAAACTGTATGTTAGTATTCGTAGGCCATCAAAAAAATTTGTTATGGCTTGTTAACTACGTGGATAAGATATACGATTTGGTTCCTGATCAAGCAAAATACGTCTTTTAAAGACGATTTCAAACATATTTATTAACTGATTTTTACTTTCGATTATTACCTAAAAATCTAAAATCGGTGGTAGATTATGTTAAAAGAAATTGCGCATCCAAAGAAGCTACTTATCAGAATGTTGTTTGAAGATAAGAGATCACATTCTTTGCTACGGATTACAGTACAACCAGAAATATAGTACGATTATTGCTTAGACTCGTTGATTACTTTATGACTGACCCCTAATAAAAGTGGCCCCGACCGCTTGTTTGAATTGCATTTTGCACGTATTTGTGAAGATGGTCCGTAATGAATTTAATTTTTTTATTGTCGAGATAATTCAGTAAATTTAAAAAATGCGATTTTGGGAAAAGTATTTCTACCATTATAATATATTTTTATTTTTGTCACTATTTTTCATGCGTGGTCATTTTTTTGTCATAAAGTAATTAAATTATTATCTTTCCACAATCGCAAATAACTTTTAAGAACGGCCCTTGTGAGGGTTCTAACAGATAATAAAATTTCGCTTGAGGGTCATAAAAGTGGGCGAATGTTTTCCTACCCTTAATCGTACAATATTTCTGGTCCTACTGTACATCGAATTTATTGTCTGGCAAAAGTGTTTAGTAACCGCAAGACGCTTCTACATTTTCAATAATTTTCAATGGAGACCTCCAAATCATGGTTAAAGAGAGGAATATAAAGATTGATAACTTTCTTTGTCACACACACAATCTGTGGAAATATTAGTAACAAGAGTTCTAACTGAGGCTATTTCTAGAGATGGGCATAAAAATAAGTTTAAAGATTACGTATATGTCATAGTTCATGAATATTTTTTTATCAATATGTTTTCTTGAGCAGTCTTAGACAAATTTCAATAACAAAATTGATTATTATATTAATTTAGACTTACGATTTAGCTGTACAAAAATGGTAAATTTACGTTATTTTAAAAAGTAGTAGAGCCCTGAAGATGGCAATCAACTGCATTTTTATTATATTTTTCGTAATTTGTGTCAAATTCTGCAAGATTTTTTTATTACATGAACGGGACGGACAGCCTGTTGCCTAATGGAAAGCCACTGATCTTCTTAGTGGAAAATTGTAATAATTAATTTTTTTCCTAGGTGAATACAAGTAGTCCAATACTGTTGCAAAATATTTAATAAATTGATAGAACTAGTATTTTGTTGTTCGTAACGTACCTGAAATAACACCCAGTCACCTTATGAATACTTGGTTCGACAGCTAAATAGACAATAGATTGGCAGCCTTGTTTAGGAGTTTTCAGGAATAACCACACCCAGGGCCACACAGATAGACGCGTCAAAAAACAACTAGTTAAACTAGAAAAATTTGCTAGGTGTCCTGTGTTACGAACCAATCCTGGACTCACCGAATTAAAAGTTACTGTGGAATCTGTAATTCACAAATTATTGAATAATTAAAAAAAAGCAATAAACACATAAGCAAAGTTGCACATTAATATTTGTTAGGTACTTGTGAGGGTGGAATATACGAGTAGTTAATGTTTTCAAGTCATATGATTTTTTTTTGGTTTTGGTATGATGTCATTATTTGTCTTAAATAAGAAAATATAGACAGGGATGCTATGTTTATTCACTGGTTATTATTATAATATCTTTACATATTCTAAAAGTTTTGACCTCTGAGAAGTTGCTAATACAATGTGTTCGGAAGAATTTGAAAACCGGCAACGGTGGAGGAATGCGAGACAAGTCCGTCTTGCCATGCGCAGCAACTGACAACAAAAAAGAAGCTTGAAGTTTTGAGTATTATTCGATTTTACCTATTACACTTTGTCACGTTTTTAAAAGTTATTTTTGCAAATAAAGTTATTTCGAAAACAGTTTTAATTTTGCGTTTTAAGAGAAAACAAACAAAAACATTGGTCCTTCGATACCGGATATAAATAAACAAAGAATAAAGAAATCAGCGACACGAGGTACGACCGGCACGAAGCAGGAAGAAATCCGAAAATTTAATTATAACGAAGCGTAGCAGTCTTCCCATTCTTCAAGTTCGCCAGGTTAGTCCTATTTTCCATTTATCTATTCCTAATAGTAGTTGTAGTTACGATCTGAGTAATTTAAATAAATTAAAATGTCGGATTCTGATAAAAACGATAATAAAGAAGCCATTTTATCGGAGCTTTTAAAAAGTAGAAGTAAATTAGGATCAAAGTTATTAAAATTTAAGTCCTTTATGGATTCGTTTAGCTTACAAAACCAATCTATTAATCAGATTCAAACTCGATTAGACAATTTAAAACAATCGTGGGCGGAATTTGAAACAATTCAATCTCAAATTGAAGAGTTAAGTTGTGATGAGCAGAATGCGGGAGAGGAATTAGAAAATGATTATTTCGATACTATAGCGAGGGCTTTGGACATGTTTAGCGCATGTGATAATAAGCATATTCATATTCAACCGAATTTTAATGTGTATCAGCATAACCTTGATTCAGGGAGCGGACCAACTGGTCAAGTAAATTTAAAATTGCCTGAAATACCGTTAGCAACGTTTTCCGGGAAATTTCACGAATGGTCATCCTTCGAAAATAATTTCGTCACTTTGGTTCACAATAATTCAGTATTAAATAATTATCAAAAATTTCATTATTTAACGGGAGCATTAAGGGGAGAAGCGTTGGAAGTAATTGAAAATATTGAAGTAACCGATGAAAATTATTCAGATGCCTTTAACTTATTAAAAGAAACTTACAGCAGTAAAAAGATGATCAAAAAAGCACATATATCCGCGTTATTTAAAACACCGAGCATAAAAAATGAAACATTTAATGAATACAATAATTTAATAAATCATATTCAAAAGCATTTAAGGGCATTAGCTAATTTGGGCGAAAAAACAGAATTTTGGGATACGATGCTGGTGCAATTGTTTAGTACAAAATTAGATAAAAGATCCGAACGCGAGTGGGAAACCAGATTAGCAAAATCAAATGATATAAGATTTGAGGAATTTATGGATTTTATTAAGGAAAAAAGAAATATATTGCGTAATATAGAGTCGAACAAAGGCGAAATTGAGACTACGAATAAAGTAGACGTCAAATTTGATAAAAATAAAGTTAAAAAACCTTTTACCAGCGGACAATTTCAAACAACGCTATTAACTTCTCGTACATTAAAATGCCATTATTGTAACGGGTCTCACACCATTTATAATTGCCGAAATTTGTTAAAAATTCCTATAAAATTGAGGTTTGATGAAATTAAAAAAAGGAAATTGTGTGTAAATTGTCTACGCCCCGGGCATCTTCTGTCTGCGTGTGATTCAAGACCCTGCAGGTACTGTCAAAGAAAACACAATAGTTTGCTTCATTTTGAAGAGTGTTCGGAGCGAAACGCCGCCGCACCGGTTCCTTCGACGTCGCCGTCGTTGGAACAAACGACGGACTCAAATCGTGAATCTGTTAGTAGTAGCGGTAGCAGCGGTAATTTAGAAAATCAAGGTTTGGTAATGCATTCAACTTTGAATAATCAATCGCAATTTTTGTTATCGACAGCTGTAATTATTATTAAGGATCGTAATAAAAAGGATGTGTACTGTAGAGCGTTATTGGATAGCGGTTCAACCACTAATTTTATTAGTAAAAACATGGCTGAAAGGTTAAATTTGAATTTAAAGGAAATTAATGTCCCAATTATTGGTATCGGTAACTCGTTAATGCAGATGAAATATAGTATGGTCGCTAAAATTAAATCTAGATACAATGCGTACGAAAAAGATTTACATTTTTTGGTTATTGATAAAATTACTGACAAGCTTCCGAGTATATCGTTTAATAAATCTAATTTAAAAATACCGGAAAATTTAAAATTGTCTGATCCTGACTTTCACACAGCAGGAAATATCGATGTTTTATTGGGTGCTGGGGTGTTTTGGGAGTTGTTATGCGTCGGACAAATTGTTATCGGTCCAGGAATGCCATTATTGCAGAAAACGAAATTAGGCTGGATAGTTGCGGGTCCGATACAATTTAATGCATCTTATATTCAGAAGCAAAGGTGTAATATTGCGTTAGAAAATAACATCTCGACTCAGTTAGAAAAATTTTGGTATTGCGAATCGGTAGAAGCTGAACGAAAATTGACAAACGAGGAAGAGTTGTGTGAAAGGAAATTTACGGAAACAATAAGAAGGGACGTGGATGGACGATTTATTGTCACATTGCCTACTTGCCAGCGAATCATAGACAATTTGGGTGAATAAAAAAATCAGGCAATTGAAAGATTTTCGAAATTAGAACATAAGTTGGCAAAGGATGAAGTTATTCGTAAGCAATATTTGGATTTCATGTCTGAATACATAGAATTGAATCATATGAAGGAATGTAACGAAGAACAGGATTCGTCTACACTGGAACCAAGTTATTATCTGCCTCATCATGGTGTAGTAAAAAATTCTAGTGTTACGACGAAATTGCGAGTGGTGTTCGACGCTTCCGCAAAAACTAGTTCCGGAATTTCACTTAATGATGCGTTGTTAACAGGTCCAACTATACAGAATGATTTATTTTCTATTATCGTACGATTTAGAACTCACAAATATGCATTTTCTGCGGATGTCGAGAAAATGTATAGGCAAATTTTAATCACTGAAGAACAGAGGCGATTACAGAGGATAATTTGGCGCAGCGATCAATCAGAACCGATCAAGATTTTTGAACTTAATACGTTAACTTATGGAACGTCTCCAGCATCCTTTATAGCAACGAGATGTTTACATGAACTAGCTAACCAGAACAAGGATGAATATCCGAAGGTATGTTTAGTTATAGATAATGATTTTTACCGGATTTAAGTACATCGGAATCTTGTAAACACTTAATAAGCGACAATGTCACAATCCAGACGTTAGGATTAATTTGGAATTCAGATTCGGATATTTTACAAATCGTTCATAATTGCGAGTTTGACAGGTCTAAAGCTGTTACGAAAAGGTCAATTCTTTCGACAATAGCAAGAATATTTGATCCACTGGGTCTGGTGGGCCCAGTCATCGTTAAAGGAAACATATTATTACAGGTTTTATGGCAATTGAAGTCCGACTGGGATGAATCAGTGCCATTGGATATATACACGGAGTGGCTAGATTTAAGCAGTCAGTTTTCTGTATTATCCAATTTATCGATACCGCGACATATGTTAATAACTAATTCGAAAAAAATACAATTACATGGTTTTAGCGACGCGTCTATGAAAGCGTTCGGCGCTTGCGTATACTTGCGGTCGGTGAATTCGTCAGGTAAAATAAGAGTAGCTTTGATATGCGCTAAATCAAGAGTGGCGCCGTTAAAGACCATAACTTTACCGAGATTAGAGTTGAATGCAGCATTATTGTTAGTTCAATTGATTGATAAGGTACGAAAATGTCTGCGGATATCAATATCGGATATTTGCTATTGGTGTGATTCAAGTATAGTCTTGGCTTGGATATCGACTACTCCCAATCAATTAAAAACTTTTGTGTCAAATAGGGTTACTGAGATACAGGGTTTAACATACGGTACTTGGAGGCATGTGGGTTCAAAGGAAAACCCTGCGGACATTATATCTCGTGGTTGTGCGCCTCAAGATTTAGTAAATAATAATTTGTGGTGGTCAGGACCGTCTTGGTTAAATTTGAGCAATGAACATTGGCCAATCACGCAAGTAAAAAATGTAGAAAATATGGATTTACTTGAATTTAAAAAGGGGGTTGAAATCAATTTGTTGAATGTTGAATACGAAAGTATTTTTAAAAATTACTCGTCCTTAATAAGGTTAAATCGTGTCGTAGCTTATTGTTTAAGATACAAACATAACGCTTTAAATAAAAATGATAAATTTTACGGTGAATTAAGCGTTGCTGAGTTAAAACGTTCGCTTACTCTATTGCTTAAGCTATGTCAGTCAACTGAATTCGCGGACGAAATAAGGCAAATTAATACGGGAAAGCCAATTCCAAGTAAAAGTAGACTATTGACATTAAACCCGTTTATAGATAGTGAAGGCTTATTAAGGGTAGGGGGTAGAATTTCAAATTCATTGGTAGATTATAATCAAAAACATCCAGTTATTCTGCCTAATAAACACTATTTAACTGCTTTAATAATTAATCATGAACATGAACGAAATTTTCATGCTGGTCCGCAATTAACTTTGGCTATGTTACGGCATTCCTATTGGCCACTTAAGGGCGGAAGTACGGTTAAAGGAATCATACGTAAGTGCATGACGTGTTTCAGAGCAAGGCCGATTATTACGAAGGAACCTTTAATGGGTGAACTCCCAAGGGAAAGGGTTCAAGTCGCGCGTCCCTTATATTCTACTGGGGTTGATTACGCTGGTCCGTTCCACATCAAGGATGGCAAAACACGTAATAGTAAAATAGTAAAAGGTTATCTTTGTATTTTTGTATGCTTTATCACAAAGGCTGTACATTTGGAGTTAGTTGGCGATATGAGTACCGAGTCTTTCTTGAATGCGCTAAAGAGGTTGATTGCTCGTCGCGGTTTGGTCAGATATTTGCACTCTGACCACGGTACTAATTTCATTGGAGCTAGTAGAGAGCTAAAGGAAATTTATAAGTTTTTAATTAGTATGCATTCTGACGTTAAATGTAATCGTTACTTAAGTGAAAATAATATAGAATGGAAATTTATTCCGGTACAGTCTGCTCACGTGGGTGGTTTATGGGAATCGGCAGTGAAATCAGCCAAGTATCACTTAAAAAGAATAGTTGGTAGGGCTGTATTGAATTTTGAAGGTTTGTCAACAGTTTTCACTCAGATCGAGGCTATAATGAATTCCCGACCTCTTACTCCATTATCTGATAACCCTAACGACCTTAGTCCTTTAACACCTAACCATTTCTTAATTGGAGATGTGGTGAATATTGTTCCTGAAGCTTCAGTATTAGAGATTCCAGACAACAAATTAAGTTATTACCAGAGATTACAAGCCCTTGTGCAACAATATTGGAAGAGATGGAGTTCAGAATATTTGTCTACTTTACAAGAACGTTCCAAGTGGAAGCGATCATATCCTAATGAATTAAAACCAGGTACTTTGGTCTTAATCAAAAATGAAAACAGTCCACCTTTGTATTGGCCACTGGGTAGAGTAACCAAGGTGCATTATGGGGCAGATGGTGTTGCGAGAATTGTCTCGTTGAAAACCGCTAATGGTGAGACCACGAGAGCATGGGACAGGGTATGTCCACTACCTGTGGATGACCAACTCTTGCCTGACGAAGCCAGCCAAAGGGGGGTGAATGTTCGGAAGAATTTGAAAACCGGCAACGGTGGAGGAATGCGAGACAAGTCCGTCTTGCCATGCGCAGCAACTGACAACAAAAAAGAAGCTTGAAGTTTTGAGTATTATTCGATTTTACCTATTACACTTTGTCACGTTTTTAAAAGTTATTTTTGCAAATAAAGTTATTTCGAAAACAGTTTTAATTTTGCGTTTTAAGAGAAAACAAACAAAAACACAATGTTAATATTTATCACTTATTTTAGCGTAATCATTTCGTACCTACTCTAAAAATTCAGAATAGAGTATATGACAAATCATATGGAAAATAACTAATTTGCCTTGCATTTGTTAAAATGTAGTGTTTTGAAGTTAAAGTTATAAACCACTGAAATAAGATTAGGTAAACTGTCATCCAAGTTACCAATGGCGGAGAGTTTTTTTTCTAAATTAGGTCGTAAGTTTCTGAAACTATCAGTGTGGTTTGACATCTACAAAAATATGACATTAATAATTATTAAATTTAACCCTTCAACAACGAGCCGTACATGACGGTAACTAGGAATGTGAATTAAGTCAAGACGTATTAATGGAAGTTACCACCAGATGGCGCTTCCATTAAACGAGCAACCACTACTCATTTGATTACTTTATATCACGCCACCGTAAGGTGGCGCAGTTAATATCACATATATTGAAACGAGCAATCCTTACTTAAGTATTGTGACGCCACCGGAAGGTGGCGCCGTTAATATTAAAACGAGAAATTCTTACTAAATTAAGTATTGTTATGCATCTTATATATTTTATCGATAAACTACAAAATAAAACGAAAAAAAAATAGTATAAACCTGATAACTAACGGGAAAATATGATGAAAACGATAAAATCAAAATGAATTGAAAAAACGAAAAATTGAAGAATGACATAAATGATTTGCGGTACGAAGTCCGCCGGGTCAGCTAGTAGATATATAAAAATAAATACATTATGCGGATATATAAACAGAACTGAAATGTGTGTGAGTCAAATTCGTTTTTTTGTATGTGTTATGCGTCATGTGTAATGTTAGGTGTTTCAAGATGGTTATTATTATCGATCCATGTTTTGCATTGTGAGGTCTAAAAAAGGTTGTTGATAAAATTTTATATAATTAAGAGTAGTTCCTTTTACAGAAAACAATCGTTTTAATACGAAAATAGATATAAATAAATACATTATGCGGATATATAAACAGTACTGAAATGTGTGTGCGTCAAATTCGTTTTTTTAACTTCCCGCTAAAAAAAAATTAAATTTTTTTTTAAAATCGGGAAGTTATTGGTTTCACCCCGTTTTTCGAAAATCGAGTTTTCATCGGATCTCAACGTTTTGAGGTCTTAGGAACCTCCCCTGACTATTTTTACGAGGGTGTCTGTATGTCTGTATGTACGTGTGGATGTGTGTGTGTGTGGATGTATGTAAACCTCTTATAACTTTTGAACGGCTTGACCGATCGGCATGAAATAAAAAGCATTCCAAAGAGTTCCATCTAACTTAGATTCCCTGTAAGTTTGAACCGATTCGAGCTGGTAGATTACGAGAAATTTCAAAATAACCGAAAAAAACAATTGGTAAAAATGATGTTTTTTGGGCATAACTTTTTGGCTATTGCATTGATCAATTTCATAACCTAATCAGCTCTCAAGCTTAAAAAGCCACGTTGAATGCCGTTTTGCGAATTAAAATCGGTTGATTCGTTCGTGAGATATCGTTGTCGAAAAATTTCAAAAAAAGTGTTTTTTTCAATAACTTAGAGATTTTTTGACTAACCGATTTTGCACTTTTGGTAACGTTTTTAGTTCTCAAAAAACTGCGTCGAATGCCATCTTGAACATCAAAATCGAATAAGGCGTTAAAAAGTTATGGCTTTTTAAACATTTCAAAAAAAGTCAAAAACGTCAAAATACGTCACGTTACTATAGCTTTGCGGTTAAAACTAGCGGGAAGTTGCAAGGATGGCCTTTAAGGTCAACCTCTTTCCAAATTTTTTTATATGTGTTATGCGTCATGTGTAATGTTAGGTGTTTCAAGATGGTTATTAGTGTTGCAGTTTTTTTTTTGTGTAGTATTATTTTTGGTCATACTGAAAAGGTCGCGAAAACGGTCCAAGCATAAAATCAGTTGTCGACGCACTTAGTCTTAAGCCGGCGCCAGACATAGCTTCACTTGTTTGAACACTTATTTGATTGCTATGTGTGGCGCGAGACTTTGAATACATGTTCAAAGTTTGAACAAAGATTTGCACTTTGCTATGCGGTGTCGGTTTTTTAGCGCACATCAAAGCGTTCAAAGTGGACTGTGTTCAAATGTTTGCGTAGCCTGCCACACTACATTTCACACATCCACTCGCGCTTTCTTCTCGGACGTCTCCTTAAATTTTGATGCAATTGTAATAAATAATTAAATGCGCATAAATAGTATAGGCACACTGAGTCCATGAAATCGTCGTCCATCTTGTTTGTTATCTACCAGCACACTGTGGAGAAAAGTATTTGCAAAGCATGTCTGGCAGAATTGAACAATATGTGTTCAAATGTGTTTTCAAAGCTTTGCAAAGTCTTCAAATAAGTCTGCAAATCTTTGAAGCTATGTCTAGCGCCGGCTTTAGGTGTATAAATCCAATCCACCTCTGAGTGACAAGTTTCGTAGTGCCGGAAGTGTGCTTTGCCAATGTAAAGGTCACGTAGGGCGCCCAGTGACAGTCAAACCAACACGAATCACGGGCGTGTTCTTAATCAAGTACTGCTATCGCCAGAAAGAAGCCTTAGATTAGATGTTTATTGGGTTGGCTGTTAGCCTGTATCACTGCGACCTTTGCAGATCTATTGTGACCACCCATTATCCCAAGAATAGGATTAGAGAACCTTGTCCAGCCCTGCCCTCTTAATGAGACTTAATTGCCTTGACAGTGGCCACTCCGCATAACTTGGAGCAGCCGGTTTCTCCTCTACCAGTACTAGATACCGCGTCCTTGCAAGGCCTTCGCATTGGCATAGGACATGAAATGCGGTCTCCTCCTCCTCTTGGCAGTATCGACAGATTTCTTCATCTGCTAAGTTCAACTGACTTATGTGTTTCTTGAGCCTACAATGTCCTGTCAAGAGACTGACAATCATTTTGACATCGTTTCGCCTTTGTGATAGCAACTCTGCAGTAAACTTCGCCGAGTGTCCCTTTATGAAGACTTTGGCTTGTCGCTTGCCCGGTGATTTTTTCCACCACTCCTGGGCCTTCTTTAGTCTCCATTTCTCAATGGCTGCCTTTCTAAATGTGTCAGCAACTCCGCCGAATGGTTCCGGGCCAATCTTTGGGGTATTAGCTCCTGCACGGGCCAGTTCATCAGCCTTCTCATTGCCTCGAAACCCTGAGAAAGGAGCCTTAAAAGAACATCATTACAATTGAATATCAGTGATCGATCGCTCCGTCGAATATTAAAGAATATTGGTGGGATTGCATAATATAGAATATAGATCGGATAGCGTCTGAGTGCAGTTGATAAGGGTGTAAGAGTCGCATACTACGCATGTGTGTTGGCTATGTATTATAAGAATGCGTCGTTTTTAATGAATATTTGGTTTTCCGATGAAAGTCATACTCATTTAAACGGATCCATTAATAAATAGACAACACACTTCCTTGGTTTCGAACGCCCCGACGTAATCGGCAAGCACTCTTTTGCTACATGGTCTTCACAGATTTTGTCATGCCAGTAACCTACCACTTCATCCAAAATCGTTTCAGCAAGACGGTGCAACCTGAAACACGTCCAGGGAGTCTCTTCGTATATTGTGCAATTATTTTGGGGATTGCCTTATTTCGCGTAGCAATCGGCAGACCTAATGCCACCTGCGTACATGTGTAGAATGCTGAAGGAGGCTATTTTTCGTACCGATCCACCGTCTGACATTCCGTAATTGCAAACTTTAATTCAATATTTGTTCGTGCCATTTCACAACCTTGCAATGTTTGCAACACTTTATCAGGTAGTGTAAATTCCAGGCTGTTTTCATTGTTCAGAGTCTAATTTCCGGGTAAAAATAATGTGAGCCAACCTAATAAATTTCAGTTATCTTAATGTACAAAAAAGGGAATATTGAAAACGGTTTTGATTGCCAAAGAAAAAATAGACAATAAATATATTTTTTCCTTGAATGTTCACTTGGATTGGTTGAAACCGTATGGATTGTGAGAATTGTAAACCATTAATGTCTATTTTCGTATTAAATACCAAACACTTTAAGATTTTTTTAGATGAAAGGAAACTGAGTTTCCAATTTTTTAAACAGCCATTCAATATACTCTTATTTTTATCAACTAACTTACCTTACTTTTTAAAGCATCGTCTGCTTCAATATGAGTAGTTAGACTTTTAACAGATGTGGGGAGAATATTCTAATTAAATTGTACTTACTCTTGAAGAGTTGTGCCATATACTTGGTGAAAATTGTTAATGCCAATTTGCTTTGTGCGAATGCTTCTTGTGGTGTTAAACTTTTACCAAATTCTTCATCAGTTAAATTCAATTTTCCATTATAGTGTGCCAACGCTGAGATATTTATAACACGACCATTATCAGACTTGAGAAGAAGTGGTGACAATAAATGTGTTAATAAAAAGGGACCTAGAAATAATACAAATACAGTTATCATAAAAATAAACTTTAATAATAATAGATTAAATTTGGTTGTAAGGGCAGATGTTAAACCAAATAATATAACTTTTTTTTAGTGATGACAACTTTTACCAGCATGGTTAACTTAAAAGATGTTTATTTTAGTCTGATTTTCATTATATTCAAGTACAACGACGTATACTGTGTTTATAGAATATGTTTTGCAAAATCTCTAGAGTGCATTTTAATACTGGGTTTTAAAATAATTTCCCAATAACTTACCAACTATTTCTCCGCTTTCTAAGATGTTAACAAAAGTATGTAACGATCTATTGGATCGGTTTAGTATTAGAATCCACCAGACTATATTTAGTAATTTATTTTAACGTTATCGCCGTAATTAAAAATGCTACCGTTAGTGGTGGGATTGTTAAATTTCTTACTTGCGCGGTGATTAACCCTTTTCAGTCCTTTAATTCACTGAATATCAAGCCATACATACCTACATTCTCCTTTTCAATACAACTAAGTTGATTTATTGTTTCATTTATTTATTTTATTTGTAGAAAATTTTCAAATTGATGTAATTTTTTTTTGAATTGTACTAACATCTAATTTCAAGTAGTTTAGCTTTCGCCAAACATCAGTTTTTCTGATCTTGAATGAATTTTAGTCCTGTTTTGACACGTGTATTTAAAATTAGTTTATTCTCAAAAATATCGAAAAAAGCAGAAGCTAATTCTACTTTATTGTAATTTTATTAAGGGATGAAATTCTGATTATTAATTTCATTATTAGGGTTAATCCACATTTGCGAGGAGAGCCACGTAGGAGCATATATTTTTTTTTTGGAGGCGATAAAAAGCCGAATTTCTACTTAGTTTTTGTATAATTAGAAATATCCGAAGAAAATTCCATTCCTTACAAACAGCGACATTTCATCCCAGGAAGAAATTCGTCCCAAGGAAATTTCATCCTAAGAAGCAACGACACAAAAGATAAGAGATTAAATTAATTACGTAACTAAAACTAAAATATTAATTGCATATATAATTTTTTATTTTCACTGACATTTTTAAAAACAAATCATTTAAACGGGTGTTTGTGTGTTTGCTTAGTTTGTAGTCTGGCGCCCTTATATTTTGTGTTTGGAAAGGACTGGTAACACTTTAAAAAGAAGCTACGACTCTATTGAGCTAGCTAGGGGATTTAAGCCCTATATTGGGAATTCAACTGTTACAAGTTATAAAAAAAGATGGCCAGATTGACGAAGAGTCTAAAGATCACCAAATGCAGACAACACTCAGGGGGTAGTTGGAGAGTGAGTCGTGGATTTAGGATGTTACGGTGATCAGTAACGGGTGGATAAACTAAATTAAGCTAACTATATAAGAAAATGAAAATACCCAGGTGGACCATCCCTTCCCTAGTTTCTAGTAGGATTTATATGGATCTGAAAGAAGAAAAAGGAGAGGAAGGCATAAGCCGAATGGCAGGTATCAAAAGGAAAACACCTGGTAGCTCAAGCCGAAAGGAAAGCTACAAAGGCAGGAGTTCTAAAGCCAGAAGGCAATGACAGAGGCCCGGAAATCCTAAGTCAAAAGGCAAGTGTGGAAGGGCAGTTTTAAAGTCAATTCGAAAAAAATTGTTGACCCAATACTGAACGAGGAAATCATCCCGCCTCGACTATCTGGTACTTCAAAGAACAAGGTATGGAGACTCGTGAAGGAAGTTCCCAAGTTCTCCAACGCAAAATGCCAGATGATCAAAAACAACTTCAGGAAGTCTCTAGAAAAGGGTCAGACTGAAAACAATGAAGAAAAGAAGAAGAAACCAAAGCCTAGAGCACATGTAACTCCGAAGCAGAGCGGCCAGCAGCCCAGCACCTCCAAGAAGCGACAAAGGTCGAATAAAAGCACACCTCTCAAGGGATGTCTGGAAGCTAGTTACCGAAAAGTAGACAAGCAAAAATCAGGTTGGCTAGTCATATAGACCAGCGAAAACGCTGGAGAAACTGGTTGATAGATACATAAGGGACTAAATCTTAACGGAAAACCCATTAAGTGATCGTCAATATGCATATCAGTGGGTAAGGTCCACAGACTGGATGATTTGAATAGACTATTATCAAAGTCAATACCATACAAATAAGTAGCCCTAGCTGCGTTCATGACGTAGAAGGATTCTTCGGCCACATGGAACCCTAGTCAGTGACCGACGCACTCTCAAGGAGGAGTGTCCTGACTCTAATTAGCCTAAGTTTCGCAGATGATCTGGCCATATTCGTTCAGGGGAGATGTCTGGGCACAGTCTCAGAGCGGATGCAGACCGCAATGAATGTGATATACAAGTGTTCGAAAGATTAAGGTCTAACAGTCAATCCAAAAAAAGCACCCGTTGTCCCATTCACAAATAAAAGGGCTTTGCAAGGCTTAAAACCGATAACGCTGAATAACGTGGTGGTACCAATGACCACAGAAGCCAAATACCTAGGTGTGGTGTGTGACCAGAGGCTATCATGGAATCAGCACATCCAAAAGGTCATACGCAAAGCTACAATAGCAATTGTTAGGTGTAGACAATTGTTTGGCAAGAGCTAAAGCTTGAACCCCAACCTTTGGTTGTACACACAGGCCAGTAAGCCAAGGTTAACCTAGGTGGTATGGTGGCGTAGAACGTAACAGTTTGAGGCATTCAAAGGCAGACATGCCTGATTGTCACAGGGGTCTTGGAGACCGCCCCAACTGCTCACAGACTGCTGCAAGGCCAGGTTCCCATTACTTTGTTAAGGGAAAAAAGCAAACAGAGTTATATTTACTGCAGAGCTCACAAAGGCGAAACGATGTCAGAATAATTGTAAGTCTCTTAACAGGATATTGTCGGTTCAGTAAAAACATGATACCAGCTGGACTTAGCAGATGAAGACTTCTGTTGATACGGCAAAAAGAAGGAAGAAACCGCATGTCCTATGCCAATGTGAAGGCCTTGCAAGCGCGGAGTATTTAGTATTGGGAGAGGAGAAACTGGCTGCTCTATGTTACGTGGAGAGGCCACTGTCAAGGCTATTAAGTCTCATTAAGAGGGCAGGGTTTAGATAAGGTGCTCTAATCCTATTCTAGAGATGATGGGTGTTCGCAATAGATCTATAAAGGTCGCAGTGATGCAGGCTAACAGCCAACCCAATGAATATCTATCTATCTATCTAACGATAACAACAAAGTACCAGTTACAAGGTTGACAAGTTGAGTGGGATTATTTACAAAAAGGTATGTAATGAGCTTTATAGCTGTTAATGCTGCATAACTACAAAGATGGAAAGAGAGTGTATAAAAAAAAGACAACAAGTAAATCGACATAAAAAAAATGGTTAGACTGATACAACAGAGAAGGTGTCATACATAAAGCAAATAACAAAGTTTTTAAAAATTAAATACTAAAAAAATATTTAACAAAACCAAAACTATACTGAATTTAGTAAGCAAATTACTTGGTTATTTTGTTTCAATTTTGTAATTATGAGAAAAATAATAATAGTTTTGTAAGCTGACCATATGATTGGCTTATTTTTCTGGAGTCTGTTCGGGTGAATGCTCTATTTATGCTAAAGTTTTGGGGGCGTGATCCGCCCATGTTTCTACGCTCCAAAAAGGAACTAAAAAGAAGATTTAACAAAGCAACCACGTGACCAACATTCGCCTTGAGCTCATTAAAGTCTCAGAAATCTATTCTCGTAGTCGAAACAAATCCTTATAATAACTTCTATATGAATAAATACAATAAGGTATGTCTAATAAATACTTAGTTTCTAAAAACAAAAGGACAGTTAGGAAAAATAGGAATGAATATACAGCGTAGAATAAAAATGTTTCAACTAAGTATTAAAAACAGACAATAACAAGACATTGATAATTTGGCTCTAGGAAATTAAAAAAAAAAAACATTTTAAACAAAAAAATAAACAGGTCATCGCTGTATTGTGATACCATATTTTTTATATTCATTTCTACAAAATATTCCTATTTTGTTTTCTCGCCAAATTTGACTTTTACTTTTCGCAGAGATTTTCCAATATCTGAATACTACTTTACTAAGGTTATGTCGTTCTACTAGTCTTAAAAGGTAGATAACCCATGACTTAGTTGAGCTAGTTAGGGAAATAACGCCATTTAGGACGTTTTAACGTTACAAAAAAAAGCGGATCATTTTTTTTGTTTTATAATACATTATACAGTTGGAACTGCTTCTTGTTAAATATTTTTGAAGTAAATAACATTTTCTTAAACAATACTAACAGTAGAAATAAAATTAGTATAATACAATACCTAAATAATTTGTGGAAAAAGTTAAATCATTTCCATCTGACGACTTTTTCCCAATATCACAAATAACACCGGCATTGTTTATCAACACATCAATTTTGTCATATTCTTTTTTTATTTCATCCACAAAATTCCTAATGCTCGTCAATTCAGAAACATCTAATAATTTCAATTTAACATTTGCATCTTTGTTCACATTCCTTACTTGCTCCAAGGCATTTATTCCTTTTTCTCCGTTACGCACAGCAAGAATTAAATTAGCACCTAAAAAACAAAAAGAAATTGGAATATATATTGTGATTTTATACGAGAAACACAAAATGTTTTTGTTGATATTTCTGGAAAACGTTGCGAAATGTATGGTACAAAAAATATAAGCATCTTTCAGACTGTGATCTAACGAATGATTTTCTCTAAAACGGAGTGATGTATGTGGATTATGATTTTTTTACCTTCTTTGCAATATTTGCAAATTTCAATAAGTTTGTTGTTACTTATTTTTATTTCTAGAATCCGATGTTTTCGATTTGTTTAATTTAGTTGATGATCAACTAAATACACGTTTTTCATAAAATTGATTGGCATTTCAAGTTCTTTTGGATACAAGTAGAAATGTGACGAGCAGTATCATGCTGAAAAAACATTTTACGCCCTTTGTTCCAAGAGAAAGTCATCTAATTCCTGTGTTAAAAACTTGAAAAGTTGACCAACTAATCGAAATAAAAATTCCTCCTAATTTATTATCTCCTTGCACAAATACAACACGCTTATTCGATCTGGTAAAAGAGCACGCCAAACATTTACTTTATTAGTAAATTGACTATTATACACCTACGTTAAATCATGTAATGTATGATTGTATAAAAGTAAAGTTTGTCTCATAATCACCAGGAGTAAATAAATTTTGGTTTTGGATTTTCCCGGAATGAATGAATAACTAGAGCAGTAGCTACATCGTCGTCCTCATACGTCTTTGTTGTCTTCCAGAAATCATCTCCAATCGAATTTCTTTTATATTTTTTTATCCATTCCAAACATCTGGAGATAATAATAATTATTATAATAATAGCGTTAATTGCCCAACAGTATAAGTTCTGTAAGTAGAAAAGAGACGTAATATAAAAAATAGTTCGTGAATAATTCCATATTTGTGCAAATATCCGCTGGAAACTACCTATATATGTCATTGACCTAAGTATTTTTAAAAGTATAATATGACTGATTTTTTCAAAGGCTTTGGAGAAATCGGAGTAAATGCTTAAATATTATCCAGGTACTGTGAATATCCAAACTTAATTTCTTGTTTAACTATTGTCCTAAGTTTACTGAATTCCTGGTAGCCGCAATATTTTATGTTCTTTTGTAGCCCATATGATTTTTTCTTTTTTCTTTATTAGATTAATAAATGCACGCGTACCTATAGGTACCACACTGGATATTTATGTTTAAATTTTCTATTAAATGAAACATGAACATCAAGAATATTTTATAAATTCTTATAAAAACTTTCCACTGCTTTATTTGAATTATTTAAATTATCAAGAAAATGCCAATCAACACATTATTATCATTATCATTATATAATGCCAATCAACAAATTATATTATTATCATTATTTATCATTATATGATAAAAAATAGTAACTCTTTTATGGTTATACATTTTTTTATTAACATTTGTGTCTACTTATTACGAATACTTTATTTAGCTCAATATGTAGTGAAGGGTGATAAGCATCTTCATGAACAAGTACATTATTTTCTCGAATAACAGAACAACTCATTTTACTCATTACCAGGTCCAGTATAAGGCTGCAATTATTAAAAGCTTTGTTGAATTGTTTCATTTTCAAAAAAGTTAAAAATTTTGTAATCTTATTATCCTCTATATTATTGAAAATAAAATTGGTAACATTAAAGTCTCCCACATTGAGAACCTTTTAATTGATAATGTAAGATTTTTGACCCAGTAAGTCCATCTAAAAAGCTTTCAAAATTCTCCAGAGTAGTTGTGGTGGAATGTAAATATAGTCAAACTATTAACATGACATTTACACACTCAAAAATCAATATCAGGAAATTGTCATGCAAGTCTTGTAGTATAAAAGTTTCAGATTTCATATATAGCAGGATCAAAAGCAAGTAACACACCACCACCAGAAGTTTAAAAAGTTACTTCGGTGAACATCATAATGACCATTAGGAAATAATTAGAGTTAATTTCAGGCTTTAGCGGTGAGCGCAATAATGTTGTATTCGAAATCACTAACAATAACTGAAAATTGGTCAATTTTGCTGTTACATTCTGGTAAAAGATGGATATTGCCTAATTTTTTATGATGTTGGAGTTTTCAAGTTAAGATTTTAGGCGCTTCGATTTTTTTTTTAAACTGAGCGTATTGTTCATTCATTCTCCAATATTATCCTGCTATTAGACTCCGCAAAATCACCGAACCTTATTGGCTTGATATTTCTTGTAGATAAATCCGGAGAAATAGTATTTAAGATATCAGACACTATATTTTTATCTTTTATTCTTTGCTTATCAAAGTATTCACTTTGATCAGGCTCTGCAACTCTAAACGTAACAATGTTGTTACGATGCTTTTGTTTTTCGCTAAATTCGGTCATCCCTTCTTCAATGAGGCGAAGCCGTATTTTGAGCTATTCGGGCGTTTTCAGCTCTTAGCTCTTTGATATCATTTTAAAGTTGTGTGATTATGCCTTCCAGATCTTTTATATCTTTTTACAATGCTCTGCAGTTATTACAAGTCTTATATATTACTATAGTGGGATTATAATTCAAAGCAACACACAATTTTAGTATGCTACAGATCTCCTGCGGCTCGCCCTGCAATTGCTAACTCGTCCAGTAGAAGACGACTTTCGGGAACTTATTACGTAAACTACTTTTAATTTGTACTTTGACTTGCTATATACCATGTATAATTTATAGTTAAATAAACTATCAATATATTAAGCGCACGTACTTCATTTGCCTAATTTTATTATCGACAATAAATATTTACAATTGCGTTTTATATAAAAGTCTGCATATAGAAATCTTATTTAATAGACGAGAAAGTGTATTCTTCCAGGAATCGTACGATATTAAACTTAACATTAACAATGCAGTTTTTCTCACAGTTTTTGATAATTTGCTCAGAACAGCACTGAACCAGTTTAACAATAATAGAATGGAGATAGATATTTTTTATTTAAATACTTCTGCTATACCATAGCACCAGATATAATATTTGTTGAAGACTAAACATTATTGAAATTAGAATTTAAAATCTCATTAAAATGGGAACAGGTATGTAGTAAGTATGGTAAGTATTTTCTCTCACTAGTCGATATAAAGATCTTAAGGATCTCTTTGGAATTATGAAGACTTCTCTAGATATGCAATGATCTTTATAAACTGACACATTTGTTATTTTTTCAATTTATTTTATTTTTATGATGATGCAAACAGTATAATTCAGTTTTTACGTAAAAATTCTTTGTAATTTACCAAAGTTGATTATATCTAACTTTGATGTTTAAATATTTGTTGTAAAATTATTCTAATATAGTTCTTGGTGTGAGTGGCTTTTAAAAAGAAATGTAGTGTCGTCAGCATATAAAAAAATATTTAACTTAAAAGGGATAAATGTTGATAGTGGTAATAATAACAATCAATATTTTTTCATGTATAATTTACAAAACTGTTTACCTTTATAACCATTGATGTACATACATTTCATAGAAATTAGTAACGTAAAGGGTATAATTTAAAAAGAGATTGACAGGTGTCAACAGTTCAAACTTACCTCTTTGTGCTAATTCTTTGGCAGTTTCCAATCCAATACCTCCTGATCCACCAGTAATAATAATATTCCTTTTCTCCACTCTAGCAGGACTTGTGTAATATTTACCACCAACATATAGACTGAAATAAATTTTGCTTAGTTAACCATTTAAATTCCTTGTTTCTTTTCCATCTGAACTAAGGAAAAACTCACCGAATCGCGCTAACCACACTTATTAAAAGAGAGATCACATAGGGCCACCAACTATCAGTGAATTTTTCAAACTCTTTCACAAATTCGTAATAATTTTCCATCACTAAATACACCGAGTAAAGGTTGGTGTATATAACAAGGAAATAGACCTTCCTCTAAACTTCTACAATTATAGATTGAATTAAATTGGAGTCGGATGCATCAAATTTTGTATTGTAATTTAAACGAACACGCACAGGGGGCATTGTTACTAAGTAAACAAATTGTACTTTCGTTTATTTAAATACGTTCAATATTTATGCTACCTGATATAATAGCAATAAAGTTTCAGTCGACTAAATTATTTTTGGATTAAACTTGTAAGACGGGTTTCAAGTTGTCTTGTACTTGGGTAAGTTTATCTACTGCTTAGAAAAACTATAATTCATAATTTTGTAATACATACTAAATGATCAATTTTATAGTTTGACGTTTAGATGTAGTACAAAAAGTACAATGTTCACTATTTTCACCACTTTCACTATAGGTTCTCACTTAGTACAAAGTTCACTATTTTGACTAGTTACCAAATTCGTAGTTTTTTTTAACCTATGTATATGTACAGGGTGAGTCGGGAGGATCGCACCAAACTTCAGGAGTGTATTGTATATGCGAAAATAATAAAAAAACTCAAATTTTATCTGATTCTCCTTTGTTTTCAAGTTATAGCATTATTATAAAATTTCTTATCGTAATATTCCAATAAGTTTTTAAACATAACTAATTTAGCCTCAAAACGGTTTCTCGTTTTCGTGTGTTATTCTTATACTTGTCAATATGAGCTCATTGTCAAAGTGATTTACGTTTAGAGTTTGTTCGATTCCGAGTGTTACAAAAGGTCAGAAAATTATTCAAATCTTGAATTTGCAAATATGGTGATTGTGTATGGTTTCTGTAATCGTCGACGGTTTCCACGAAAGAGAATTCCAGATAAAAACGTATTTATCAGAGTTTTCAATAAACTACGTGAGACGGGAAGGCTTCCCAGTGCTAACATAAGATTCGACAAGGTTTAGAAGAAGTAGAAAATATTCTGGATTTAGTAGAAGATGATCCAATGATTAGTTAACGAAGAATTGCTACTCAATTGAGCATTCCTCAAATCAGAGTAATTAAAATATTCCACGAACAAGGTTTCTATCCATACTATTTACAGCGTGTACAGCACCTCCAACCAAAAAATTATGCAAGACGCATGCAATTTTGTCGATGGATAAATAACAATCGTCGTGTTGTATCGCACATACTTTTTACCGATGAAGCAACATTTACTCGTGACGGTATTAATAATAGTAGCAACTCCCATGTATGGTACGACGAAAATCCTTACTTAACAGTTGAATTTTCAGCACAGTATGGTCGATAGTTATTTAATTGGCCCTGTTATTCTTGAGAAACGCCACACAGAAGGGCATTACTTAATTTTTGTACAAAAGATCTACTAGAGGAGCTTCCTCTAAACATCAGAATGCAAATGTATTATCAGCAAGATTTTGCCCGTCAGGTGAAGCAACATTTGGACGAAAGGTTTCCAGTGCATTGAATTGGTCGCGGAGGTCCTACTAGTTGGCCTCCACGATCACAAGACCTCACACCATTAGACTATTGTTTATGGGGCTGGCTTAAAAATGAAGTATACAGAGTTAAAGTCGACACTCGGGACGCTTGGTGGAGAATTGGTGAGTTGATGGACAAACCAGTACCGGAACTGAAATAAAAAGGGAATCTCTTTTTACGAGTTTAAAATACAATTAATCATCGTCTGCAATAATTTTATTACTCTGAATTGAGTCAGTCTGCTTTTTAATCATCTGGATTCAACTCATTTCACACGTGACACTTACTCAATTGCTCCTTGAGCACATGTAGGTACCTATGTATAACATTAATGAGACAAATTATTTGTCAAATTGACAACTAAATTATCAAACAATCACTTTTTTGTGCTCTAGCTTAAAAAGCCGACTGACTACTAATGCATCTGTTGCTAAATTGGTTAGAGGCGTTACCAGCTATAATAGGTAAAGGTAACAACTTAGAATCCCGCTGTATGTGACATTTTAAGTAATTTTATTAAATAATCTCAGAGTTACATTTGACTGTAAATGAACTTTTAACATTCATATCAATAATATAGTTTCAAATAGCTATAAAATGCTTGCTGTTATTTTATTTTCTGTTAAAGGCACGGACAGCTATGGCCATTAGCCTTGCATCTGCTTATACAGGGTGTCCCAGAATTAACTACGGAAACTTCGTATACGTATTCCTTGATGACAAATAAGTAGGGTCTTTCCTATAAAAAAAATTTTTTTAGAGACTCCTTTCAGAGTTATAACCCTTTAAAGAGGGGTGGTAAAATACGGTTTTAATTTAATATCTTCTGATTGGTCCAAGATAAAAAATTAAAAATTTGGGTGAACATCATTTTTATAAAGACGCATTTCTCCTGCCACTTTTCACCTGCCCTACCCCATTCTAAGGGTGCAAATCAAGGAACCCCTCTTAATTTTTTTTTGTAACTTTCTTAGCAATTAATATTTGCAATAACAAAAAATTATTTTAGGAAGTTTTGATTATTTAGAAACTTTTTTGTTCCTTGTCGTTTTTTGCGAAATCGTTTCGGCTTGGAGTAAAAAAATAAAAAGTAGGACCATGTCAATTGAGTATCGTGTATTGCGATCAAGTAGCGCACATTTTACCACCCCTTTTTAAAGGGTTATAACTCTGACAGGAGTCTCTAAAAAAATTTTTTTATAGGAAAGACCCTACTTATTTGTCATCAAGGAATACGTATACGAAGTTTCCGTAGTTAATTCTGGGACACCCTGTATAAGCATTGACAATATTCCTTAAATTTTGTGGTACATATCAATTTTAGATACATTAATACTTTGTTTAAGTTCTTTTCCTGCATCAATTGAGCCATATCGTTGGGGAATTTTAACTGCTGTCGCTGTAAGTTATATTTACTGCATTCCAGTAGTAGATGCTTTACATCCAATTCCGTTATGCATGTATCGCACAAAGACCGATTTCTTCCTAAGAGCGTATAAGGGGAGGATAGGTTTGTATGACCTATACGTAATCGTGTGATAATAATTTGTTCTCTACGTTTTAGATTTATTGCACTGGCTGGGGGATCTGCAGCTGGTTTTATTTCCTTTAAATTGGATGTTGTACTATTCCATTGGTTTTGCCACAGGGTAAGTATTTTCCTTTAAAGGTGAGCTTTTCTGTCTTTTAGGCTAACGATGTTAATATCGGTTCTGCAAGATTCAGCAGTTTGCTTTGCTGCAAAGTTTGCTTTTTCGTTTCCGATAATCCCCACATGACTCGGGACCCATACAAAGACTATCCTTTTACCACTGGATTGAATTCTGTGACATTTTTCTATTACAATTCGAGTTAAATGATCTGTAGCGAATGTATTAGATATTGCTTTTAGTGCACTAAGCGAATCTGACAAATGAGATTAATTTCGTTAGTGCCGCTCTCAACGTATTTTAGTGCTTTATATATTCCATACATTTCTGCCGTAAATATACTAGTGTGTTTCAAGAGGGACCAACAGAAACTTTGATTGTTGACAGAGATGGCACTGCCCACACCTTGATCAGTTTTTGATCCATCGGTAAATATGGTTAGTGTTTTGGTATTTGTTCCAAATAAAATGAAGGGCTTTCTGCAGTAACACAACTTTATTGTATAAATATCAAAATATGAAAATTGTGAAAAATTGTGAAAACTCAAAAAACCGTCCCTTCATTACCAGTTTGACAAATTAAACTATTTTATGTTTTTTGTTATCAGATTTTTAACTAATTGATAATAAAGGGATTAACATACAGTATGTTTATAAATTAACTAAAATAATATATTTCACAGTATTGGTCTAGAATACTTCGAAACTCGAATTTTATATTTCAGACATTCTAGGTGTACCGTAGGTCCTACGGTACACCTCCTACGGCGTAGGAGCTTTAATTTTCCAAACAGAGACTTGGTTTTGTGACACAAATAATTCTGGTTGTCCTGGTCTAATTGTTCCCATAATTGTTTGGCACGTATTACCGCTGGTCTAGTTACTGTTGGTCTAGATTCGTATACAGCCTACAAGTTTTCGTTTCTCACACTATCAAATATCGGATGCTCAGGTTGTAATTTGACTTTTACGAAATATTTGGCGAGTAATCTTTTCCGTCTAGTGGAGGTATACCTGCTTCACAGTATAATGATAAGTATGGACTAGTGCGATACGCACATAACGCCAATTAAAGGGATGTATTCTGAATTTGTTCTAGGGCTAGTAAGTGTGATTTCCTAGCTTTATATAATACAACCATAATCTATTTTAGTTAAAATTAAAGATTTACATAGGTCTAGTAAAACTGTTTTATCTGATCCCCAGTTTAAACTGGCCATTGTTTTTATGATGTTCACCCGTTTTTTACATTCAATTGCCAGGTTAGCGATCTGCTCTTTCCAGTATAATTTCTTATCAAAAATTAAACACAGGAATTTGATTGCACTTTTGATTTCTAGTCTACTCCCGTAAAGAGTCAGGTTGGGAACGTCATGCGGTTTTCTCAATCTGCAAAAATGTATACAGTAAGTTTTACTAAAAGACATTTTGAGACCATGATTGTCGGAATACTCTATTAATAAGTTTATCGTAGTTTGCAATTTTGTCTCTATCTTTTTCATTTTTTATGCTGAATACTAAATGGCTAAGTCAGCCACATACAGGCTCTTACCAATTTCTTCTGGGATAACATTAGCTAGTCCATTAATGGCAATGATAAACAACGCAACGCTCAATGTTAATCTTTGAGGAATTCCGTTGATGATTTGATGAGTTTCTGATAGAGATTGTCTTACTCTGACCTTAAAACATCTATCTTTGAGGAAGCTTTCGATAAATTTTGGTAGATACCCCTTTAATCCTATCTATGCATGACTTCGAGTATGCCATACTTCCATGTTCTGTCATATTCTTTCTCTATATCAAACAGAAAAGCTACTGTATGCAACTTATTTAAAAACCCGTTCTGAATTTTATTTTCCAACAGCGCCAGTTGATCGAGTGTGGATCTATTTTGACGAAATCCCACTTGATATTTTGATATCTTATTCTCCAAGTACCACATTAGTCTTACACTTACCCTCTTTTTACAGGATCTTTCCTAAACAACAAGTTAGTGATGTAGGATGATAGTTATTTACGTCGAGGGTGTCTTTCCCGGATTTAGGGATAGCAATAATGATAGCCTCTTTCCAACACTTTCTGTCCATATTTTACTAAATAGATTAATTAGAATAAATATTATTGATTTTTATTATCAAATACTAGTCATTGCTAGTTTTTAAAATAAAAGTAATAGAATAAATTATGTTCTTGTTTTTTTTATAATCCAACGCGAGGTAGTTAGGGAAAACCCACGAAATTTCCAAAGTAAGATGGATCGGAATGCGGTTTTTTGCATTTGATTTGTTAGCGCGTCAGGAAATTTTGTCGCTATTTTTTATAATGTAAAAATGGAAAATTGCATTTGAAAAGTACATTCTGAACAGACAATAGATAGAAAAATTTCAACTCGGTAAGTATTACTGGAAGTGGGTTCAACTTTTGTACTCAGGGGTTTATGGGGTCGCTGGTGCCGAGGGTGGAGGGTATACCTCTTCTCCTGGAGTTTTATACAAACTCTAGAGAAAATCAGTGCACACTTGGTATTGGGGCATTTTTGGGGTGTCTGAACATGAACATCATGATGCGAATAACGAAGTTTTAAGAAATTCGTTATTTATTCGTATCAGATTTTAAATCTTGAATTTTAAATTTACCGCTCTGGCTATTGGTAGCACTCAGTATAGATACATAACAGATATTATAGGCAGAACAAGAAGAAGGAGAAGAAGGCAATGATGATAATATATCATTTAAAATTAAAATTGTGAATTCACATTGTTATCTTTTATATTCTTATAAATAAAATCTATAATTTCTTTTTACTTTTGAAAATAACTGGTATTTTCAAAAATTTATTTTCCACGCATCTTCTTAATACTTACAAAAATGTATATTTAGGGACCTCAAAAAAAGCCCGAATAACAAGTTTCGCCTAATTTTGTAATAATTTTTTTTTAAATTCCAGAAGAAGAGGTAGGTACTTTCTACCCTAGACACCAGATACTTAGGAGACTTTTGGCACCATGATATTCTTGTTCAGCGACCCCAAAAACACCCTAGTATTTGAAATTATTATTCCAGTGTTGGCTTCCATTTAGCAATAATTCGCATATATTGTTCACCAACATGGTTGGTACTCCATCGACCTTTCCGATTCAGATTTAACGATTCTAAGCTTTCTTTACAACACCTTATTAAAATCCCAAACGTTGAATCACTTCAGGCAGAAGATTTATAAGCTACATTTAAATTTTCTGTTGGTGGTGTTTTTTTTTGTTTAGAAATAGTTTTAATAATTTTTGTAGCTATTTTGGAATTTTGAATATTTTAGAACAATTTTAACAGACCTGTGGGTAATGAATTCTCTATAACAAAACTCTACTAGATGATGGAAAAATACAAAAATATTGTCTGTTAAAACCGTAAGAACACTGGTTTACGTGTCAAATTAAAACTTAAATTACGTAATTATTACTGATCCCGCAAAAAATAACCGATATTTTAGAAATAAGAGAGTCAAAATCTATAATTTGACACAAAAAAATTCAAAATCGGAGAGAGCCCGCCTGCTATCGTCAAGCGTAAAATTATTTTAGACACATCTCATAAATTAAATAAATACTATTTTTAGTCACAATCGTTTAAAAGTAGACGGTTGGAAAGTAGACAATTGTTAACCAGGGTGAAAAATAGCTACTTACCACCCGTTACCCATGGTTACGTGCCTCCATAGGTAAAAATGATTAAAATTGCCAAATCTGACAAACGTTTTATATCGGTATCGGTACTCAGGCAACCAGTATAACGACAAAGACCAAAACGAAACTTTAGTAGAATAAAATTTCTGTAAAAACATATGTATGTACTGAAAAAAACTTGGTAAAATAAATTAAGAGAAATTTATATTAAGTGAAGGCAACATGTTGATTGTTAGGTTATGTTGTCGCAAGAGCACGCTGATAATATGAAGGGAACGAAAAAGTGCAAACATTGCAAGAAAAAAGTGGTGGAATCCCTGGATTGTGTAAACTGTGGGTCTAACTTTCACCCTAGCTGTGGGCATCAAGCTAAAGTTGTCAATAAAAGTGGAATAGTCTTCTGTTGTGAAACTCCTGGTAAAAGTGAGGTTAGCATAAATAACCTGGGAGATTCAATCGTCGACATGGATGAAAGAAGGCTCAAGAATCTTATTCGGGATTCTATTAATCAATTTTTAGGTCCTATAGAGAAGAAAATTGACAAAAAATTGGAAGATTTGACAAAATCAGTACAATTTATGTCGGACTCCTTTGAGGAACTTAAACAGAAATTTAAAAATACGATAGATGAATTAAAAGTAGTAAAAAAAGAAAATGAAAATATTAAAACCAGATTGCAGCTATTGGAAGTGAAATTTGAGGATCTTGAAGTAAAAGATAAAGTAAATAATATTATCGTTGTGGATGTACCTAAACAGGATGGAGACGACGTGAGAACCACAGTGAACAAAATTGTGAATACAATGCAAGTATCATTTAACAATAATGATATTGCCGACTGCTACAGACTGAACAAAAATGAAGATGGTCCTAGTCTGGTTAAATTTCATCATCACAATATTAAAAAAGAGATTATGACCAAAATAAAAAAACTTAAAGGAATAACAACTGGCAAATGCAACCTCCAAGGAGATAATAGAAAAATATTTTTCAACGATGATCTTCCTTTAAGAAGATTAGAGAAGTTAAAAAGGATAAAGGTTACAAGGCTGCTTACTGCATTAATGGAACATTATTTCTGAAAATAAATGATCAAGATCCTGCTATTAAAATTAGAACAGAAAATGATCTGGAAAACTTGAGTTAAAACATTATTTTATAATATTTATCTTGCAAAGCCTTAATCATTAAAATTCACTGAAAATAACATTTTAGATGATGTGATACAATTGTATGTGACAATTTAAGTGCAACTACTGCATTTGACAACACTAGTGGCATCAATGTACTGCATGTCAATATTAGAAGTATAATTCATTCACTTCTTATTTCAATCTCAGTAGACTATGCATTTTATTTCTTGGATTGGCACTTCAATTTGTTGGGTTGGTACCTACTGTCGAAATATTGACAGCACATTGTCAAAGGTAAAATTGTTAAAGATTCAATAACGAAATATTTGATGCTTTCTTAGATTCAATATACAATGCCAAAAAAAAATAAGTACAGAAATTCACAACAGCATCGTTAGATGTTATGGTATGTTTAGGAAACAAGCTAACAGCTGTGAGAGTGTTTATTTAAATCAATTGGCCGAGGTTTTTCAAGTAAGTACGATTTTATGTGTATTTCTTTTAAATCAATTCTAGTCGCTAACATAAACTTATATATTTTGCATTAGATTAATTGAGAGAGGTTTTTGTAATGAATTTATAAATATGTATCACTTTTTTAAATAAAATTTATATTATTAAAAGAACACATAACCTTTTTTGACAGATATCATAATAAATTATATACAATGTTGTCAGATTTCAAATTTCGAAATTATACATTTTTGTAACTATAATTTAATTCAAAATTTTGTTAAATATTTTTAAATCTCTTAACTACCGTTGTGTAACTGAGGTATATTTTTTGAATCTAATTAATATGACAAACATTCTAAATGCTTAATTTTTTTAGATCAGTGTATCGAAAATACGGAAGATTATTAAAGAAGGATTAAAAAATAATGAGAAAGTCGCAGATAAAGGATGTAAAACTGATACATTTGAGAAGTTTATTTTAAAAAAAGACTTACAGCGACAGATTTGGATGTACCATGCTAAAACTGAACATTTTACTTAAGACAAACTTTTGACTGATGCTAAACAAAATTTTGATTTTAAAGGGGGACGTACGACACTATACAAACTTATTAAATTAATGGGATACAAATTTAAAAAAGTAAATGGACGACATATTTTATGTGAACAACGACACGTTAAAATTAGAAAGATCGCTTTCATTCGGAAATATAAACAACTAAAAAGTCTTGCTGAGAGAGTTAGATTCGTGTACCTAGATGAAACATGGATCTATCAAAATGGTAGTTCAGTGCGTCAGTGGGTGCATGATTCTGACCTAAAAAGTAATTCAGCTCGTGTAAAATCCGAAGGAAAGCGATTTACTATTTTACACGCAGGGACTGATACTGGATTTTTGGAAGGATGTGACTTGTTACTAGACTCTTCGAATACAGACCTTCACTATCACAAAAGTATGAATGGTGACCTTTTTAAAAACTGGGTTGTTAATCAACTCATTCCTGCTCTATCTGTATTTCAAGAAAAATGTGTGGTGGTCATGGACAACGCGCCATACCATTCAGTTCAAATTAACAAACCACCCTCTTTTTCAGCGAAAAAAGCAATGATGCAGGAATGGTTGATTAACAATAACATTAGGTTTGACACAAAAATGACAAAGAAACAACTGTACTCTATAATCTTACCTTATAAAACTGACGAAAAGACATATGTAGTGGATGAAATTTTAAAACAACGAGGACATGAAGTACTTCGACTACCACCATACCATTGTCACTACAATCCAATAGAACTAGCATGGGGGTTTACTAAGACATATTATAACAAACATATTACATCTACTTATATTGACCAGGAAAGAGTTAAAAAACTTGGACAGAAGCATTGACTAAATGTACACCAGACATGTGGCAAAATTTTTGTAGACATACAGACGAACTTATTTTGGCAGATTGGACTACTTACATGGGAAACTGCTCAGATGACAATATTCCTCCTTTAATTATTTCATTGGAGGAATCAGATTCTGACGATTCCGATTTTGGATTTGATAGTGACTCTGATTCTTCCAGTGAAATAATGGAAGAGGATTGATCATACAAATACACCGACAACATTTACATGTTACATCTAAATCTGCATCTGTATTTGTTTTTATTTGCTTTTATGTAATTTATTAAAATATTTTTTTCATTGTATCGGTTTGAAATGTCTAACAAATCTTAATTTTTCTGAAAAATTTCTGTTATAAAGAACATTATTAAAACATCAGCATATTTAAGTCAAATGCGACACCACCTGGGGCGGACCAGGAAAATCAAATTTTTACTGGAGTATAGTTTCCTCAATTAACCCATTGGATGTGAAATTTTATTATCCTACAGCCACTAATACAATAATGTTACACTACGATGCCATTTGGATGTAAAATAGAAGACTTTAAAAAAGATGGATACCTATAGACTTTGAGTACTGTCTTTTTATGTTAAACTCAAAACTGATGAAATAATTTTTTTTACCACTGCTTGAATAATTTAAAAGTTTTATTATACATTTGTAAAAAGGATCTTTTACTATTGCTTGAGTAATTTAAAAGTTGTATTAAACGTTTTTATTAATATATGTATATGTGCTACATTTTGAATTTTACTTATATTATTTATTTGTAATAAAATGTAAATATAAAAGTATATTTTTTTACAAGCATGCGTAAAACAACACTTTTCCGCACGCATTTTAATTCAGAAAATATCTCTTTCTCTTTTTTTATTAAATGAATATGTCCTTCAATAACCTTTTGGAAAATTATTGTATTATTACTTTTATGTTGTTGTACCTACTACATACAAATAGTAAAAAAAAGATTATTTTGCATAAAAATAGAGATTTTTAAAATGTTTGTTCTTAAAAAAATCATAATTTATTAAAACACCTCTGTAAACGTTACTCAAAGCAACAACAAACTTTAATTGTCACAAATTAAAATTTTGTTACATTGTTAGGAGTTGAAAATAAAATTTAAAAAATGAATAAAGTATCTTTTTTATGCTTGTAGAAAAAATATTGATCCTAACTCTTGCGGGAAAGTATAACTTTCCGCACTTGATAGGTTAATAACTATTTTCGTTCTAGATCAATAATATAATATGATAATTGACTATAAACAGGGATCTGTTCTGTGCAAAGGAATGTGTTATTTTGAATATCAGTCAAAATTCATGTGAATTTAAATAGACCATTCTTGGATATTAATAGTACCTACTTGCAGCGAAAACTGACGTATCTACTTTAGTACCTATTCAATTTAATATTAAATACATTGACTTATTTTCGGCAAGTTTTAAATTTGGTTTGCAGATTTAATTACTTAAGATATTTGTAATGAATACACATATTTTTATTGAAGACGTGACAACATCGTATTTACAATTTAAGGTCCAGACACACATAACCGGTCCGTCAACGACACGAATGTGGGCCGAGTGTCGTCCGTCAGACGGTCTGCGTCTCTAGTGGCCACATATTACCGACAGGAGAACGCCAACGTGTTTCGTTGTGTTGATACCTGAATATCAGTTAGTCCATTTTTAAGGTAGCGGTTAGATTATCAAAACCATGTTAGCGAATTTTACAAATAGTGATTTGGCAATTATAGCAATTGCTTTAGATGACGAACAGTTTAAAAAAAGTAATGAAAGAAGAATAAACAGAATATGGATTCATAGATTCATAAGGCTTTTACTTCTAAGGTTTCTGCTATATTCTTCCAAATTCTATCTTTATATTCTGTATTTCTATACTTTTCGCTGCTCTGATCATAGAGCACGGGGTATTTGCGAACCTCTTCTATGAGTTTTTCAATTTCCATGCTGGGCGACAACGATCCGTCACCGTCAAAAATTAAAACAAAACTAATCCAGCCCCGATGCTGATCCGTTGCCGTTCCGTCTCTCGGGCGTCAGCCGGTAATGTGTAAGCAGTCTCATTTAATTTCATTGGTCAAATCCTTCACCGTATGACGAACGACACTCGGACTACACTCGTGTCGTTGACGGACCGGTTATGTGTGTCTAGACCTTTATAAGACCACAGAACAATATGAACAGACGTGTATTATACTGGGCGAATTTCATGTAACTAGGTAACAGAGCCTACTGAGATGGAAATAAAAAGTGAATGGCTTTATATTTATAAAAATTTTGACCAATTTCTTATCTTTCTTGAAGCAACCGGCAAGCATTTTGATGTAATTGTTATGTCTGAAACACATACAATCTATAATACTGCAGATTTCAATATACCAGGCTACATTAATTGTTGGAATAATAGTTCATTAAATTCATTTGATGGATGTATAGTTTATATCACCGAAAATACATATCAAGGACATCAAGTCATTAAAAAAAATAAAGTTAATATGGTTAAATCTTCACTATGTAAGAACAATTTCACACTGGACATTTATGCCACATACAGGTCGCATGAAATAGATAAGGAAGATTTTATTGAAAATGTTAACCTAATATTACATGAATCACTAGTGGACCAAAACAGGATGTATTTATTAGTAGGTGATATAAATGTAGACCTGTTAGATGTAAACTCAACTTCTACTAACAATTACATAACAATGCTTAATAGTCAGGGCTTCACAAGTATGAGCAATAAAGCAACTCGAGTTACAGAAGATACTGCAACATGCATCGATCACTTTTTTGTTAAATGTAAAAGTAAACTAATTGAGGAAATGACGTCTGTAGTTTTAGTGAATGATCTCACTGATCATTATCCCATCATGCTTAATATCAATCTTCAATCAAAGAATTCACAAATTAAAAAAAAAATATCACATGATATTATTGATTATATTAAATTACACAAATTTCTCCAAAACTTAAGATGGGATGATGTTCTTGATCAAAATGATGTAAATGTAAGTACAAATATTTTTATAGATAAACTTGTAAATGTTATAATGCAATCCACTGAAAAGAAATATCTTACTAACAAAAATAAAAGATTGAAACCCTGGATCACTGAAGGTCTCTTAGTGTCAATTCGTAATAGAAACAAATTAAAAAACAATGTACTTTATATAGAAATAACTTATAATTAATAAATAATTACAAAGAATATAGAAAAACCCTTTAAAATTTAATTAAAAAAACTAAATATACTTATTATAAGAACTTAACTTTAACGCATTCCAAAGATCCTAAAAAAATGTGGAACGTCATAAAAGAGGCAACAAATGATCAAGTAAATAGGTAATACTGAGATTAAATGTATCATTAATGAAAATAAAGAAAAAATCCTAGATAAGAAAAATATAGCAGATGAATTTAATAGTTATTTTAATAAAATTGGAAATGTATTAGCACAAAAAATAACATGTTGCGATATTGTTGATGAGGTTATATCAAATTCGAACTCATTTTATTTTACACCAGTCACTGAAAATGAACTTATATTGCAAATAAAAAGTCTTAAAAATAATGTTAAGGGGGGGCAGGATAATATTAGTGCTGAAATAATAAAAAAATACCATACTTTTTTGGTGACCCCATTAAAACATATTATAAATAATATCTTTAGTGCAGGAGTCTTTCCTGATAGATTCAAAAGTACAGTGATTATACCTCTACACAAACAAGGAGATAAAAAAATTACCAATAACTACAGGCCTGTAGCATTAACAAGTACCATTAGTAAAATCATTGAAAAATGTATTAAGCAGAAGTTGTTGTCCTTTTTAAACAAACATAAATTGATTAATGATAATCAATATGGCTTCAGGGAGGGCTCTTGCACTGAAAATGCATTGTGCAAAGTAGCCAGTGAAATCTTACAAAATCTGGATCAGGGAAAAAAGGTGATTGGTGTGTTTTTAGATTTGGCAAAAGCCTTTGATACTGTGGCGCATCAAATACTACTAGATAGACTTCATCACATTGGAGTCAGAGGATTAGCTAATAATCTATTCAAATCTTATTTAAGTGGTCGAACTCAACGAGTTAAAATCCAAAATGAATTTAGTAATGAGCTAATAGTGGAACTTGGTGTGCCACAGGGCACAGTACTGGCGCCACTGCTATTTAATATTTATATAAATGGTATACTGTCTACAGTCAATGAAGGCAGTGTTTACTGCTTTGCTGATGATACTGCGGTCATTGTAACAGGGCAGAATTGGCCCACTACTATAATGAAAGCAGAGAGCACAATGCACAAATTAAAGAAATGGCTTGATGGTAGCCTACTTTCCCTAAATGTTGAAAAAACCAAATTCTTAGCTTTCTCTCTTTCCAGTAAAGCATCTCCGGATCTTACCAAAATCATACTCCATGAAAATAAATGTCTGTTAAATAATAATTGTAAGTGTCAAAATATAATAAAAAGAACTGATACTATCAAATACTTGGGAGTGTTTATTGATGATAAGTTAACATGGAAAGAACATATACAAAATGTGACGGGAAAAATTAGAAAATTAATTTATAAATTTTATGAACTACGTAACATACTTGCATTAAAAACTTTAAAAGTTGTCTATCTCTGCTTGCTAGAATCTATAATAAATTATGGGTTAGTTGTCTGGGGTAATGCTGGTCGGACGTTAATGTCAAAATTACAAGTAGCACAGAAATACATTCCTAATAAAAATAATGCTTTTTAAAAATAAGAGATATCCTTCTAATCTAGTTTATCAGGACAGTTATTTACTTACTCTCTATCAACTTTATATGAAATCTGTAATCAGATTTATGTTGAAAAATGACTATTATAAACATCCATTAGCTTACAGCATTAATACTAGAATGGCTGCTAGGAAAGATGTTTGGCTTTATAACCCCAAACATACTACCTGTCAAAACCATATTTATTGTGTAGGACCAAAGGTATTCAATAGCTTACCACATGAATTTAAAAATAAGCCTTATCATATTATCAAAAATAGGATCAACTGTTGGATCATTGATACAAATTTTTCACTTAATTATCTTCACTAATGGAATGCCATTATACTATAATTTTATTACATTACTTTATTTTTTCTCCTTCTTTTTATAATTTCTCTCCTTAGTATGTCACATATAGATGCTCTAATTTATTGATCAGTTAATATTTAGCAACCTAATAGAGTAATCTCTTAATATTGTTGTTAAGCGCACACACAGCAAACCAATTACCATTGTGCGCGGAAGTCTTTTAATTATTATTTTTGTATTTGTATTTCTTTTTTCTTTTCTGAATACTCTATTAATGATATTTAAGGTAAAGGATTGCACTGTAATATAATTAATTATATTTATTATTTTTTAACATTGCTGGTATGTATATTTAAGTTGTTCTCTTAATTTTTAATTAATCTTAATACAATCAATTCTATTTGTATTCTAAATTAAAAAAGATTAATGTTTAGTTATATAGTTATAAAAAATAAACTTTTCCACTTTCCATTCGAAACCCAAAGAAAGAATAAAGTAAACTATAAGGATAAGGCACTATCCGAACAAAGAACAAACATCGGAAAGGAAAAACAAAAAATAACCTTAAATGTAAGCATTAGATGTTCCCAACTACGTTTTGTAACGATTACAGATTCCAGAATAATAACAACGTATTGTAGAATAAACGATTGTTTAGACATTATACATTTTTATTAATTCCAGTGGAATTTACTATTAAAAGAAACGTAACAATAACAACAACACATCGAACAATAGGTAGGTACCAAATAGGTAAATATTATAATAGTTAACATAAAATTAAACAATGTTTGAAGTATAAGTAAAAATTTATCGTAGAATTGTCTTGGGTTTGATTATTAATTGTTATTCTCTCTTTAAGGGAAGGACCAGAAATAGGTTCTTTTGATCATGGGTTGTTTGGCTGTCTAGTGAATTTTCAACATAACCTTCAGCGCAAAAGTACTTGACCTCCAACCTCCTAAACGTTTTAAATTGAGAACATCTCCACCATTATTTACAAATAAAGTAGCTGCCGTTCGACGAAAACAATTTCTACTATTACCAGTATATGAGTCTCTATCTTGTCTAATTGTAAATAAGTGGCAATTTTTTTGAGAAATTCAGCCACACAATTGTGACCTAATGGTTGCTTTCTTAGTTATCCTGGTCTGACTTGCAGAAAAAATCTCCTTCTATATTTTGTTCGAAGGTAATATATTCTGTATCCAATACAAAAGCTCTCGACTAATGCGTTTTTGTGTCAGAAATAACAATGACACATTTTTCTGTTGGCAGATCCACATGATCTATTTTCATTTTAAATAGTTCATCAGTTCGACAGTGGCCGGAGATGCTAAATATTAAAGCAACCTAAAAGATTACCTATATTAAGGCACTATAGATATAGGTATTATCATCAGCCATTTTTATTCCAATGTCAATCAATTTACGTGTCAGACCATAGACAACTTAAAGAGACACGTGCAATCGTATTTTGTGGTGAAAATGGGAACTAAACTAGCTGGTAGTGCGAAAAAGTACTTATAACGGTATAGTAACAGAGTAAGTACTATTAGCGGTTTTAGTTTAAAATAAATTTAAGGTACTTTAAGCATAAAAAGGGTGTTAAAGTAAAATTTTAAACAAAAACATGGTGCGCTGATGTCGGAACTTGTTGCCAACTTTATATTAGGCTTCAACACATCTGTTCTATTATCTCTAGTTTTGTGGTTGACATTGGACAAAACATGGCTGACGATAATACCTATGTTTATAGCATATATGTAATACTTCTATATGGACAGTTGGTATAGGAAAGAACGTCGCAACATTACGGTGCCCACAATATATTTTTTTCTCTTTCGTTCGAGACCTTTTATCCATACTGCGCATGCTTGAAAAGTCTCTAAAATGCGCAGAATTGACTGATGTGCTCGGATGAGAAAGCAAACGATACACTATCTGTTTCACTTCGTTGGAACACCTTCCACTTATAGAAACTGTCCATATAGAAGTATTACATATATGGTTTATAGTGCCTTACCTATATTAAAGGATTACACAACAAAAAAAAAACTATAATTGCGCCATCTTCACACTAGGGAAATTTTAATGATCAAAAGCATAATGAAATTAACAAGAATTCCTAATTTGTCAAATATTTTAGTTTTAAAAATGTATGCGTTAAGTTGTATTTTAATTCTGTAGTCACCTACTGCTAGTATTCTTTATTTAAAATATTCTGAGTATTCATAATATTTGTTTACTGTAGCGAATTAGTTATCAATTTTTATGTAGGTAGCTGAAATTGTTTTATAAGGAACTATCTTTAGGTTTGAGGACACTCTATACTAATATGTATAAAATGTTGCATATGTTCAAGTTAAGTATTCTATGATATTTACTTAGGTCTGGCTGATACGCCGAAATTTGTGCTACCCTAATATTTATTTTTTTATCATTTTCCTTTTTTTTTTTCACTTTTTACGACTTTCTCTAGTTTTTTCTATTGATTTCCTTGTTTTTTTTTTGGTTTTTGTCAATTTTATTATATTTTTTATTCTGTTGACAATTTTTTCTTTCGTTGTATTTTGTAATTTTTCTGGTGATAATTATAATTATATATAGTCTAGTTTTTTATAAGCTGGTATATTAAAACCGTCACAGTGTCCTCCACTAAAGAAGGTTCATAGGCGTACCAATACAATGTATAATGTATCTACCTGTATTTGAATATAAAATAATTTCTTGGATTCCAAAGGTTTTTAAATATTTTAAATTTAGTTCTTGATTCAAACACACCTAGGTCTTAGGTATTGAATTACAAAATTATTTAATTTTAAAGAAAGGGGCAATAAGTTTGGATTTTTTAATTCTGTGTAACAAAAATATAGTAAATATATATTCTCTAACCATATACTTACCTACTAATTACAAGAAATTTCCAGTTTTGACAAATACTTATTAAGGGCTTATTTTGGAAAACCCTGATATGAAAGTGGTAGGTATCTGAATAGTAGGTAAGTATATAATGTAATGTTATTGAGACTTCTCTTATTTGTTCTACAGAAATGATTTAGTGTACAAGAATATTGCTTATAGAAATATGTCATCTTCAAGTGCATCTTGGACCTGTGTTCCAGTTTTTAAGCGAAGAAAATGTTCATTAAGCCGCAACGAAAAAAATACTGTTAGTAATGTTTTCTACAGTTTCACGTCAAAATATCCGCAAACCACAGACCAAAAAATAATAAAAAAAGACAAGAAACTCATGGATAATAATTGCCTCAACAGAATGTTATTTTAATTTTGCAAATTTCAATAGCTGAAAAAGTGCGGCTTGTCAAAGAGAAAATGGGACATTCGATTATTGTCACAGTTTATATTGTTCTTAAGGAAAGGAAAACTGGAAATGTAAGGTTAGTTATTTGCATATTTTTTAATTTACAAATAGTTGAATTTTTTCGTACTGGTTTGGCTTTTTAATTGAAATATTCAGAAGAATAGTAGTTTTAAAGGAGTAAAATAGACTAGAGAGTAAATAAAAAAAAGTATATTGGTTTAAGGTCATGCCGAAAATTAAAAGTAAATCCAAAATAATTAGTTTATAACGTTAAATTATTTTTGTTCAAATACTATTGTAAATTAATTTCCCTGGTAAAACTCAAAAGTGATACTTTTCGTCCATTCCATCAATATTTGTTGACTTGACAAGATTGGCACCTGAAAAAAAATAATTGTCTTCTTTTTTCGCAGAGAACCAAAAAAACTTTTAGGAAGGACTAAAAATAAGCTAGATGAAAGTGTTTTAAATATTTTAAGATGGAAAGTGCACCAACTTTAATTTAAGAAAGAGATACCAACTTTAGATAGAGTGCTTAAGACCGTCGAAGACGATAAAGATATACCAAATCTGAGCAGAAGTAAATTATGGAGTAACTATGAAAAAACTTAATTTTGGATATGAAAAACAGGGTAGAAATTCTATGTTAATTAAGAGTGATGAAATTGTGTTATGAAGAAGAGATTATCTTAGGAAGATCAAAGATTTTCGGAGCAAAAATCATCATATTTTCTACCTGGATGAGACTTGTATCAACCAAGGTTATACTGTAAATAAAATGTGGGTCGACCAGTTATAGTTGTCGTATTTTTAATTTTCTAGTTTTTGGAACGAAGTTCCCTTTCGCGCGTTACGACTGAGACTAGCCGGAAAAAATTCAGACCAAAAAATGACACGACACGACCGACACGACACACGCATGTTTCTCTGTCTGTCTGTCTCTCTCTCTCTCTCTCTCATAGATAGATATATCTTTATTTAAATAGGAAACCCTAATATACATAAACACTAATAAAAGTACAATTAAAAAGACACTAATTTAAATTAAAAGAAAATTTACATTAAAAAGAAAATACTGTAGAAAAAAAATAAGTACCTATAATAGTATTATATTTTATTTCATCTTGTTTTTATAAATTAATAAATTCATAAACATTTTAAAAATAGTTCATAACTTGACTAGTTAGGTACGTCAAATTACCTTAACTGTCAGTTACTGTCAAATATTTTAAAATTTTGTATTAAATTGTTAATTCCTGTTTTAAATTAAATTAAAATAAAAAGTAATTTTTGGTATATGTATGTCATCTAAACCTCTGGTATTGTATGAATGGACATTTTTGTTAAAAGAAACGAACTGTTGAAAATATTTAGGTAATAATGGATTTACTATTTTCCATTTTGCTTTGAACAGTGTAGTGTCGCGACTTTGTTAAAAGTTTATACAGGTTTCTTGTAGATAGTAAATAATAAAATAATAACAATAATGTATCCTGACAGTGTTTCTCCAAAAATTCCGAATATTGCTGATAGAGTTAGGTAAGTAGAGATTTTATACAGACAATAATAAATGCTTATGTATGTATAAACACTCTGTTGTGTTTACAAATTACAATTCCTTCACTAATTAATCGAAAGGAACTTCGTTCCATCCGGGTATCCCTTGACACCTCTCACTTTTTTTTTACTTTTTGTGATTTTTTATTCCCTTTTGTTATTTTATTTTTTTCTTCCAATTTTGCTGTTCCAATTTTTTACGACTTTTTTTTACTTTTTGTCACATTTTTTTAAGAAATTCAACAATATTTATTTTACGATTTTAAATATTATTTTAAGATTTCGAAAAATTTTTTCATTATTTTTTACGATTTTTATCACCATTTTTTTATGATTTTCGACATTTTTTCAACCATTTTTTAAGATTTTTAAGAATTTTTTACAATTTTCAACAGTTGTTCACGTTTTTCAAGATTTTTTATTGCTTTTTCACATTTGTTATCATTTTCAATAGTTTAACGATGTTGTTTGTATGTATGTATGAGCAAATAAGGGGTAACAGATACACCTGCGACCTATAAGTTCTTTGTGTCCCCTATTTCTTGCTATACTTGCAGCTCTTTTAGTTCTATCTTTCTTAGAAAGTTTAGGTTAATATTTCTTTTATAATACGAAGTTTTTCTTACTAGTGTTAAGACAGCTGAGAGATATCTTCTGGTTGTAGTTTCCCAGGAGCGTCTTCGATTGTCTTAATCCTTCTAGATCGTTCCAATACTTGGATTTTTCGCTATCCATTTTTTTCTTAGTTTTTCTAAGATTGTACTACTGCTGATCCCACAGGATGGTTATGGTCCCAGGTATGGGATTTCAGCTCCTTCTTTTGCCAGCTTGTCTGCTGTTTCTTTTCCTTCTATTCCTATAATTACAATCTTTTGTCTACGATGGTTCCTTTCGATATTAAACTCTATACATTTTTCGATGGCACGGATTTTCACTCAAAAGATGCTTGGGTACGCATCCAGACTTTCTGAGTATTTGGTTCTGTTATTTTATCCGTTTTGGCTTAGCCCCAATATGGGGTCTTTGTCCCATTTAGATTTACTTCCCAGTGTTGTCGTGAATTTTCTCACAAAGTTAAATTTCTTTGGCATGTCATCTTGGAGCATTTCCTAAGTTTGATCAAGTTTAAGTGATCGAGGTTTTTCCTTGATTATTTCTTCTTTGCCCATTCTACATATTGTTTTTTCCTTACATTTTCTTACTTCTACTGGCAAGAGATTTAGGATTACTTCCATTGGTGATGTTTGGTCTCACTATTGCCGTGAGACCATTGCAATGTATTTGGGTTACAGCCCCAATTCTTTCCAGCAATGTTTCTGTACACCATGAGGTCTTTTTTAGCTTTTTGTATAATTTAGATTTTGTGTTTGTTCCAGAATAACCTGTTATCTAGAGTTAGTCTTAGATATTTAACTTTTGTTTTCCACTCAACGATATTTTTACCTATTTTGATGGTTTTTAAGTTAGGTTTATTTTTCCTTGTAAAGACTACTAACGTGGTCTTGATATTAAGTCCCACTGAATAACACCATTGCTTTGTACTAAGTCACAGAGGACGTTTTCATACTTCCCTTTTGCGAGGATAACTACGTCATTGAATTAATATTGGCAAAGTATGCCTAGTTTGGTCAATTGCCAGAGTAAGCTATCTACGGTAAGACTCCACATGAGTGGGGATGCAACTATACCTCCTGTGAACAACCTCTGGTCGTACTTATGGAGATAGTGGCTTAGCCTATCTTTATTTCTGTAATTCTTGTATACAGTAATTGCGACAACCAGGTCGAAGTCGTTCTATCTACTCCTCTATTCTCTTCAGGCGAAGATTTCCTATGGGTCAACAAATAAGCCAGCATTTAATTAAAGAACCGCCTGGAAAGAAAAATCAAAAAGAAGCACCCAGATAATTGAAGAGACACCTTTGCCCCTGATTCTGTCCGATCTTTCGCTGGAGACCAAGCAGTAGCTGACCTCAGTGCGAGACCTAACTCGAAGCCTTTACCTAGAAAATTTACCGGTAATTCAAGGAAAAAAGGATAAACAAGACTACTGACAAACACATCCAAAAAAATTGATAGAATTAGCAAAACACAATATACAAACAGACTGACACACAATTAAAATGACTTACTTTGTATACAAGAAGGTACAATCACTAAATTTATAAACTTTAATGTGTATCTCTGTTGAAGAAAGAGTTGCTAAATCCTCACCAGCGGTAAAGGCGCGCCCCGCAGCTAAATTTTGAAGCACAGGTTTATAATTATTTAATTTTTGCAGATACAGACTCGGGAAAATTATTGGAAAATCAAAACGAACAATAAATCGTTACACCTTTCTTAAAAATCCAGAATTTATGGACTCATAATTAGATGTAGGGTGTATACAAAAGTTCTTTTAGGCCGCAATATAGAAAGGTCACTTGGTTCAATTGACTCCACTAATATTCAACAAACTACAATCTAAACTTTTATTAAAATTCACGTCGAAGAGAGGGAAGAGAATGCAAATGAGCAGTAATGATAGTGAGAGAAAATATTTCTCTTGCTGACAGTTCTAAAGGTACATTTGATGAAGAGATGTCAGAAACACTTTCATGAGGACGACGTGATTTTTATAGATGGGCACTTTCTATTCAATGATTACGTGCTCGTGAAATTCGATACCAAAAAGAGTGTTACGTATTATCTTGGACGAACTGAAGAAATTAGTATTACCATGTTTACATTTAAGTTTATGAGAATGAGCAAGATGTGAAATTATTTCTTATTTCCTGAAATAGACGACATAGCCAGCGTCCCACAAAATGACATCAAAACCAAAGTATCAGAATCAAAGGCAAAACAGGGTAGCTCTTTACTTTCTGTTGATTACTTTTTAAAACACTTTTACTCCGCTCTCCAATTATAAAGGTGATTAAAAAAATGACTAAATTGATTTATCTATTGATGAACAAAAAAGGATAGGTGGAGAGCGAGTCGTCATGGAGTAACGGTGGTCAGTAACAGGCGGATCCACTAAACTGAGCTAATTATTAAAGAAAAAGAAGATACCTAGATGGTAGATATACAGCGGAATGGGACGTTTCGACGCGGCCGTTTCGACGCGGCCGTATCGACGCAGGGACGTTTCGACGCAAGCCGTTTCGACGCAGCCGTTTCAACGCAAAACATATTTTTGAAGTAAAACTTCTTTAGCGACACTAGGAGTAAAAAAGTTATTCTAACGGACGTGACGTCATTCTAATAACAGAAACCGGAAACAAAACCTAATACTGACACGATTTTGCATGGGCGCCGGCAGCAGGGTGCAAGAGGGTGCGCTTGCACCCCCCTGCTATGAAAGAAAATACCTGAATTTACCAGAAAATTATATATTTTTTTAATTTTTTTATTAAATTATTGTTTGAATAAAAACTAAAGGCGTCGCGGTTGTTGTCCAAATCATTCTACATTCTATATATATTAGATCATAATAGTGTGTAGATGCAGATGCACCTCCCTGAAAATAATCCTGGCTGCGCTCATGCGATTCTGCCTACTATATTAAATGAAATTAAATCTGTAATTGTATGAATTGACAGCTTGTTATCTTGTCAACCAAAATACATTGCGTAAATAATTTAAATTTGTGTATAAAGTGTTTGTATTAAATATGAATAAACAAAGTGGATTTATTAATGAAGAAAGTGAAAGTGAAAAAATATTGAATGAAAACAGTGAGTACCTACTCTGTATGCATACATTTTATTTTTGGTGTGTAACTACACTATTTATTCCTAATTATTTATACCTATTATTTATACCTAGCTATTTTCGTTTTATAGGTTTAAAGAGCTAAGAGCTAAAAAGAAAAAGAAATTGTGAACGTCAAAAGGCATATTATAAGCGCCAGAAAGATTTGAAGAAAAATGAAAAAAGACGAGACAGCGACATTTATTATGATTTGATTAAGTAAGTTTATATACATACATACATATTACGATAGTAAAGAAGCATGTTGCACGTTTTTGTTCATAAAATAATAATATTCGACATGTTTTAACACTTGCTTATACTTATTTTAGCTTTGGTTAGGTAGCCATAAAGGCCATAAAACCACTAGTCAGGATGGCTGATCTTTTACCAGCAATAACAGATCCTTCGTAGGACTGAAGAAAACAAACTCAACTCAGGATTTTAAATTTTATGGAATATGCTATAAAATACTACAAAATGAAATGGTTATCTAACTATCGAAGGCTCTTGTGTTGTGTTGTATTACAATAAGGTAGATACAGCTACAAAATCACACATTCTAAACGTAATATGTGTATATTTTTAATAGTGTTTACCTATTATTAAAGCAAAACTTCTTTAGGCGCGACTAGGGGTAACTCTAACGTTAGATTCTAACGGAAGATTCTGATGGAAGTAACGGTGTGATTTCAGCTATGGGAGGAGCTTAAATTTTCAAAATTTTCAAACGGTTTCAAATACATTAATGTTATTTAGAGAGTAAAATCTATGTTTCACATTTTAGTTTTCATAAACCTATTATTTCATATATAAAAAATAATGATAATTTTCAAATTCCTATTTCTAATATAAATATAACATCTCATTTTTTGTAAGGTATATAGGCAATAAATATGATTGAATTGTAATTAAATATTTATTTTCCGATACGTACGTCAACAAGTTTTACTTCAATCGCGCGTAAAGGTTACACGCACACTCTTTTTTTTATTTTTATTATTTTTATTTTGTAGATAGATAAAAATTATTACAAAAAAGTTTTTGACCGTTTATTTGAATAAATTAATTGTAATGCATTCATAACATTATCTTAATCTTTTTCCAGAATAACTGTCATTTAAATATCAGCTTAAGATTTTATTATTAAAAAATAGAACTTTTAAAATTTCAGAATTTGTAGAGATTATTTAATGGCAATTTGTTAAATCGGTACAATAGCGATGTAGATTTCAGTCTTTAAGCTCGTATGGTAACATCTTTGGCATTTGTTCCACAAGAGCACTTAGATGAAGCAGTCGACCTCCTATTTAATGAGTTACCTAACGAATTACAACCTTTGTTAGAATGGTTCGAGGACTCATACTTAGGTCGTCCTCAACGACGCGGTATACGAAGGCGAGATGCACTATTTCCGCCTACACTTTGGTCTGTCTACACTCGCGTTTTGGACGGAACAGACAGAACAAATAATCACGCAGAAGCTGCTCATAGACGTTTGCAGAACGAAATGTCTATGGACCATCCAACGATCTGGAAGTACATAGATGCTCTTAAAAAAATACAGGCAGGAAGAGATCTGTACTATGAGCAATTACTTTCAGGTCAGCAGCCGCCAACTAAATTAAAAAAATATCGCGATTGTGACGAGAGGATACTATCCATAGTTACTAACTACAGAAACCAAAATATTCTAGATTATTTAAGAGCAATATCTCATAATTATATTTCGGACTCAGGGGCCTTCAAAACGTAAAAATCAATTAAAATTTCGAAGTCGAAATTTTACACCATCACAATACTTTCCTTCGATTATACATAATATGTATAATTGAACTAAAGTAAAAACAGCCAAAACATATTTGTTTCAATCAGGTATTACCTATCTAATAATAAAGGAAAAAAATACAATTACGTATTTTCGCGTCGAAACGGCTTGCGTCAAATCGTCCTCGCGTCGGAACGGTCACGTCGAAACGGCCGCGTCGAAACGGCTGCGTCGAAGCGTCCTAGACCGATATATAGTGTGTCTCCTTATTTTCATGAAAAAAATGGAAAAATGAAAGGACTAATAGGATGGTAAATTGATACATATGAAGAAAATGTCCTTTTATCAAAAACTCTGTAAGATTCATTTTGATATTAAGCGAAATGTATGTCATGCCTAAACCTCTCCTAGTGGTGCCTAAGCCTTTCTATCATGGATCAAAATTGGCATATTTTTTCAAAAATCTTGTTAGCACTTAGAGACTAATTGTAATTTGTAAACCGTTCTTTATAAAAAAAAAATAATTCTATTATTTGATTCTTATTAATTTTTTATATAATAAAAGTTCTTGTAGTTCGTTGTAACTTTGATCGATGTTTTAAAAAAACTGCCTACTAAATCTCGGTCAAACCAATTTTCGGTGGAAGTTTACATAGTGGTCATATATATTATTTTAAGTTTTATAATTCTCTTATTTCAGAGGTTACAGGATACACACACACTTTTTACCACTTTGGAAGTATATCTCGCGCATACTATTCACTTTGGAAAAAAATGATATTAGAAACCTAAATATCATTTTTGAAGACGTATCCATAGATACCGTCCACGTATGGGTTTGATGAAAAAAAAGGAGGTTCACAGAATATATCTAGTTACTAAGTTTTAACAGTAAAGTTTTTAAAGTTTCGAAAAAAAGTGGCTGTGACATAGAAACGGACAAACAGACAGACAGATATAAGGAATCTATATAAGGGTACCGTTTTTTGCCATTTGGTTACGGAACCCTAAAAAAAGTGCCCATCCATCTTTTTAAAACGTTACGATATAATCCTTTATTAAGTACAGTAAATGCGTTTTTACTGCTTATTGTTAAATCAGGTTAAAATGTGATATATTAATAATAAAAACACACCTCGTAAATAAACACAATCTGGAAGTGTATTGAACTTTTCAAATCGTTTCAGCAGCCATTTTATAACAATAAGAAGATCATCCGGGATGTAGCTAACTTTTAAGGATTCTTTAACGGAATTGCGAGAAAAGTATCGGGAAAATTGATACCCTTAGTGCTCTCGTTTTTCCTGATTAACGCACGGAATCTTATTATCTAATATATTATAATGCTTTAAATGAGGTCTATCTAAACATCGAAAAAATATACTTATATATAATTTAAAAGTATGGTTTAAAAATAATACAACCAGTATTCAACGAGTAGGTAATTCACTTAAATATAGTAATCATTGTTTGATTATTAAAATGTATGTACAAGAACTTGCGTAATGAAACGTCATTCCAACATGACATTTCATTACGCCAACTGTGCGTTATAGCTTACTTACCCTGCATGGTGACAATGAGTATAAATGACATTTACTGTCAAAGGAGTAGATAAAGTCTCTTTTCGATTTTATCAAAAAAAAAAAAAACAATTGAAAAAAAATGGTTATAATAAATTTGTAAAAAATTGCTAACAAACAAAAAACTAAATTAAAATGGAAAATAGTCGAAAAGAAAGGAAAAAACCCGAAAGATGCGAATAATAAATTGTAAAAAACGAATTGGAAAAAAATCTAAAAATGAAAAAAATATAAAAACTAGAATATAGGAATAAACAGGAAAAAACAATAAAAAACGCAAAATTTAGAAAAAAAAACAAACAAAAGAGAAACTAAATTAAAATAAAAAACTGAATAAAGAAAGGAAAAAAAACGAAAGAAGCGAATAATACCTAATAAAAAAAAATGAGTGAAAAACTTGGTTGAGAAAAGCTCGGTAGATGGCGTTGTATTTCGATTGCTAAATAATAAATCCTATTGGATGTCTTCGTCTAAAATGTAGAAAATTAAAAAAAAAAGATGTTTCAAAAAAATTGAAATAAAAAATCGAAAAACAGGAAAAAACAGCAAAAACTGGAAAAACTATAGAATTGGAATTACTCAAAAAATGAAAAAATACAATATAGAGGGATCAATACAAAAAAACAACAAAAAAATCGATAAATACAGGAAAAATGTGAAAAGCGTGTAAAATAAGTCAAAAAAAAAAATTGTTACAAATGTGTAAAAAAGTGCTAACAAACTACAGACTAAATTAAAATGGAAAATAGTCGAAAAAACTGAAGAAAGAAAGGATAAAATAAAACCAAAAGGAAACGAATAATAAATCAGAATAAAATAAGTAAAAAAACTTAGTTGAGACAGTACCCGGTTACCGTTGTATTTCGATTGCTAAATAAAAGAGTTTAAGTATTTGGATTTGTCGCGGTCTGAAATGTAGAAAATTAAAAACCATTAAAAATTGAAAAAACTATAGAATTGGAAATAAATCGAAAATTGAACAAAATTAGATTAAAGAAATAAACACAGAAACAAATAAAAACCGGCAAAATTTAGGAAAAAACCTAAAAACATGAAATATTCCTTTTGTTGATTTTATAGAAAGAAAAAAAGCAGGAACAATTAAAAAATCATTTAAAAGGGTCGAAAAAACAGACGAAAGACTGGAAAAAAAACGAAAGAAGCCAATAATAAATCCGAAAAAATAAGTAAATACATTCGGTTGCGAAAACATTCGGTAGATTGCTAAAGAATCTATTTGGATTTGTCTTTATCCGGAATGTAGAAGTTCTAGAAGGATTTTTGTGGGATCTGTGTAGATTTTTCAAGAAAGGAATTAATTTGGTATGCAAGGATCATTCTCGACGGAGAAGAAAATAATTCTGGCGATAAAGTGCGAATTGTTGTACGAGATACTTTAAAGACGCTATTTAGTAATTGTTACTGTATTAAAGTCGTGTAAATTAGTTAAAAAAATTTGTTATTTAGTTGTGTTTATCAATAAATTGTTAAGTTTGTCTGGTGTTATAACTTATCCCGAATCCACGAAGAAAAAATTATAACAAGTGGTGTCAGAAGTGAGATAAGTGAAAGAAGACGTCGAAATTGATGGTAAACACGAGAACTACTAATTACGACGAGATGGAAGAAATTGGGAAATTGTTGGCAGCTATGGAACTGCGTCTAGAATAGAGCAGAAAGGAAGAACGTAAGGCTGATGAACAACGCAGAAATGAAGAAAGAGAGGCTGAAAAACAACGCAGAGAATTCCGCACACTTTTCCGCATAGGTACGGAATTACTAATTTTGCATTGAAGTAAGTCGTGTCTATTTGAATTCTTTTTATAGTGATCGTAGAAAATAGTAGTTTGTGCAACAAGTGCGTAAAGTGATACTTTTCCCACAAACGAAGAAGTTTGCGAACACGAGCCATCAGGCGAGTGTTCGCAAATCAAGTGAGTGGGAAAAGTCATTTGCGCACAATATATAGTATATTACATAACGAGTGAGGAAAGTGACACTTTTCACACGAGTTTCCTGTAAGTGGGTGTAATACTGTAATACCTGTTGGAAATAAAGTGCTATTATTATTATTATCTGTCCTACGAGTCTATAAAGTCACTTTCCACACAAGTAATGTACACTATTTTTCCTACGACCACGAGATAACTTTACAAAATATTGTGTTATGTGATTGTTTTATTTGTAATAGGTTCTACTAACTATTCTAATTCTATGTATTAATATTATAAATTTTATTTATGATACTTAAGTAGTAGAATAAAATACATACAAATATTTATAATTAATATTTATTTAAAAACAAAACAATGACTATGGACGATAAACAGATATGAAAATACAAGAAACATCGATGTTTTATTTGACATGTGTGTAAGACATTAAATCGAAAAGAGGGATGCAAATTATTTAAGGATTTTTTAACGTTTTTTTTTTTAATAATTAATCAGTTTTTAGAGCAAAATTACTTAAAAGAGATAGTTTTAAAAATATTATATTATAAAAATTTCTAACAGATAGATACTTCAAATATGGAACTAAGCACATCTGTGCCGTGTTAGCTCAGTAGTATAAACGAATCTTACGTTAGAACATTAAAAGTTACTTATTTTTTTTTATGGCAAAACTACTCTGATTAAAAACCTGAATGTTTGTAAATAATAATATGTTGGAAACCTATAATTACAAATTCTCAGATATTTATTGCGTGTAGTTATCTATTGTGCCATCGGGAAAAATCACTGCTTAGTAGTACTCTTCATGTGGGTAGAGAGTGTTATATGTGTTTCTTTTCTTTGTTAAAAAACAACCAACTTACGTTACCAAATATTACCTCTCCACATAATACAACTAATACCTACTTCAGTTTCCCCTACTTTAGAATCACTTCCATATATTTCCTTTTTAACAACAAAACTGCTTAAATTATTATTAACTCTATAATAACTACAAAGAATATAATAGTACATTACGTAACAAGTGCGGAAAGCAGGTGATCCCATCACGAGTACGATAAAAAGCACGAGTGATGGGATTAACTGCGCACCGCACGAGTCGCGAATTCTATTTTTCATTACTCCTTGAGGAAAGCTCTTGAATTTCTCTAAAATAAAAGGAAAGAAGATAATAAAAGTAGTATTAAGTCTGATCCGCCTGCACCGCGAAGGCGCTGAAGAAGGGTTGGGGGAGTTAAGAAATTATAAAATTTTTATTAAAAAACACTTCTTACAAAATTATGAATCTTTGTTAAATACGTTAAATGTAATATTTGAACAGTTGCTTAATTCTATAGACATATTTTTTTTATTTAACCTAAGTATACTAGATAATAATAATCTTTATTTAGTAATGAAACGTTTTGATATACTATATCATGGTGCATTTACTACCGCGCTATAAGATGCAATGATGCAAAACTATTAGAAAATTAATCCACGATTTCTCGTAATTCACTTTCTATCTAATTTATTTTGGGAAACACTTATCAACTCTGTTTTAGTCATTTATTGCTTTCCGCACGGACCTGCATGGTCCAAAGCAGTGCTTTCCGCACGGAGTGATGAAAAGCATTGCTTGCCGCACGGTCCTGCGTGGTCGAAAGCAGTGCTTATCGCACGGAGTGATAAAAAAACTATTTCCAAACTATATACTTAAACCAAAGATCCACTAACAGTAAACGAAAGTTCACACGTAGTTTATAAAATCCCTTGCCTTAATTGCAACCAAATATATATAGAGGAAACATCTCGAACTGTACCTATATAGCAGAAATATATTACATAAAACTGATATAAACACCAACAAATCAAAATAATGTGCCTTAACAGAACAACCAATAAAAAATAAACACCAATTTAACTTTACACACACATGTATCCTAGATAGGGAAAAAACGAATAGGTACAGAAGAATATTTTTGGAAATGACCTATATTCGGGGAAATGAAAATTGTATTAAAATTTAAGTAATATTTATTATTTAGTTATATCTTATCTCATACAAAATTAGAGTAGCAAAGTAGGTCGCATAATGAAAATAAAGACATCGAAATTAAATTCAAGGTTGAATAAGTAATCACTAAGCAAAATACATCTATTCAAATTTTAAAACACATAAATAAAATAAAACAAATTTTGCAAACAGAAAAATTAAAGTTTTGTTCTAGAGCAACCTGCCTTAGGGAAAACAATGAAATAAAATGGAAACAGCAATAGTTATTTGTGACACAAGGACGGAAAATGACATTTTGCAAGAGCAAGTAAAGTTGTGTAGCCGAGGTGCGTAGCACCGAGGCGAAACAATACGAGCACTTGCAAAATATTTTCCGGACGTGTAACACACACTATTTTTTGGTCCGACTAATTTTTAATATTTTCAAAAGTTCTGTTATGTTCAACAGTTGACCGTTTGTGCTGCCTATACTAAGACCAGTGACTAGAAGACAGCCGTCAGCTGGTATGAAGTGATGTTAATATTATAGTATTTATATTTGTATAATTACTTGTTTGATAGATGTCAAAGATAATAATAGTATACCTAATACTATTATGACGTTTTACAGAGTCTTTGAAAATCAAAGAACATATAGACCGTTTACTAAGAACCAACAACTACTTCCCTGGCTATATGCCACGACGGACATTGAATTACAGTTCAAAGTTAAACGGGGTTAGTATATCTGCAAGATAGAACTAACCATTTTAGTTTGCAATTCGATAGGATATCACTTGTAGACCGGTTTCGACGTATTGCGTCTCATCAGTACAAGGAAGATATCCATCCAGAAGCTCTAAGAGCAACTAGATTGGAGATATGTCTGAAATCGCACAAATACATTATCTTTAGTAAAAAAAATGTTAAAAGTGCGATAATAGCGACATCTCCATAACTAGTAGTTATTAGTGTTTTAATTAACATATGTTGCAAACACAACAAGTTCAAAAACTTTTTACTTTGTGACATACAAGATCAGATGTTTATACAAAGATGAGATAATGAACTATTTTCATAAATTGACATAAATGTCAAATTTTATAATACAAGTTGTGAGAGAAATTAAATGTAAATTAGAATCCTGCTTATCTTTAGAAAAAGTTATAGGTAAGTTTGGTATATTATAAGCTGTTTTTAAATAAATTTAATTAAAATTTGTATTATTCATTATGTATTTTTGATGACTTTATGTTTAAACTCATAGCCCCATCTCTTTAGATAATCTAAAAGCTACTTTGCCGGCCTAATTAATTAATTAATAGTATTGTTTTTGGACGGACGACCAAAAAAAAATTTAAGGCATTGACCAGACAAAATCTCCGAACAGCTGTGGGAATCTTGACAGGTCACTCCAATTGCGACAAAATCTCTTTAGGATGAAATTAACAGAATCGCCGCTATGCAGAGGCTGCAAACAAGAAGAGGAAATAGTAGAACCCATAATGTATGAATGCTCTGCTTTTTCTGAAATCAGAAAATTCGTGTTGGGCGAGAATTGGCTTACACCAGCCGATGTCAGGGAGATGCCCTCGGGAGCCTCATCACCTATTTTAAATCACTAGGCCTGGTGACAGCCTGAGGTGAGGATATCCCTACACACGGGAGAATGCACAATGGGTCATATGTGGCTTCAGCACTAGCTCGCCCCTCCCCAAATTTCCAGATCCAGAATATAAAAACCAAAGATTATACAAGATCCGAAAGTAGTCGTTTTTATGAATGAAATCGACAATTTCGTCTGGTGACCTTGAACGACCAATCAGAAGGTTTGTCCATAAGAGCAATGCTATTTTTTGACGTTCCAGAGTGGTCATTCATAAATTTCCAATGCAAATGTATAGGACTTTGACATTCCAGGGTGAGAGCTTTGATTGGTTGAAAGCAATAACCCACTAAATAGCGGTGCCTTTTCTAGTTTTTTGTACAGTCAATAACCAACAGTCACCGAAATTAAACTTAATCTGAATAAAGTAAATAAAGGAAAACAAATTAAATTGCCTTATTTAAGGTCTAAAACAAAGTTTAATTAATGTTTTGCATTTGTAAATATGTGTTATATAGTTATTTAAAAGTGGGGTTAGGAATGGACATGTCAAGTTTAAAAATCCATTTAATTTACTCCCATCTAAAGCTTGTCTACAGAAATAAAGCATAACTTTATATGTCCTGCATTTTACGACTCCTATAATTATTGGTTAAACAGAGTTAAGAAACTAACAGGTAATTAATTTGAAGTTTTAAAATGTGTTTGTTTCTAAGATATAACTTTATAGAATAATTCTCATTTTATTTTTTGTAGATACCTTAATTCTTATAAAGAACTTTCTTCTGTTGTTCATTTTCTAAAAAAATAGATTTATTAACACCTGTTATTTTTGAATTACCCATGATTGATATAATATGTAAAATATAATGTAAGAAAACAGGAAAGGTAAAGAATACACACATATTTTCTAATATATATTTAAATACATTAAATATTGTATGTAATTTTATAAAAAATACACTAAATATACAGTATAATATAACAATCACATGCAACATGCAGTCTTTAAATCTAAGAAACCATACATCTAAAAAATCTAATCTTGAAGCAAAACAGGTAAAGTACCGTAAAATGTTCCTACTTTGCTCCTTTAAGGTTAATTATGCTCCAATTTTCTTAAATGTTATATCGCATGATATGTCCAAATCGGTGCGACATTACATGTAATTGTGAACGCACCCATATATATTTATTTATGAGTGGCAACACTGAAGTGGAAAAAAAAATCATCCGCCATTTTTTTCTTGTGTCAGATGCAGCTGTAGTGCAAGACGTTAAAAGGTTTTTTTTCTTGTACGGCAAAAAGCCACTTCCATCTCGAAATCTGCATAGCATATGAAGGTAATTATGTTCTAATGGTATTATGTATATAATCAGTTAAATGAATCCGTAAATATTTCATTGAATTTCTGATTTGGTCATATTCTAACATCACGTTTTTGGTGTGCTCATATTTTTTTGGTAACTTTGGGGTAACTTTGCACCTTGGAGCAAAGTAAACCATAAGCCGTTCAAAAGTATAATTTATTCACTTTTTATCGATGAAATTGTTATTTAATTTCAGAAAAGATGCCAAGAAATTATAAAAAACGAATTGGATCAAGAAATTATAAAAATTATAGCGCTGAAACTCTAACACAATGTTTGGCATCCATAGAAAATAAAGAACTTACGCAAAGAAAAGCTAGTGAAGAGTACGGCATACCACGCAGAACCATTATTAACCAGCTAAGACTCCTACGAACTAAAATGCCATCTCGACCTCCAGGCGCTCCAACAACATTTTCAAGGGAAGAAGAACTCTTGTTTGTTGACTGCATTTTAAGGCTGAGCGAGTACGGCTTTCCTCTTACAATTTTCGATCTTCGCATCGTTATCAGGACATATTTGGAGAAAATTGGGCGGAAAGTTTCAAAATTTAAAGATAATTGTCCAGGTACTGAGTGGGTGACAAGTTTCCTTAAAAGACATTTATGTTTATCACAAAGATTTGCGACCAACATCAAACGTAACAGAGCAGCCATTAACAAGGAAACCATAGAAAACTACATAAAAAACTTAGAAGAAGTCGTTAAAGACGTACCGCCCGAAAATATATGGAATTTTGATGAGACCAATTTATCCGACGACCCGGGTCAAAAAAAAGTAATAGCGAAGCGAGGAGCAAAATACCCTGAACTTATAAGTAATTCCTCCAAAAGCTCAACTTCTATTATGTTTTGTGGTAGCGCTAAAGGAGAATTATTAGCACCGTACGTTGTTTATAAATCTATGGAGTCTATGGAGTACATGGACTGAACAAGGGCCAAAAGATGCCAGATTTAATAATAGCCCATCAGGTTGGTTTGACATGAATATTTTCAACGATTGGTTTTTTACACAAGTTTTGCCAAGATTAAAGAAACAAGATGGTCCGAAAGTATTAATGGGAGATAATTTATCATCTCACATATCTGTAGACGTCCTTAATGCCTGTGATAAAAATAATATTAGGTTTGTTTGTTTGCCACCTAACAGCACTCATCTAACTCAGCCGTTAGATGTTGCTTTTTTTCACCCAATGAAGGTAGCATGGAGAAAGATTCTGACCGAGTGGAAAGCAAGTGTACAAGGTAGTCGAGAGCAAGTTCTTCAGAAAAGCAGTTTCCCGGTCCTGCTAAAACGACTAATAGATACGTTGGACCAACTCGCGAAGTAAACCTCATTTCCGGTTTTCGAAAATGTGGTATTTATCCGCTTGATGCATATCCACTATTAGAGAGGTTACCCACAACTGTTGACAAGACTGCTTTGCAAGATTCTTTTCTACAGAGTCTTGAAGCTAAGAGGTTAGAGTGGACGACAAGTGGAACTGCTAGAGGGCGACGCAGAAAACTACACATAACTCCTGGAAAAAGTGTGACTGAAGAATTAGGCACTCTTTTGGACGATAAAGAAAATGAAGAGTTGGCTCAGCCGTCAACTTCAAAGCGACCATGTCGCCGTAGATCCAGTAGCGAATCCTCTTGCGCAGAAAGTATTAACATGTCAGTTCAGGATTCTTCTGATCTTGGTTCTCTTGGAGATTTAGAAAATCTTGAAGCTATCCCTGATAAAGCGGCCGAAACAAACGATAAAAATTGCAATTTAAAACCAATTGTGAAAGCGGTCGGGCAATATGTAGTTTTCACATATGAGGGGGAAATGTTTCCTGGTAAAATTACAAAAATAACTAAAGAAGGGCCGTATATATCTTCAATGAAAAAGTCGCTAAAATCGTGGACTTGGCCTAAGCCCGTCGATGAAATTCAATACGATTGGAAGGATATATTGGGATGTATTGATATTCCTAAAAAAATTAGTACCCGCCGTGAAATATATTCCGTTCCTGAATTAGCTCAAACTTGGGGAATTTAAATCACATTTTTATATTTTTTTTTTAGTTGTAAGTTTTAATTTTTGAGCATTTTATTTTGTTATTAAACCTAGGTAATATTTTTGACTGATTTTTGTCCAAACCACCAAAACTTAGGGTTTAATTTGTCAAGTTTATAAATGTTACACTTTTATAAATATTTTTTAGTTGTAAATTATAATTGTTTTTAGAGATTAATATAAAAATCTATGATACGATGTGATTTTGTAACTAAAGTTAAGAAATATAACATTACTTCTCTAAAAAATGCGGTTTATTTTGATTTTTACAAATTTTTCGACACTTGTTACTATAAAAAAAGGTTAAGCGTAACATTACTGGAGCATAGTTTTAAATACCAAGGCATAACTTTGCTCAAAACGCTTTTACAATGAAGATTGGTAGTGAAATATACCCAGGAGCAAAGTTACCCATGACCATGGGTAACTTTGCTCCTTATTCATATTTTTTTATATATTATGGAATACTTAATTACGCTAATTTAACTTTAAAAATGTGTTACATAATATTATATTCTTTAAATAAATACTTCGGTATATGTTCATCATTAATAATCAAAACAATATTCATAATTAACTTTTTTTGGAGCAAATATTGGAGTAAAGTAGGACCATTTTACGGTAGTTAAAATAAAATGTCACTGCTTAACAAAAAAGTAAAAAAGTATTGGAGACTATATTTCGTTAGTGACTATTGCAGAATTCACACTATATAGTAATATTCAGTAGTTGATTTATCTAAAAAAGAATTTCGTCAAATAATCTGTGAAAAAAGATGGAAAGGAATCCTTTTAATAAGTTTTAGCACCTGGTCGTTTTACAGCAGCCTTTCTAATATTTACTTGCATTAAAGCATGTTAAGATTATTTTTTCCTTTTTTTTACATAATCTATCTTTATTGCTGTTTCCATATTTGAAATGTATTGCAAGATTCATGTGATGGCATCAACCACTTTTCATACAGTGTTTGTTTAGTGAATCCGTATTTTCAGTGGCCCCTTAAAAGTGTACAATAGATTTGTGTTTATTAATATTTCAAAATAACAAGTACTACACAAAATATGTAAAATTTACCTTCAAAGTAAATAGGGTATCTGTATTGAGGATATCATTAGGTTGACACATCCTCTTAGACTCATATATAGTACAACGATACAGCATACTATTTAAATTCCTGTGTATCAGATATTTGTCATTTTTCTGTCTTTTACTGGTATTATCATTTTCACTATGTATAGCTCCTATTTATCCCAGCAAATATTGTTCGCAACTAAAAAATTCGCCTTTGAATAACTACTTCTTGCTTCAGTTACTTGTTCTGTTCCTAAATAAAAGATTTGAGTCTCTGTAATCGACATAATTATGTTGTGAGGATTATGCGTCGACAGTTTGAGTACGTACTTTCAATCTTTACAATATCAATTTGAACGGTTGTGCAGTTTGTAACCTGCAAAAAAGTAGTTTTATTTACTATAGAATATACAATAAAAGAATCATTTATGTACTTACCTGATAAATAATAATCGTCCATAATTAAAACCTGCTAACTGTATACAAAGTTTGCTGGTTTTTATTTATCTAGATCTTTCCACTTTAGCGGGTTTTGGGAAAAACAGTATAATAATATTATTAAAATATAACAAATATTAGCAAAAGCAATAAAAGAAACGGTTTAAAATCGATAAGAATGCACATCGAAATTTCAGCAAATTTTAACCAAATCAAAACAATAATTAACTGACAGATACGTAAGTGGAAATAAATAGGGTTCGTTCGTTTGCTTTTTGGACTATTTTCAACCAATCAATTGTATCTATTATAGTTCGCTTGACAAATATCATTTATTGAAACCTAATCCGAACATACTCGACGAACAACATAGTAGTAAATTCGTAGTAAAATATGTCATTTTGCATTTGAATCCTGACCAATCAGACCATTGCTACGTTCAAGGTCAACGAGCCCAAATCGCCACTTTCGTATCTGTTTACTTATAATCTGTGATAAAAACGTTGTAACCTCACAGAGATGTAAGTATAAATTTATATTATAATTCTAGTTACATTCCGTCACTAATGAAATATTGTAGCTCCTTGAACATTTAGGAATCCATATCAATATTTATAGTGATATGGATTCCTTCCTTGAGGATAATCTCCCAGAAATATAATTGATCGCTATAACAAAAAAAGTAAAAAAATAATATTAGAATATGATTTTTATTCTTCTTTACAATTTCTTCTTCTTGCTGTGCTAGTTTCTATTTCTTACTTCTCTCCTGTACCACTTGCCAGCTCTTACCTTTAATTCTAATTGCTCCTGTCTTTTTATTTAATGATATATTGTCACGCCCGGGGGGAGTTAGTGGTGTGCCATAGTGTTTTGGGATGAGGGGTAGCTTACTAAAGGCACTTCCTACCCAGGTCGTGGTTATCTACCCCCTGGTTTGGTATCCTGCTGAAGGCAGAAAACTATAACGACGGGGAAGATGAGATAAACAACAGGAAACAAACAACAAATATATTAACAAGAAACAAACAATGAATAACGAATAACTAATTACAAATCTTAACTAATCTTAACAAATAAACTATATGGTGGCATGTTACACTTACTCACGCAAATACGTCAAGAGTCACAACGGCCCAGACCCAAGGGTCTGTTTTAGGGACACCCCAAAGGGTGACCCTTACAGACAACCTCAGACTCCGAACTCCTCGAGTACGACCTCAACGACGCTCTTTTATAGCCAATTCTTACGCTACGTGAGAATAAGAATTAAACTATATAAGGTCGCCTTGAAATCTAACTGACTTTGGCCTGGATAATTACAATTACAAATAATACAAAATAATACAATAAAATATCAAACAACTAAACTACCCTATTATCGTATGTGACATGCCCCCCTTCCCTTAGAGACATCCCCTGGCTTTGCTCGGCTCTGGCTTTCATAGGGGTGTATGTATAGGACTGAGTTTTACAAAATAATTATAATGCACCACACTTCTGTCAGAATCTGCTCTTCTCGGAGAATGACCTGTCTTGCCCTCGTCTAGAAACGCCAGGTCCACCGCTGGCTAGACGGATCCCTTTTTGGTATGTTGGTCTGTCTGCAACTCTGTGAAACACCATAGTCCCATAGCTCCATCTCTCGAGGTCCATGGCCAACATCAGCCGGTACTTCATCACACCATTCACCTTAATACGTTTTTACATCCATAAATTTACAGTCTTCCCATCTTTGGCTACCATCCATTGGGAAGATCTGCTATTGGGATAGGAGTATTGAAGCTGACCATTTCCATTGCTCGACGGAGACCTTTCTTACTCGTTGAGACAAGACCCATACCATACTCAGGATAAAGGACCCTTTCCCTCTAAAATTCCGGTACCGAGCAAGCATCTCCTGGATTGCATCTTCTTTGAGTAGATGTGGGGAAAACGTTAAACATTTAAACATTAAAACAATAATTTGGTCCTAAAACATACAAAAACAAATACTATTAAAATTAACTAATTACTAGATAGCAAAGAATAATATTATTTTAACGCTTTATAAGTTTTTGAAAAAATTTTCAAAGACAATGACCGTTCAACTAAGAAGAAACAACTACCTCCTGGGCTATATGCCCCAACGGATATTGGATTATACTTCAAAGTCAAACGGGGTTGGCATATCTACAAGATATTTAAACCAACCATTCTGGTTTGCAGTTAGAAGGGACAACATAACTTATAGACCGGTTTCGGTGTATTTGCACCTCGTCAGTATAAGGTATACGTTATCCGTCAGCGAACTTAAAGCATAATCGCTGACTAAAGATTGCACTAAAATCATAATCCTTATATATCTTTTAATAACGAAAGTGTAAAAGATATGATAGTAGTGACATCTTTACCTCTAATTGCAAACCAAAATTCGATTTGACAACAAGACTTTCGTCTTGATACTATTAAAGTATTTTTACAGAAAACTGTATCATTGTCATATTTAATAAAGCGTGTTATCAATAGATAGCAAAGAATAATATTATTCTAACGCTTTAAATATCTTGTAGATATGCCAACCCCGTTTGACTTTGAAGTATAATCCAATATCCGTTGGGGCATATAGCCCAGGAAGTAGTTGTTTCTTCTTAGTTAAACGGTCATTGTCTTTGAAAATGTTTTTTCAAAAACTTATAAAGCGTTAGAATAATATTATTCTTTGCTATCTATTGATAACACGCTTTATTAAATATGACAATGATACAGTGTTCTGTAAAAATACTTTAATAGTATCAAGACGAAAGTCTTGTTGTCAAATCGAATTTTGGTTTGCAGTTAGAGGTAAAGATGTCACTACTATCATATCTTTTACACTTTCGTTATTGAAAGATATATAAGGATTATGATTTTAGTGCAATCTTTAGTCAGCGATTATGCTTTAAGCTCGCTGACGGATAACATATACCTTATACTGACGAGGTGCAAATACACCGAAACTGGTCTATAAGTTATGTTGTCCCTTCTAACTGCAAACCAGAATGGTTGGTTTAAATATCTTGTAGATATGCCAACCCCGTTTGACTTTGAAGTATAATCCAATATCCGTTGGGGCATATAGCCCAGGAGGTAGTTGTTTCTTCTTAGTTGAACGGTCATTGTCTTTGAAAATGTTTTTTCAAAAACTTATAAAGCGTTAGAATAATATTATTCTTTGCTATCTATTGATAACACGCTTTATTAAATATGACAATGATACAGTTTTCTGTAAAAATACTTTAACTAATTACTGTAATTTGCCTAGAAAGGGCATAAGGGAATCCTTACTTTAACATTAACAATAAATTTAAATTTTATTTGACTTTATTTACAACCTTCAACTACGAAAATCACAAAAATAAAATTATACCTTTAGGTGCCCAAGGTCTTACCCTGTACTAAACACCTTATAAATTACACCATTCGATGCCCAGGGTTTTTATCCCTATACTAAACATCTCATATATTATCCCATCGGGTGCCCAAGGTCTTATACCCTGTACTAAACACCGCATAAATTACTCCATTGGATGCCTAGGGTTTTTAATAATTTTTTTTTATTGTTAAATCATTACAGAATCTTTTTCCAATAAATTCTACCAGGTTAATCTTTTTCGCAGATTAACAAAATCGAATTCGCACTATTCAAAATTTTTGAATTAATAACTTGTCATTTTGTTCGTTCTTCTGAATCCAATCTTAAACGTCACCGATTTAAATCTAATTAATTTGGATAATTTTGAAGTTTATTGATCATAATTAAATAAATAACCAAATATAATTACTCAATCGAGATTAATCGATTCCAGAAAATTGTATTATTTCAATAATTGCTCAATCAATACGCAATTACGCATAACACTTGATTAATTCTTGTTTATATAATTTATTATTTATTTTATTTAATAAATTCGATAAATTCATTATTTTCTATCGTTATCAATGACCGTAGAAAAAAAATAAACAGAACTTAACACAAAATTAGAAATTTTTAATAGAAAAAATGGTGTTAGTCCCAAAATAATTTATGTAAAAATGTATTTGTAATATACAAACTTATACTCTTTATTGGGTACACTTCAACCGGAAATATAGATGATTATTTATTTTACTGTTGAATAACCGTGTCTTTTCTATCAAACAGGACACACTAGATGAGTCCTAATAACGTACCAGTAGACTCCGAAGAAAAAAATATATCGTATTAAAGTACCATCGGAGAGTAATAATAATTTAACAGTTTGGGCACGCGTCCATCGCGGCGGTGAAAGGCGGAAATTCAACGACAAGTCAACTATAAGTACCATTTACATCTGTGTGGTAAGTTGTAGGCGTTGGTAGTCCTGGTACTTGCTTCAAAATATACTTACAGGTTGGTTGAAAGTTTTGAAAGCAAAAATGAAAGAATGTGTATTTTTTTAAGAAGTTGTTTTTTTAGTCAATATAATATTATAATAAAATCTCCCTCACTTATTCCAATGATTTTCCTGTAATTTTATACCTTCTCTGTAAAGATTTTCCGGAAGCTCTACAAAATATTGTTCCACGGCTAAACTAGGATTCTTTTAGCAAAAACGCATTCCACTAAGGAATTGCTTCTTGTTTTTGAAAAGGTAATAGTAAGAGGGACCAAAATCTGGTGAATACGGTGGGTACTAAAGCAACTTATACTTTAATTCGTTTAATTTAACCATCGTCAAGAAACTTGTGTGAACACGTGCATTGTTTTGATAAAAAATAATTATTGTTTTCTGCTGTTAACAGGGTCTTTTTTCACGATTTTTTTTTTATCGAACTGGTCCAAAAGGTTGCAATAATATTAATTGTTTTACCTTTCTAAAGATAATCAATCTACAAAACGTCGTTTGCATCTCAAAAAACTGATGCCATAACCTTTTTTGTCGATCATTCTGGCTTCACCTGTTTTGGAGCTGAAGAACGAGCTTCAGTCCACTGTAAACGTTCTTGATTCAGTTTAGGATCATAATGGTAGATTCAATCTTATCCATAGTTATAAAACGAAGTACAAAAATGGTTTTATTCTGCTTAAAACGCTACAAAATACACTGAGAAATTTGTTTTCGATTCAGTTTTTATTGAATTGTTAACGAATAACGGCACTAACTTTCCGAACAGATTTTTCATATGTAATTCTTTGTGTAAATGATACCTATCTTCTTCTTCTTCTTCTTGTGCTATATCCGTTTAACGAATGTTAGCGATCATGTTGGCTATAATGATTTTGTTTGCAGCCGATCGAAAGAGTGATTCCGAAGTCTGGCCAAACCACTGTCTCAGATTCCTTAGCCAAGATGTTCTTCTTCTTCCTCGACTTCTCCTGCCGCTTATTTTTCGTTGCATAATTAGGTGTAGAATATTATATTTTTCCCGATGCCTCATTACATGTGCAAAGTACTCTAGTTTCCGAGCCTTAAAATGATACCTATGGTATCCGCAAATTCACGCTTGGTCAATCTTGGATCTTTACAAACAGTATCATAGACTTGCTCAATGATTTCTGTTGTTATTGCACTTTTTGCACGTCCACTGCGTGGTTTATCTTCAACGCATCTTCGACCAAGTTTAAACTATAAAACCCATCGATACACAGTTGAAAACGAAGGAACAAATTCCTTTCACCATTATTGTATGAATTTCTGTTGCTGATATATCTTTTAAAACAAAGAAATTTATCACTACCCGATATTCGTTTCATTGTAATAAAATACACTGAGACTTCAACAAATGGTTTGCAAACAAAGAATAAATTGACAAATCGAAATAGAATTTTTTGTGTTTTCAAATAAAAGATGAAATGTTAAAATAGCGTAAAAATTTGATTCCTCTACTGGTTAATAGGTGTCGATTTCAAAAATTTTCAACCTACAAGTATCTAACAAGAAAATTTCCGATTTATTATAGATAATAGCCTTTACCCGCTACTGCTTGCGTGTCAAAATTTGATTGAGAATATTTCTTGATGTTACGGTCATCGCATATTATATCTAAGTATACTTAACTGCTTCCTTTCATTAAAACTATTGTTTTTAATCATAAAATTGATTAAATTTCACATTTTTGCACTAAGCAGAGAAAAACTCGTACATTCGATATGATCAACAACGACGCTTATCAGGTTGTCCGAGCGCTTCCCGCACTCCGTGTCCCGCACTTCCTACACTGTTATTTCAGTATGCACTTCCAGCCTAAGCTGAACCCTATTTAATATGATTGAGCATATAGATCTGAGTTCTATTTTACTTCGTACATATTACGTGATTGAACTAAATTGAAATATTTGCTAAGACTAAATGTTAAGTGAAACCCATTACAATATCCTTCTGAAAACTGTATCCCTATCGGTTAAGCCGTTTTTGAGATTACTAACAATCATACAGATATACAGATATACAGACATACAGACAAACAGACGAAATGAAACCACATGGTTTTGGGTTCTCTTGAGTATACAAAGGTCCTCCATTATGTATTTACAATTTTATTATATGTATAGATTATTTATTAAAATTATATAAATACAAAATTTATGTAATACAATAAAAAAATTCAAGGATATTCCAGAAATCACGAAGACTATGCTTATACTTTATATACCAACGTATAACTTAACATAATTCAAATCACTGTATGTAGGTTTTTATTCAAAGTTTGTTCATGAATAAATTCACAAATTTTATTCACGTATGTAACTATTTCATTTTTAATTTTGTGTTCACGTCAAACTTTCGAAATTAGCTCAAATTTTCATATTTATCGATAATTTTCGTTAATCTGTTAAGATAAAACCATTTTTTTTGCTCTGTTTGTCTGTATGTATGTACATTAGCATACATGCTAATCTTAGAAATGGCTTAACCGTTGTGGATACAGTTTTCAGGAATATATTGCAATTGAGTTTCACTTAACATTAAGTGTTAACAAATAAAGAAGTTATGTCAATTTAGTTTAATCACGTAGTATGTACTAAGTAAAATAGAGTTTAGAAGAGAGCTTTAACAATTGTCCGTATTTTTCCTGTGTCAATTTTGCTCACTGATTTATTTTTTCACTTTCTGTATCTCCTGATCCTGAATTTTGGACTGTATCATAGTTTTATAGGTGCTCCTCTATAATCTAGAAATAAAACAGTTATAAATTGAATTTAAATTTTAAATTTGTGATATCTAATTTTATTCATAATGGGTGTATTAGGAGTGATAGAAACAGGCATGATCATCTGACTTATTGTACTGCAATGGAGGTATGCCACTAGGAACCATGCAGATCCCCAACAGCCAGACCTAGGACACCTTTGGCCTTTGGCATCCCTTGAAAGAGAAATCGAAAAGTGTTCCATTGGAAACCAGGCAGTTCTCAACTAAGGCTTCTTCAAATAGCAGGACAGCAATTTCCATAAGCTTCAGAACCAACTCGAAGAGACATTACTAAATTTACGATAATAAATATCAAAATAAAATTTAATTAAATAAATAATATCCTAAGAACTAATTGTACAGAAAGTAGGCCAATGATTTCTGTGGTTTCACTCGACCCAAGTTTGACCAGTCTCAGTCTGGAAACAGCCTGTTTAAGGAAAAATTTGCCAAATGTTTTTTTTAACAGGATAAAGGTTTCCGCAGACAAATCTGTAAAAAAAATGCAGGAAACAATAAATTGTAGCTTCTTCTTCTCCTTTAAGTGCCGTCTCCATCGTGGAGTTTGCAACATTTGTGTGCTATTCTGTGCTGCTCTCAGGAGTGTATGCAAATTAAGTACTGTCCAGTCACAGATGTTCTCCAGCCACGTATATTGTATTTGGCCAAGTCCTTTGCGAACCTCTATATTTCCTTCCTTGAGAGCTCGTATCTCTGATACCGAGATATGTGTCCTATATATGCGGTCTTTCTCATCTTAATTGCTTTTAGCAACTCTGTATTTGTCCAGTCTTCGTAGAACTTCTTCATTTGTGACGTGAACTACCCAGGATATCACGAGCATACGTCGAAATTTCAAAAGCCTTAAGGCAATTCATTGTACGTTCTTTCATTTTCCAAGCCTTAATTCTGACGCTACGATCGCTTAGCAAGATTTTAAGGAAAGTTGCTCTTAACCATCTATATTCTTTTTCTTATTTCTTGGTTTGGGTCTAAATTGTAGCTCTACCATGGAAAAGACTGTGAGTCCTACTGGATGGTACCTATAGGAAAAAGGCCTGTTACTTAAACAATAAACATTTTACCAAGCAAAAGCAAAGAAATATCCAATGTCACAGAATATGACGTAAAGGTAATTTAGAGATAGACTGTTACTGTTGTAGATAAGACAAATCAAATATTATTTTCTAACAAGTAATTGATAATTAACAATTATTGACAGTGGAATCAAAATAGCCGATAATAATATGTACTTATGCACATAAAGGCATACCGGGCGGCCCAAAACTCGTCCCCGAGCAGGTACTACCACATAATCCAACCCTAAATTGATATGAATGTTTATTGCCCTAAATTAATCTTACAACAAAATTCGTCCCCGGTCAAGGGATTATACTTTCCAAGAAATTAAGAAATACTTAGTAGACAAACATATCAATAAGGGATTTAAACAATTTGCGGTGATGACACTATAAATTTGGTATTATTCAATTTAAATTAGTAAAAGTCTTTCTTTCCAAGTTAGTGTTATTCGTTTAAATATCATGGAAACCTTTGTAACCGTAAGCGAACGTGGAAAAACTGTTTGAATTGTGAATTCTTTTAAATTTACAAAACACAAGGAATTAAAAGGTGGTGAAGTTTGTTGGAGGTGTTCGGGTCGTTCCTGTAAAGCAAAAATATACACTGTGGAAACAGACAATTTAGTGATACGAAGTGAAAAAGAACATACCAACCCACGAAAAAAATGTTAAAAAGCTAAACAGGCAAATAATTAGTGCAAAGCACCTGATGATATTTGTGAAAAACCTTACAAAATTATTCATTCCGCCATAAAAGAAAACAATAATCGATTAAATACTATACGACAGTGAAAGACATGCACAGCCTACGAAATACTTTGTATAATAACAGAGTATTGCCACCTTTAACAAAAAATAAGGCAGAAGTAATAAAATGTTTAAAACAAATGTATATTAAAACTTTAAAGGAAAAAAATTTTTAATTTGCAACGGATGAAGACAAAGAAATTGTTATATTTTCTTGTAAAACCAACTTAACTGTTTTATGTGAAAGTGAAAATATTTATGTCGATGGTACATTTAATTATTGCCCACAACATTTTTTGCAAATGTTTACATTGCATGTATTAAAAATTGGCATTACATACCACTAGTATTTTGTTTATTGCCAAACAAAAAGGAGTGTTCCTATAAAAATATTTTTATATTATAAATGATGAGTGCGAAAAGTTAAATTTACATCTCAGTCCAAAAGTTATTACAGCTCTTTTTGAAATAGCAATCCACAACAGCATAAAAGCGGTGTTTATGAATTCCCAAATTAAAGGTTGTAGGTTTCATTTGGGCAAGCCTCACATTACCGAGATGAAAGTAGTGAAATTGGACAATGGTTGCGCTATATATTTGGTTTGCCTATTTAAAAACCGAGAGAAGTAGGCAATTGTTTTGCCTTTGACTTTGCAGAAATACAACCAGAAGATGAACGTGTACAGAATTTCTCAGAATATTTAGTTGACAACTACATATTAGAAGATGCCCTTTTTCCTCCTACTTTGTGGGCGGAATTAAGTGACAGCTTGGAAAGAAGCACAAACGCTTGTGAAACTTTTCATGTCAAATTTAATTCAAGTTTTTATAACACGCGCCCATCGCTGTTTCATTTTATTGAAATTTTGAAGCAATTTCAAACTGATTCCTATATAAAAATTCAAAGTTTGGGCGAGCCCTCTAGCTAGAGTACGAGATCCAGTGGTGCGAAAAAGAAAAGAGTGCATTCGAAAAAAAATAGAAGAATATGAAAGAGGTGTTTTAAGCAGATTTAATTTTGTCAAATGTATTTCATATTTTTATAAAAACATGTAATGAGTATGTTTTAATTGTATAGTCCATTTCACCGTTTTTGGCCGATGACAGAAATCATACTCGAAGTAAATGTAAATTTAGAGTTACATCTCTCTCAGATACAGGCAAGTTAGAAATTTAAATGAGGACGTTTGTTTTTTAATACAACACTTACGTAACTGCATCTTGTTTCACCGGTAAATAAAAAGTATTCAATACGGAAGTCTTGACTTAATTCACATTCCTAGTAACCTTCATGTACGGCTCGTTGTTGAAGGCATGGAGACTAGACAAGGAGTACGCACTCGACCGGGGGAATTGACAAAATCTGTCCACGGTAGCGTACATATTAGGTTTACTTTTTTCACCACTTGCGGCGCTAGTTTTCCTTTTGTACCGGTATGAATATAGACAATTAAATAATCGTGACTTATTAAATTGGTTTTTCTTATTTAGATCTGAAAGATCGAACTATTTTTTTCATTGTGTAAATAAATTAATAATGAAATAATTAAAAATTATTTATTTTATTTCAAACTACGTCCTCATTGGTCGCCATTTTGGTACAAATGGAACACCAGCGCCCTCTTATTTTGGTAGCCCTATTTGCATACATGGAGTTCGTACTCCTTGTCTAGTCTCCATGGTTGAAGGGTTGAATTTAATAATTATTAATGTCATATTTTTGTAGATGTCAAACCACACTGATAGTTTCAGAAACTTACGACCTTATTTAGACAAAAAAAACTCTCCGCCATTGGTAACTTGGATGACAGTTTAATCTTATTTCAGTGGTTTCTAATATCAAATCGGCCAAAAACGGTGAAATGGACTATAAATATTTTTTGTAATGTAACAATATATTTTATACCTAAATTTTGTTCGCTTTTATTTTTTTACACTGTGTTAATTGTCAAATGTGACGTAGGCTATTTTTCTCATAACAATAAATTTAAAAAATTAACATTTACCCACGGCTCATAAGTAAATTGCGTATTTTTTAACCTATAACTCTGTCAGTAAGTGTCAAATTATTGAGGAGTTGTGTTATAGTTTCATTTACTAAACTAGTGAAGTAAGTACCTAAATAGAAACCTGTATTATTATGCTGGTTACCTACAGTTTTCATTAAATTAAACTAATAATTGACATTTCTCAGACAGGACCGTCTGCGAAATCAAATATTTTTGACAACTTATGCCAAAATTTAAATTTTATATTTGTTATTTTTAGTTTTATAAAAACCATTTGGTAAGTCGTGGGTAAAGCATAGTACTTCACTCGAGGAACAAATTGCATATTTAGCTCGTTTCTTTAGCCCCTTCGCTCGCAAGCTCGCTCATGGGCCAAACACACTCGCTATAATATGCAATTTACTCCACTCGTAAAGTAATATACTATTACTGGTAATTTATTATATTTTATTATAATCCTTAATCCGATGGGGCGAATTTTGGTATCCTCATTTTGGTACCTGTTCTTTTCGGGGACGAGTTTTGGTACTTTTTTCAGGTAGGAGATTAACTCAGTCCTTGATTTCAATCTTGGGGACGAGTTTTGGTACGTCCGGCATACCCACATAGGTTTTTCTATAATATGTTGAGCTGACGATATTTAAAACTGATAAAGTAAAAAAAGATGCCACTTTTGTCTGAAGAATGTTAAAAACTGACAAAATTAGTGTTTGTTTTTAGTATATGAGCAAAAATGAAATGTCACAATAGTATTTTTTATTTATTTACACGCAAAAAAGTTCAAACTTATTTATAAGATAATTATTCCGTTACGTTTTACTGTGTGAAGATGACAATCACAGTTGCAGACTATAAGAAAAAGGTCATAAAATGGATTTTATTTGTTTTAACGTAGATAGAAAAATCTTTGTTGAAAATAAAGTTTATTCCACAACAAACAGATAATCTTAAAAAATGGATCTTGTGAGATTTACAGCTTCCTCCCGTTTCTGTGTCTTGGCGCAGTCTGCTCGGTATTCAACTCACTCAACACGTCTAGCTCTATTGAATTTAAAGTTGAAGGTAGTTGATCTGCATAATAGTTTAGGTATATTAGGATAGAAAACTAAATCTATTACATTATTTCGGAATATTTGTATAATATTTAAATTATATGATTGTCAAAAATAATACACATGAATAATCTTTCTTATATTTTGCTGGTTTTCTGTTTTAAATTAATCTCAACGTAAGAGTTTAACTTAATTACTGACTGCAATCCCCAATAAATTAGATTGTTTATATATATTATAACATATATGATAACTATTGTTCTATTGTTATAGTATTAATATAGTCATCTATAAGTTACCATGTTATAAAGTACTTCTTACCATGAAAATTTTTTTTATTTTAATATAGATGTGAAGAAGGTAAGATTCAAGTTAATTTCTTTTATTTTAACGATTATTACTTTAACATATTATGTTCTTATCTATTCTCTTTCTTAGGGTCAGAGTTCAAAAAATCTCAACTAATAAATGGATTCAAATTTAACTAATATTGAAAATTTCAACAAAAAAAAATAATAAAATTCAACAATCATATACCAAATTATGTTTTTGAACGATAATGCTAATTTGACCTTAACCTTACTTTTTCTTATTGTTTTGTGCGCATTGACACATTACCTTCAAAAATCAAACATCGTTAAATCAAGTGTAATGAAAAATTCTGAATTTTGTAACCAATAAATCAAATTAAACTTATCAAAGAATGAAAAAACAACTTATTTAAACAGTGAAACAGTGTACAAGTGAAATTAAATGTTCATCAAATACAGAAAAATCAAACACAGGTATGTTCTTTATTTTTAAAAAAATTGGAAATTGATACCATGTTTTGAAGCTTTTGTATTCTCTCTGGACAAACTAGGGCACAGGCTATCCTTTCCTATTGGAATCCACCATTTCCCAGGACATCAATGATATACGGACACTTTATAGATTTAGACGAATAAATTTGCTTCTCATCCGGAAATAATCTGCTCTTGCATCAAATGGTGAGTAAACTAATACTCTCTTTCTTATTAGAAACTAGTTTTACTTTAGTTAAATTAACTCAGGAAGCATTTATATAAATGAACTGCTCAGCACACCATTTCTAACATTCATTTCTCCATATATATGAACTTTAATTCTTACCAGTGGATATCAGGAGTTGTCTTGTGGTTTCGTTAACACTTTTTACTACTTTTATACTTTCTTTTATAAGTATTTAAAAAAAAAAATCGAAATTTAAACGGTGCAAAATTTATTACATGTTATCACTTCAAAAGCCCAAAAACAAGAGAGCGATTCAGAAATCAACAACTGAATCCCCAAACAATCTTACACTATCATTATTATGTTCTATTCGCCTACTAAATTATTGATCAAATAAAATTACTAAAAATCTAATACTTAATTCCTTATTTACATTTTAATACAATAGACATTCTTTTAAAATTTGCTAAACTTTTGATGAGTTGTTAATTTTATAATATCTTTCGCCTACTAATTATTTGTCAAATCAAATTACTAAAAATCTAATACTTAACTCATTATTTACATTTAATACAATAATCATTCTTTTAAAATTTGCTATACTTTCAATGAATTATTAACTTTATAATATCTTATCTACAATATAATCTAATATCTTTCTATTTTCAGAACTTTTCATTTGTAAATTAAACTAATAACAAATCACAATATGGCTTGAAAACAAACATTGTCTATTTTGAAAGTAAGTACAATTTTTTTATTTCCTTTTATGAGTTCTTATATTTTATACTAAAATTTATGTAAAACTTTACATTGATGTCTTAACATTTGGTTTTCTTATTTCATTTTATCTTAATTTATTTAAAATCGGTTTTAATTACTAAGGTATCGTAAAATTTATAAACTTTTTCAATATTTACTCTCATTATCTATTTAATACATGATCATTAGAATTTTATATGTTATAGATTAAATTATATTATTTTGATTCTTTGAAATGAATATCTCTTATATGTACTTGTATATTTTAATTTCTCATTTTGTTTAATTTTTTTTTTTTTTAGGTATTGAGAAGAAGACGATTATAAATTATACCAAATTTACTACATTTGCACTCTGCCTTGGAATGAGAATATATTTTCCTTTTCTCTATTTCATCTCAATATATTTACCAAAATGGCCTAAGTAATGATAGACTAACGTAGGTAATTTATTTTGAACTCAGAAGTAATGGTTTATTGAAAAGTTTTGAACGCGACACCTATTAAGCAGTAGAGGAACCAAAAACTATACGCAATAATAATATTTCAACTTCCATTTCAATACATAAAAAAAAAATTATTTTGATTTGTCAATTCATTCTTTGTTACAAGCCATTTAAAGTTGACGTGTCAATTTATTTTGTTATAATGAAAAACTAAAAATCATGCAGAGAAAAAATTCTTTGTTTTGGAAGGTTTATCAGCAACAGAAATTCATACAAAAATGGTGAAAGTGTTAAAGGAATCTGTTCATTCATTTCCAACTATGCACGGATAGGTCTTAGAGTTTAAACGTAGTCGTCGAAGATGAACCACGAAGTAGACGTCCAGAAAGTGAAACAACACCAGAAATCATTGTGCAAGTCTGATATTGTTTGTTAAGATAAAAGTTTGACTAAACGTGAAATTGCTGATACCATAAGCATCTCTAATAAACGAGTAGGTAATCCATATTTTACACGAAGAATTACATATGAAAAAGCTGTTCGGAAAAACTGCTTAAAGAGTTTATATCGAAAGTAATTGTCAATTTGAAGTTTCAATTGCGCGATATAGTCCCCGAACGACCAACTGTGCACATTCTATTCTAATTGTATTTTACATATACATATTTTACATATACATATACATTGCCTACTACCGCCCCTACCTACCTTCAGTTAACCCTCTGCCAGATCTGAGCGTGTTTGAGGTTATGTTTAATATCGCAACTGAATAAATTAACCACGATGTCGAAGAAATCATCTGGATCTTTCCATAGAAAGAAAGCTAAGTCAAGACAACAAGAGGCTGAGAAGTCGTCAACTTTAATGTCATCATGGTTGCAAAATATCACAGACAAAGGTAACTATATATTTATTATTTATTGTTATTGAGCGCTTCATTCCTAGGATTTTCATTCATCATTCAACTAGGACTGAGCCTAATATACGATTCAGTTGTATAGCTACATGATAACAAGACACATGTTATAGTGGATAAACTGTTGGTTACGAATTGTTTGTAATCATTATATGAACGTAATTATTTAACAGCATTACATTGCTTATAAGTTTTTTTTACAAAACATGAGTATTTAGCTTTGCTCTTTTAGTGTTTACAGTACCGGTACCATATTTTTTGGTTAACTAATAGTCTACGTTAAAACTTATTATTAGGTCATGTGTACATTTATGTGTGTTGCTTACAGACGATGCCGACGCTGAAGCAACAAGCGATCAACTGTCTGTTCAAGTTCAATTAGATGTGGTGGAAAAGGAGGGCGCTGCCAGGGAAGAAAATCTCATGGACACTACTAGTGCAGTGGAAGAAGACAACAATGACCTTCAGAACAAAGAAATATCTGATCAAACACATTTGCCCCGTACTACTGATTTTTGCGAGTCTTTAACTCTTTACGAAACAGTTTCAGACTCAAAAATGTTTTGCCATAAGGATAAGGAAAATGAATGTGAGTTCAATTTTCATTTTAATGATCCTGGAACTTGGCCTAGGCATAGTGACAATTAAAGATGCTACATTACACCAAGTAGGTGTGATAATGATGATCATAATCCTGATTTGAGTAAAAGCTGTAGGGAGGGTCGAAACCTTACAATAGATTGGTTTTATAAAATTTTGAAAAATGGTTCAAAGGTTAAAAGATCTTATTTGGCTTACAGCGAGTCAAAGAACGCCTTGTACTGTGTTCCATGCAGGCTTTTTTTTTATTTGAACACAGACCACGAATCAAAAGTATCGTTTTTAGCAAGAAAGGAGGGATTCACAAATTGAAAAAAACTGAGTGACAAATTGCCAGAGCTAGAAAACTCTCATACCATAAGAAAGCGTTTGTTTCATGGAAGGCATTAGAAACGTCTCTTGGTAAAGGAGAAATTGACAGGGAGTTACAGGATTAGATAAAACAGGAGGAATCCCACTGGAGAGAAGTACTACGTTATTGTATACTTCATGCCGTGTTATTTTTGGCAATACAGGGTAGTGCATTCAGAGAAACAAAGGAAACTTTTAATTTTGCCGATCCAAACAGTGGGAAGTTTCTCAACACTATAGATTTGAGTTCCACTACAATGAAACATTGCGTGAGCATATTGCTCGCCATAAGAAAGGGCAGCTCAGCTATTTTAGTCACTCATTATCAGAGGAGTTTCTTGATCTTATTGCAAATAAAATCAGAAAAAACATCATAAAAGACATTAAAACAGCTAAATATTTTTCATTGATTTTTGATTGCACAAATGACTGAAATAATTCGTTACATTAAATATGATGACGACGGACCAGAAAAATGCGAAAGTTTTCTGGATTTTTTTGCTGTGAAAAAACAGGCGAGGGTCTCTTCGAAAGTATTGCTAAAAAGCTCAAACAATATGGTTTAGACTTGATGTTTTGCAGAGGCAAGTCGTATGACAACGGTGCCAATATGGCTGGGAAATACAAGGGTGTCTAGTCAAGGATTATCCAAGAAAACGAACTAGTCTATTTTGTTCCCTGCTTAGCCCATTCGTTAAATTTAGTCAGGGTTCATTTAGCAGAAGCATGTGTTGAAGCCCAATTATATTTTCGAGTTATAAATAGACTTTACAACTTCTTTCATGGTTCAACTTTAAGGTGGGAAGTTTTAAAATTTTCATTAAACTCTTTCATTAAAATCGGAAAGTAAAACCAGATGGTCAGCAAGGATTGAATCTGTGGAAGTTGTGTATAAACACATGGATAAAGTGCTCTCTGCTCTTGAAGAATTAACCACCCATGAATTTTCATCTCCAGAAACAAGAGCTGAAACTAAATCTCTTATTAAAAACATAAAATGCTTCGATTATGTTGTGCTTCTGGTATTCATTCCTTAAGAAAATTGATCGAGTGAATAAGTTGTTGCAGGGAGAAGACACGACAGTAGACAATGCTACAAGTAACATACATGGTATTCTCACATCGTTATCTTCAACTAGGGAGCTGACTGTTTTAGAGGCAATTGATGAGGCAAAATTTTTATCTTGTAACATGGGAATACCAGCTAAGTACAAGAACACAAGAAAAAGAAAATGGCAGGAGAAATACATGAAGATGATGGTTCAAATTGCACAGCAGAAGTTCTTTTCAAAAGATCACTTTTTTAAATTTGTTATAAAATTATCACTGAGTTAAGGAACAGATATGATGTCTTAAAAATGGTTGCCGATAAGTTCAGTTTTTTGTGTGGGGCTTAAAACACTGAACGTTACGACTTTGAAAAGTAAGGCTAAAGAATTGGCTAAAACCTATGCAAGTGATTTGAACGAAGAAGAACTTGTAAATGAAATAGAAAGTTTTAAGTTTCATGCTTTAACTTTAGAAGATGTAATGGAATACGCAACAGCAGCATCTATGCTCAGAATATTGCATAAGTGCTAGTTGGAAGAGAGTTATCCTAACTTATGCGTTGCTCTAAAAATATATGTTACGCGTCCAGTTTGTGTTGCATCTGAAGAGAGAAGTTTCAGTAAATTAAAACTTATAAAAACCTACTTAAGAAATGCTATGACACATCAAAGACTAACAATTTTAAGCATTATAAATATTGAACATGAAAGGGCTTCTTTGCTTTCTTTTGATAAAATAATCAACAGTTTTTCAGCAAAGAAAGCCCGAAAAAGCCAAATGTAAAGCTTCTCCCCCCCAGAAAAATTGGTAGGTCTGGCCCTGTCTTCATCGGCGCTAAACTTTTTTGAGCGAGTAATATTTTAACTTCTGAGAACCAAAAAATTCGCTGAGGGTTAGAAGTGGAGACTTATTTCTATTCGAAGCTCAATTCATACAAATTTGCTATCGTTTTCATTAATTTGACTTGATGAAAAAGCACTTTCTTTTTTTTAAATTGGGCTATTCTTCCGTGATTTTGTTCTTTAAACACTTCAATAACGCTATGAAATATTTACTGTTAATGATTTTCCCTTTTTAAGATAGTCGATAAATATTAAATAATGCTATAAGGTTCCAAGGCGACTGTTGCGTCTTTGCATTCTTTGGAATCTGTTCATTACGTGCAGTCCACTCAGATCACGATCGTTTTGTTTCTGGTGTTGAATGATGAAGCGATTTTTCACCCATTGTCACATGTCGACTTCTAAATTCAAGTTTATTATGGTAAAAAAATAGTAAAGGGGATATGACAGTTCCAGTACAAAATCAGCATTTTTTACATGTAAATCTCCATAAGAACATCTAAGCTCCATTCTGCAGTTTTTGACTCTTTTAGCAACGCCCTCCACAACGTGACCGCTGATTACGTGACCCACCGCTGCTTTTCCCCAGACGGGAAACAGCAAGACCTGTTTAAACCAGTTTTAAGACCTGTTTACAGACCTGTTTATATCTGTTTCAATCTTTCATAGATCTCTTATACATTTTTAAAGCTGTTAAAAGACCTGTTTAAAGCTGTTCACAGAACTGTTTCAATCTGTTCACAGACCTGTTAATACCTGTTTCAAGCAGTTGATCGTTCTAAAAAAGGCAGATTTTGTGTCATAGCCCCTTTACAAATAGCTTCAAACACTGCTGAAAATTATTCATTGTTGTTCTTGGTTGATACTTAGCTCGCTCGGTATCCACTTTGAACAGCTCCGCATACCCAAAGGTTTCTCTTATACTATTGTTTATCTTGACTTTATTTATTTATCCTTAGTAGAGTAAATTTTATCATTTATCAATAAGATTTGGACAAACATCCATATCTTGCAATGCTATGAACTCGATCAAAAGCCTGTTGAAAATCAACAAAAAGAACCATCCTGTTTTTAGTGTATCGTTACTATCAGTTTGTATTTCTCGTAGTGTGAAAACTTTTGCTTTTTTTGAACCCACAGTGATATTCTCCTATGTTTTTAACAACATTCGCTGTTAATCTAATCTTAATATGCATAATAGCATATACTGTTTTACATCCACTCCGCATTAATGGTCAATCTGTTGTAAAGGATGTCATCTCTTGAAGTAATTTGTTGTTAAAATAAAAATCTGAAAATAGAATTTTTCCAATATTTGAGAGAAGTATCTACAAAAGTTATATTAGTACAGACTAAATGTTAAAGAGTAATTCGGAGCAGTACAAGAACACCCCTGAGTTAGTAACTCTATTGTCACAAATTCAGTAAGATTGAATACAACATTTTGCATGTTTTTCCTCTTATTAGGGCCCTAGGGCGGTTATAATTTGACTTTTAACCAAAAATAAATTTAATTTCTAAGTTAAGCAAATCTCCTGTACTAAAAACCATCATCAAGAGATTTGCAATCCTTGGATAAATCAGCAAATACATACTTTTTACTTAACTAACATCGGTTCCGCTCAGCTTAGAAAAAATCATGTATTTACGTAAAGACTAGTGAACGGATTTGGATACGGTTTCATTAATTTTTTATTACCATCTTAATAACAAATGGGTAGTATACATAATCTCGATTTTACGGTGCACAAAACTGTGCGTTTTGAACATCATTTTATTTTTCTCTTTACCTTGATTAAAATATTCATGTAAATTATTATTTTTATTATTTCTTTTTTTAATAATAAAATTATAAGACAGGGAACAAAAAAAATCGTCGACATCCGCACAACTACAATAAGCCCAGAGACTACAAATAGAGCACTGCACCCAGGCAAAGTTTTAACATGGCTTACATTTTTTCTTTATGTCGCCGTAGTTTATGGAAATGGCAAAATAATTTTTGGAAAACCTTTCTTCTCTTTATCACTTTTAGAAGTTTCAAAATTTGACTATTAGCTTCAGGAACATTGTCTTCATCAGTTGACGCTACGTGTGGTGGTGTTAAACGATTGTCATTAAATGTTAATAACAATGTCTTGCTGTGACTCATCGTTAGCAAGTTATTAGTTTATTTCATGATTTTTTGAATAATTTTGACGCTTGTCTAACTGGGATGTTGAGGGCTGTAGTGTCATGTTCAGTTGTTGATTAACAATGTACTCCTGGTTAACTTCAGATCTCTCTAAATGTTTTAAAGTCTCTAGTTGAGTTTGAGAAGAGGATACTAGGTACTTGTACAGTATCACTAATGACTTGCTGTGACTTAGCAGATGATTGGATTAATTCATGTTTTTTTGAAGAATTTTGACGCTTGTGTAACTAAGATGTTGATAAAAGTAGTGTGAACTTGAGTGGATGGTTAACAATGGTCTCCTGGTTTATTTAAGATGTTTCAGTATCTATTAAAGTCACTAGTTGAGTGTTAGAAGAGAATGAGGAGGACCCTGCCTCGGTAATTTTAGGTTCTCGTACATCCTTTTCAGTCGACTGAGATGTATTCCCAGGAAAAGTGTTTTGGTCCAGTGGTTTAAAATTTATTGCAGGTGAGACAATTAAAATTAGATTCTCTTGTAATCTGTTCTTCCGGATTGGATGACCTGATGTTGATTGCTGAGATGCGCTATCAAGTAAAAAATGTGATTGTGGAGCTATAAACTAGTTGAATCGGATATGTTACTAGGCAGATTGGGTATCAAAAATTGTCTAACCGTTGAAGCTGAAGGCATTTGTCGGCGATAGCGAATTTGATATTGGAAACTGAGAAGCCTGTAAAGCTGACGGTCTAATTTGGTCTAGTGGTTGAGAGTATATGAAAAACACATAGGCTAGGATGCGCTAGGAGGTTGTGTGACAATTGTTAAATTCTTAATGCCCTTGGTGATTTTAATTACTAAAATATTATATTGGGAAATATGTTAGTTCCCTCTAAATTTTTCATATGTAACTGTTAAAAATTTTAGAATGCTTCTGTATCATAAATCCGTTTTACGACACTGATTAGCACCTAAATTTCACCAAAAGAATTCAGTGTGCAGACAAAATCGACACTTTAATAATGTAATACTTACATTCGAAAGAGAGGAAATGTGACATGAAACCAAAAAATAATAACAATAAGTATTCAACAGGTCCGAACTATAAAATTGTGTGAAAATGTATCAGTACAATTATACATGTTATGAATTAATTAGACGGTAAATAGGCATAAGAGTATACGGTGCATGGGAGTGAGCATTGAAATTAAGGAGAGAAGTTAACGTCATTATTATTTATTTATATCTAGATGGAGAGTGTACCGTTGTGTGGAATACTGCAGATTAGTAAGAGCTTTGCAATGTCATTAAAAAATGGACAGAATGTTTTATGAACTAATAATAGGAAGAGCTAACTGATGTTTTTAAATAAAAAAATCGAAAAGACGATGCTCCTGCAGACCATCCTTGCAACTTCCCAATAATTTAATACATCTTAAATGTATTTTTTTGTGTTAAAATGTAAAAATGTTAAAACTTGTAAAAAAACTAGAATAAAATGGAAAATAATCAAAACCCAAAAAAGATAAAAAAAACAAAATAGGAAAATACCGAAACATGTGGAAAATCGAAAGAAACAACTGGAACAATTGACAAAATACAACGAAAAACAAACAAAAAAATATGATAAAATCGACAAAAACAGAAAACAATTGAACAATAAAAACGAAGAAAAATAAAAAAAGGAAAAATTGAAAACGAAATCATTAATCATAAGTTGTTAGCATTACGAAGATCGTCGTATTATCAAGTATAATTATAAATATCAGTTATAATATTTTACGATCCAGAGCCATCTCTAGGAGTAGGTACCTACCAAAACTAAGGTCCGAAGCAAAATAAAACCAACACTGAGCACACATCTTTGTTCAAGCAAACAGCAGAATGTGTATTGAATAGATGTGTGCTAAAAAGCGGAAACACTGCGTAAAACAAGCAAGAATCGGCTAGTAATCATTAAAGGATTTCTTACGGACCAAGACCTGCACACCAAGAAGGTGCTTAATTAATATCCAAGCGCATATTATACGATAGGCTTACATGAAACAATTAAACACATACTGTACCAGGTACTGGATCGCAGTAGATTTTCTAAAGCATAAACATTTGGCCTTATTGTTTAGACCTGTACAAACTAGTAGTGGGTACCAAGATCCTGGATCAACCATAATATTGTATAGTGCAGTGCCTGCTATAGGGGACCAAAAAGTACGATCGGAGCAGATTGAAAATCTGAATATGTAGACAACACTGAGAACAAATCTCAGGCTAAGCACACAGCACAATGTGTATTGAACAGACGTATGCGAGAAGAGATGAAACACTGCGCAAAACCAGCAGTACTCAGTCATTACAAAATTCCTTACGGACCATGCACCGGTCAACGAACACCTGCAAACTATGGAGCTGTTTATTGGACATCCACCTGTAGATTATGAGATAGAGAACCTGAAACAGTTAAATTCATACTGAAACTTGCACTGGATCGAAAGAGACTGTCAATATTTTTAGTGACTTCAGATTGCCTTCACAAACATATATAGCACCAATCGGTTAGACCTGTATAATCTAGTAGAGACTACCAAGATCCTGGAGTGGGTGGCATGAATCAAAGGAAAAGGTACAATAATCCTAATTAGGCTGCAGTAACACTGGTGACTATATTAGGTTACTTCTATCTTAAATAAAATAAAACATCGAAAAGTTTTTTAATCAAATAAGAAAGGTTGGGAAATTTACAAAGAAGGGAAATTGAATGTTTTTTACCCTATTTGGTGCAAATTTAAATTATAGTAATAACGTTTTTGATGTTGGCATACCAGCTATTATCAACCTTAATGCATAATCTTAAATAACTATATCTAGAACAGTACCCAAATCTAAATTTGTAACTTTTTCATTATAACCTATTTGACATTTATATTTGACGTGACTATTTCTCTATTAGAGAAATAGTCGCTGATATTTGATTCTGATTGGTCCAATTTCAAAAAATTATAACATTCTATTGGTTAATTTGTATCGAAGGAAATCATCATAATAATTTGTTAGTGAAAGAATGTGAAATCCTATACACTTTTGTACTAGAATAGAATACTAATAGTATTATGTATTTTGTCCACGACTGTTCTACAAAACGTTGATTATACTAGTGCTTCATAAAGAATAATAGTACCTATTATTCACTAGTGAATAATGGTTCATTATTCACTGCATGACGTCACAACAGAACGTATGTCCAAACTTTATAAGAGAATAAGTCATGTTAGACAAATTTTATATTTTCCTTTGACATTTCAATCCGTATTTATATGTCAATGGTGTAAACAAACAAAACACATGTATAAAGAATCGACCTACCTTTTACCACTACATCTAAGCTACACACACACACACCTTAATCTTTAAATTTAGGTCGTAGTTAGTGTAAGTCATATACATTTTGAAACTTCAATTACATTAATTATAGCGTAAATTTAGAATTTTAAAGTTGTGATTATAGCAATTGTGTCGTGGACAAAGTATAGTATTCTATTCGTGTATAATGGCTATTATTCACTCAGATGATTTAGAACACTCGCCTGTGGGCTCGTGTTGTAAACTTCATCTTCGTGAATAATAGCTACCATTATACGCTCGTTGAATAATATACTATTATCTACTCCTTTGACAGTAAATGTCATTTATACTCATTGTCACCATGCAGGGTAAGTAAGCTATAACGCACAGTTGTGTGTAATGAAACGTCATGTTGGAATGACGTTTCATAACGCACAACTGTGCGTTATAGCTTACTTACCCTGCATGGTGACAATGAGTATAAATGACATTTACTGTCAAAGGAGTAGATAACAGTTTAGTACGTACGTCATATATTTTTAACAGAAGTCAAACATTTAGAATTAAAATTAAAATATTGGGTCGTAGATAAAGCATAGTACATAACTCGAGTGGTAAGAGGTATTATGTACTCGTGTAATTACGCACTCGCCGCTACGCGGCTTCTTGCGTAACTTTTCCACTCGTACGTAGTGTCCTACTTACCACTCTTGATACGTAATATACTATTTTGAATTTATATAGAGTAATTATAATAAAAATCTACAAAATTTAAAATTTTTTAAATTTTATATATAAACTGTTATGTTTTTTCTTAATCTAATTATAGATTGGTTGATTAGCTTCCATAAAAGCAGAGTCTGGCCCTGATAATCGAGGTCTTCAAACTCTCAGTTTATTAGTATTCCTTGGACATAAATTCTTTCTGCTCTTTTATTTTGTGATGAAGTCGCATGTTGAATAGTCAATAGTCTTTCTCAATTGACAAGAAAAACAACAGAATCCAAAACGGATAAGCGATAACTTCGTGCTTTTTAAACAGGTCGTAAATTCTTACTCGTATAGTTTACCGATTCATGTTTCTAGACGTAGCTTCTCTTTAAACATTTGAACGATAAAAATAAATAAATAAATAGACAAATAAATTTAGATATTGTATCTCACTTACCTATGAATATTACCTATCTGAAAAATGTAGGTATTTATATGTGTCAACCCTATTTTTCTTTAATTTCTGGTTTTGTGATTTGTGTAGTTTGTCCACGTAATGCTGTTTTTGAAGTGAAATGTTTTATGTTACATTATACAGTCTATATATTATTATGATATGATTTGCTCGTTCTTATATTTCCTTCTATTTGCTTCCGGCTTTTTGGGTCTGGGTTCCTTGCATTCTTCTTTATTTAAATAAGATTTTATTCATTTAAAGGATCAATTTTTTATTTAAACTTTTAACATTTCCATTTATTTCAATTTCAATTACTTGTAGCTAGTTTAATAATAACTCTTCAAAATTAAAATTCAAATTACAAATTCTAAACTTTTCTAAACTCATCTTATTTATTCCCCTCGTCCCTAGGTAACCTCTCTCTCCAAAACAAAACAAACAACTATATACTTACACTTTCTGAAATAAAATTCTTAAACACCCATATAAAGACACCTAGTATAAAATACAAAAATTTTCTTGTCCAATCAAATTATAAGAATATGTATTTTTCTAATCTCTTACTAGTAAATTTATATATTACCTACTATTTGGATGCTAAGTAAATACATTAAAACAGATACTGACACGTAATGACTAGCACGTAATAAAAAAATTACGCTTCAGTTCTATAAAAATGTGTAATATCACATAAGCCTTGTAAATCAGTTGGTCAAGTTACCATGGAAACGAATTAACAAACGTTATTTTGACAGATTAAAAATTTTTAATCTGTCAGTGTAAACATACGCTTCTCAGGCATCTCGACTTTGCGACGCCAGCGCTACCTCGTGGCGCAAGGCCGCATTAGGTTGAGTCAGGTGCTGTGTATTGCCTATTGTTTATCATGCAAAATCACTCTTCTGTAATGAGCGTTATTTAAAAACTATAGTTAAAAAACCGCTAATTCTCGATTGTGAAAATGAACATCACGATCAAGAATCATTTTCAGGCCGTCAAACTTCATTTTCATTACTGTTAACAGATCTGTAGGGAATTTCAAAGATGTTCTAAAGTGACTTTCATAAAAAAAAAAGATTTCTTTAAGATTGATAACAAAATTTGGAAAAAATAGTTAGCTACTTTTAGAGTAATTGAGCACATAATATTATATAGGTTCTAATGAGAAAATTGGTATTTTCCTCACAATAAGTTTTTCTTTTCAAACTTAACAATAAATTTGAATGATTCTGTGTCTAACTAAATGTCCAAGAAAAAAAAACAGAAATAAAAAAACTTTGTCACTCCATAACATTTTATTTGATAAACATTATTGGTGCATACTCGACTCGACGGACTGCGACAATCCAATCCTTGCGACGAGCTACTTCCCACGATTTCGAGGGAAATCTATAATAACTTATTCCTGGGATAGTATAACCCCGGGAATTGCACCCAACAACACAACAAGTGTGACCACTAACTTTTTTCGCGGACATTTCACGACAATCGATTAAAATTTTAAATTTAAAAAAGCACACACTCCGCTGGGATTACATAGCATATGACACTTATGACAGCTGATTGACCCAACCGCATGTCGCGGCAGTCCGCTTGGTGGCGCCACTAGAGGTGCCTGAGAGGCGTATAGTGGTAATTTAAATACAGATAAATAAAATGAGTTCATCGAATAGTGAAGATGAATTTAGTAGCACACCACCCAATATTATGCAGTTAGCTGCGAACACATATTTTACAAAAGAGTAATAATTAAAATACAATTAATAAAACACATGATGAGTAAATATAAAAAATAACATAATAATAATAACATTTAAATTATAAGATTTATTTTAGAAAGTTTTTTATATTTTCACCGTGTTCTTTGTCTCTGTTTCATTCCGTGGAATTTTGTAATCGAATTTAAACCTATTTCCCGACTACCTAGAGCTCTGAAATTTTCAGGATAGCTAAGAACTGGATGACAATGCATGTTTCAAGTGTGTTTAAGTATATACATAAATTTCGAAATTTATACTGAATTGATATGAAATATGATATAAATTGTGTATACATGTTATCATTTTGAAAGTTTTTAAGTATGTGGTTCGTAGCCTAGTTGATTAAGCGTCGAATATGAGTCAAGGTGACAATTCTGTTATGTTATTATAATGGGATCGACTACGCGAGAGAGAAGTTTTTTTTTTTGTTCTACATGTGACAACAATAATGTGGATGAAAGTGCAAGTTATGATCTGAACGAAAGGTGGGAATTATTAAAAGGGAAAATTAAATTATGCTGTGGAAAATGTACAAGGAACAACAAAGCAGGTAAAAATAAAAAATGGTATGATGAAGAATGTGAAAAGGAGCTCACGGAAAGAAATAAGCGGCGTCTGGAAATGCTAAAGCAAGGAACGGCAGAATCAAAAAGTAGTTATGACGAGCAGAGAAGGAAGTGTAAGATTCTACTAAGAGACAAAAAGCGGAAATTACAAGAACAACAAGTAAAGGAGATTGAGGAGCATTATAAAAGTAAGCAAATTAGAAACCTGTATCAAAGTATTAAAAAAGAAAGTAAAAGCCAGCAAAATAATATGACAGTCATCAAAAGCGAAACGGGAGAGCTTCTCACTGGAGAAGAAAAAGTATTAGAAAGATGGAGAGAATACTTTGAAACATTACTGAATGGAGGAGAAGAGGAAGAAAATGAATTTGAATTTGTAGAAAAGCAAATAGAAACGGAAAATGAGGTACCAACGATGGAAGACGTCAGAAACATCCTAATGAGCCTGAAAACAAATAAGAGCCCAGGAGGAGACGAGATAACCACTGAAATGATAAAGTATGGGGGAGAACAGTTAAAAGAAGAAATGTACAAACTAATAAAGGAAATCTGGGCCAAAGAAGAAATGCCGGAAAGTTGGAGCGAAGCATTGATTAGTCCCTTGTACAAAAAAGGTCAGAGAACTGACTGTCAAAATTACAGGGGGATAGCCCTGCAAAATGTAGCATACAAAATACTTGCAAAATGTATAAAAAATAGGCTATCCAAAAAGATGAATGACATAATAGGGGAATAACAATGCGGTTTTAGAGGGGGCAGGGGAGTTGTTGACCAAATATATACACTAAGAGAGCTGCAAGCGGAAAGTTACCAACATCAAAAACAAACCCACGTTTTATTTATTGACTTTAAAAAGGCATATGATATGATCAAAAGGCAAAAACTTTATAAAATCTTGGAAAAACTCGGGGTAGAACAAAAACTTGTTAGATTAGTCAAAATGACGTTACAGCAGACTGAAAATCGAATCAAAATAAATGGAGTGACCTTAAGTAAATTTAATGTGGAAGTCGGACTGCGGCAAGGGGATCCGCTTTCTTCTGCTGTTTAGCTTTGCCCTAGAGGAAGTAATTAGAAGTGCAAATATTAACAGATCGGGAATGCTCTATACGAAGAAGCACCAATGTTTGGGTTTCGCTGATGACTTGGCAATTGTATGCAGAAGTAAAGCAGAGCTTCAAAAGGTTGTAGTAGCACTGGAAGAAGCAGGTCGGGATTTAAAGCTTGAAATAAATGCGGAGAAAACCAGATATATGGCATGGACTGACAGTGACTTTCAGAGGGGTCGCTATATAACAATAAGGACCAGGCATGGCAAAGAATATAAATTTGAAGAAGTGGACAGTTTTGTGTATTTGGGTACGACGTTTACAAGAAAGCCTGATTCAAAAGATGAAATTAGGGCAAGAATATTAAAAGGTAACAGATGTCTATACAGTCTGAATAATTTGATTAGAAACAAATTAATTTCAAGAAAGTTGAAGATACGCATGTACCAGACTATGATAAGGCCAGTAGTAACTTACGCCAGTGAAGTATGGGTCTTAAGAAAAAGCGATATTAGTATGCTAGAAGTATGGGAAAGGAAAGTGCTCAGGAAAATCTTTGGTGGCAAAAAAATAGATGAAGTATGGGAGAGAAGAACAAATCAAGAACTATGAGCTTTATAATGAACCAAGTATAACGGCAGTCATAAAGGCACAAAGAATTAGATGGTTTGGGCACGTACTAAGAATGGAACAGGAGAGAGTACCCAAGTTAGTCACTGAGCGGAAGATAGGAGGAAAGATGAGAAGAGGGCGGCCAAGATAGAGATGGAGGACTCAAGTGGAGCATGATATTGAAACACTAGCTAGACAAGGATGGAGAAATAAAGTGATGGATAGGAAAAAATGGAGATAAATAGTACAACAAGCCATGGACCTTCTAGGTCTACAACAGTAATCATTATTTTAACTGTTAATGAAATAAACTAATTTAGAAAATTTTTTTAGACTATACTGTGGACTACGCCGTAATCTATCTCGGTAAAGCGCTATTTGCCAAGGCAGTAATAATTTAATAATAGTAATATGACTTATAATCACCAAAAAACAAACTTTCTTTTATAAAAAGAACTTTTTATAAACTGTGATTATTATAATATTTAGTCAGTGTTTCCTGCTAAGATCTGAAAGGTTGAACGTAGGTTACGCTATTAATTATTTATTAATAATAGTGGGGGGTAAAATTTTGGGTAGATTTTTTTTATATGTACATATATTAGTTTTAAGTTAATAATCAATTATTTTTCTTACATCCTCGTGTTTAATAGTTTTAACATATTTTTTGAAAATATTTTTAATCATGTTTAAGGATTTTTTTTATATATGTTTTATACATATCAGGAAGAAAATTAAATAAGCGTGGTGCTATGAATTCAAAATATCTAGTGTCAATGGTTTTCTTAGCAACACTAGTTACAATGAAATTTCTTACTTTATTTCGGGTGCAAAATTGTAAATTAGGTCGATTTTTATATAAGTACAAAACGAGACTATAGATATAAAGCTGCCGTAAAGTCATCACATTTGCTTTTTTAAAAAGTAGTAATGTGTCAAATCTTATTGGCTTAAAGAGCATTATTTTTAATATTTTTTTCTGTAATGTTTCAATTTGTTCGAGATGTGCAGGTACTGCAGCTCCCCAACATAAAATAGCATACCTAAGACGAGACTCAACAAGGCCATAATAGAAAGTTTTAATTAACAATTTGTCTGGTATATTTAAATTTGTATAATAATATCCTTAGAGTTTTTGCCATATCATTAAAGTGAGATGTCCATCGTAAATGGGAATCTATTTTTACCCCAAGGTATTTAATTTAGTTTTTTAAGTATATTTTAATATTATTTGTATTTAACTTAACGACAATGTTTTCATATGTTGGCAATTTATTTTTATAACTTGTAAAAGGAACTATAAATGTTTTTTCATAATTAATAGTTAATCCCTTGTGATTAATATTATTAAATAGTTTTAGTAGATCCTTTTCAATTTTAATTTTAAGTTCATCCCAGCTATCTACTGTGTAGATTACAGCCGTATCATCAGCAAAACTGATTAATTTACCGGATGACTTCGATGTAAGGACATCATCAATATATATATGTTAAATAATATTGGTCCAAGAACGGTTCCTTGCGGTACACCAAAACGAACACTTTTTTCTGTGCTCACCTCTTCTCTCCAATTTTGACCATTTGTTTTCTGTTAGACAAATATCTTTTTAGCAAATTATAGGGTAACCCACGAATTCCTATATCCATTAGATTTTCTAGTAACTGCTTATGGTTAACTGTATCAAATGTCTTTGCCAAATCCAAGAAGAAGACAACAGCAGTGGGTTCACTTTTGTCAAGTGAGCTATATATAGAACTTATAACAGACTGTAGGGCATCATTCGTCGATAACCCTTCCTGAAATCCAAAGCCGCGGGTAAAAGCTAGTATAAATATAAGGGAAGAAAACGATATTGTGTCTAGGTATTTAAATTTGTTATATGAGTAGGTATAACTTATATTCACTAACTAGCTTTTACCCGCGGCTTTGCCCGCGTGGCATTAAAACATTCAAAAATGATTTAATGGCTGTCCATTTTACATCTAAAAAAATTTGATTTTAATTATTCTGTGGGCATATTCTTAGTAAAATAAGTCTAGCTTCACTAATTTTAATTTTTTTTTTTATTTAAAATTTCATTTTTGTCAGTCAATCACGCTGCAACCACTGAACAGATTTTGATAATAATAAATCATACAACATCCATTATGACTATCTTAGAATATTTATCTATGATAGTTCCACATTGAACCTAATCATTTGTAGGATATTTGTACTTGTACTTGCGATAAAAAAACAACAATAGCTCGTTTTAATAACCTCATAGCGCCATCTTGTTTCTTATATCAAAACTAAATTATAGCACGTATGTATGTTGTGTATTATTTCAGTGGTAGGTATTTTTAAATGTATCAATGAGATACTTTTATACAAAATCCCTCTATTGACCCGTTAAAGGAGTGGGGAGATGGAAAAAAATGTATACACCAAATGTTAAGTTAAAAGAAGACAAATACATCTGTGAAAACGGCAGTTGAATCGGATAAATAGTTTTCATGTGATGCGCGCACAAACATACAGACAGACAAAAAAAATCTTACCACATTTTTGGGTTCTAAATCGATGTACCCGCGGCGTCGTTCGCATGGCGTGTTAATTGTTGTATAAAAAGTATCCGACCCCCGTTCAACCCCCATAAAGGGGGTTGATTTCTAAACATAGAATATAAGTAAACCTCCACAACCTCTAGACTGTAATTTTCTAGTGCCTTACTTTAAAAACATAGGACTTTCATACAAATTTTTAACCCCCGGTTTACCTACTTAGGACTAAAGTTTTGTAAAATTCTTTCTCAGCGGACGTTTATAGACCCTATAAAGAATCTACGTGCCAAATTTCAAGTTTGTGGTTCTTATAGTTTCTGAGGTTTGGTGATGAGTGACCTTTCGCTTTTATATATATAGATTAATAGGAATCAATACGTCAAAATGTCCTTCGTTAAAATGTCCGTTAAAACGCATTCTTTTTATTTTTTGTATCGACTCTCCAAATCTGGCAATAAGTCTGCTACCTTGAAAAATGGAAATATTTCTCCAGCTGCTTTCAGTTCGCAAGTTGTGTCATATTATGCACCCTACCCATATCAGCTACATAAAGGTGTTTTGTATCGTAAAGGGTCCCGGATCGGTCCATAGTAAAACACCTAAATTTTTGCCAATCGTTGGACACGTGGCTTACTATATTAGCTCTAACTTGAGCAGCCATTGAAATATTTCCATAAAGCAAATAAGACAGAGATCAAAATAAACACGCTCCATCGCCAGGTATCCCTTTCACTCATTTAACTGTGACTGTTACAGTTTCTCCATCCATTTTTCAAACAAACGTAAGTTTACTTAACGAAAAATACAAACTTTTTTAAGTAAGTAATCGATATGACACTTTGATATAAACGTCAGTATAATCAATGAAAAAAAAATCTAAGCTAGCACCTATTTGGCATGAAACTTTGAAATAAACATAATTTTAATCAACGAAGAAAAAAAACAGAGATTACTAACTAATTTGGAACAAAACTTGTACACCTCCACAACGTCAAAAGAAAACATTTTAATTTTCAAGTCCCTTATTTCAAAAACATAGGACTTTTATACAAAGTTCCAATCCCCGTTTTACCCCCTTAGGGGTAGAGTTTCGTAAAATCCTTTCTTAGCGGACGTCTAGACCCTATAAGGAACCTACCTGCCAAATTTCAAGTTTGCATGTCTTATAGTTTCTGAGATACGGTGATGAGTGAACTTTCGCTTTTATATATATAGATTAATATCGCCTAAGAAAATATGAAAATCTACAATGGAGTAGTTTATATTTTCAAAGTAATTTTCCAAGATATCAATCAAATCATCTGGTGGTTTAGATGGGGATCTATATACTGATGTTAAAAGTACCTATTTGCTGGTTATTTTTCAATTTGATTTTTAACTGTAATGCTTTTGAGGAGGCAATATCTACAGTTTCACTAGTAAAACATATTTCGTCCTTCACATATATTAAAACTCCATCGTTCTTATTTAATTGAGCATAATTATAGACAGTCTTGTACCCCCTTAAATTGAAAAGTGTTATATCTGGAATGAGAAATGTCTCAGACAAAATAATACAATCAAAATTACAGGTAAGCTGATTAAACATGCCTTGAAATTCATTATAATGGGCATTTAAACTGCAGATATTTTGATGAAATAATGTAAAATGATGTTTATCATTGTTGAAAAAACTATTAACCTCATTTATATTAGAGCATTCTAAATTGTCGTAAGGCTCATAATTGATATCTCGGATATATTCAAAGGGACGGAGGTAAATTGCGAACCAAAAGCTCAATGACATAGGTAAATTGCGTAATACTTCAGTAACAAAAAAACGGAAGTAGTTTCAAATTATTTATTGCAACAATATGAAATACATTTTATAAAATTGATTCTATCGATATGATTGGACTTATAACTAGAACATAGTTCTTCCATTTTTTTCAGTTTCATTTTAGCTTTGCTGTACCCAAACTTTGAATTTTTACGTAAGTATCTAAACTAGTCAAAACGAAATAAGGACCACTATTAAAAACACTCGTAGTTTTATTAATTTTTAAATCACCTTGGTAAATTTTTGCTATTATTTATAAAACAGACACACAAATATTTCGTATGTAAACATTCTTTTTTTTTAAATACATTTAACTGATAAATTCCATTTGTTTAAAAAAAAACAATCCTAAAGAAATGTATTCATTGGTAATTTGACTTTTGCCTCGAGCGAAACAGTTTCACTTTGTTTTTATTTGCAACTTTTTTTATTTAAAATGAATGTTGATGTATTGGGAAGATTTATTGGCCAAAGAAGACATTTAAATCAAATGGAAGTAATGCGTGCAGTTGTTTTACATCAAGAAGGTTTTTCCATTAGAAGTATTGCTCGAAGACTTCAAGTAAGTCATTCGGTAATATCAAGATTAATCAGGAGATCTCAAGAGCTTGGCCCGGTGACAAGAAGACCTTATCCGCAAAGAGAAAGGGTAACAACACCTCGTGAAGATCGTAATTTGGTGAGATCTGCTACACAAAATACAGCAAGGACAGCGCGGAACCTCGTTGATATTCATTTTAATACTACAGGGCGGCGCATATCAACACAAACTGTAAGAAATAGGCTTCATGAAAGTGGTATGCGGTCAAGAGTTAGAGCTGTTAGGCCACAATTAACCAGAGCGCACCGAAGAGCCCGTCTAAATTTTTGCCGCAATCATTGAAATTGGAACATGGAACAATGGAGCCACGTTGTGTTTACGGATGAGTCCAGATTTAGACTAAGCCACAATGATGCACGCGTGAGAGCTTGGAGACGAATAGGTGAACGATATCTGGATCAAAATGTAAGGGAAATCGTTCATTTTGGAGGTGGCTCTATTATGGTCTGGGGCGGTATTTCTTTATTCAACGAACCAATTTACATGTGTTTCGTGGGGGTCACGTAAACGCTCGCCAATATTTAGAAGACATTATACAACCTTACATATTGCCTTTTGCCCACGAGAAAGGTCCAGATTTCATTTTACAGCAAGACAATGCAAGACCCCACATTGCCAGGCTAATAACCGAATTCCTTCAAGAACAAAATATTGAGGTTTTGGAGTGGCCAGCAAATTCTCCCGACCTTAACCCTATTGAACATCTTTGGGATCGCCTTAAAAGAAGGATAAGGAATCACCAGCCCCTCCAAAATTTGGACCAACTTGAAAACATAGTTCAGGAAGAGTGGCATAGTATTAGAAGGGAGACAATTGAAAATTTAATTAAATCTATGCCCCGTCGGTGTGCAGAGGTCGTACGAGCTCGAGGAGGCTATTCACATTATTAGTAATATTTGTTTTAGAATAATTTAATATTTTTTTTTGTCTTAATTATTATAAAGAAATAGATTTTTGTTGTTTTTCTTAGTAGATTTTTTTAGGTTCTTTAAAAATTGGCAATTGTAACTTTTTTGTTGAGGTTATTGCTTTGTTGTTATGTTATAATTTTGACAGTTTTTAGAAATAAAAATAAATATGCAAAATAATTAATTACAAAAGTGGTCCTTAATTCGTTTTGAGTAGTTTATTTGAAATTCCTTTAGTTTCTCAACAAATATATATATCGATGGATGACTATCATAAAAAGAAGAATTAAAACGGGAGTGGAAAGACTCGCAAGCGTTAGTAGTATGTGCGAGAGAAGGTTTATTCTCAGCCCAAAAACTAGGCGGAAATGTGGCATCAATATTTATGTATGTTTCCACTAAATAATCCGTGTATTTCTCTAAAGCAGCATGTTGAGGTTTAGTGGACATTAAATCAAACACGAAGCAGTCCTCAACGTCTTCCGGATCAAGGTAGGCAAGCCCAAATGTATGTTTCAACCATCTGCCCACTTCAGATTTATTTTTATATTCTGAAGTTAGACCAAGTGATTGAATTTTTCTATACCACGCCTGATGCAGATGAAACCTATACAGCCTTTTACTACTATATCTTTCCAGACAGTGACAATTGCATTATGAATTGCCTTTTCAAAATCAACAAAAACTATTTTTGGATGAAATATGAGTTCATACTTTTCAAACATGTTTGATTTTAACAAAAAAAACAGACTAGTATAAGTTTTTGTTGTTTTGTCAGGCAATAAGCAATACAACAGAGAGATATAGTGTCCATTTTTTAAACCATGTACAGTGAACAGTTGTAAATAAAACTTAGTACAATACGAAAAAGTTCCGTCCATATATATATATATCACTCATCGCGGCCAATGCACGAACATTTGTCTCACAAGCAAACACAATTATAATAATTAGTCTTTAAACAGTTTATAAAAACAAAGCACTCTCCTTTGCTGGTTCTGGGAGCTGACGTACTCACTATTTCCTGCACTTCCTGTATGTTTGATGGAAGTCGACTTGGCATAATCTTTCGACGACTATTGTATATATTTTTTCTAATGTAGGTGACATCTTCGGTTGTTATTGTCGTTGGCAAGTTTTCTGTCAATGTCCTTCGGATAATTTTTGACGGTTTTTCTGTTATATCCTCAACAGCTTTCCGTTTGCAATAGTTTGACACTATTTGCCTATTGAACTTTCGTTCATCTACCTCATGAGTATGATCCGTAGCACTTCTAGACACCGTAAGCTCTGGACCCATGGTAAACACTTTAGCACGACAATTTTTTTTTGTACATTTCCAAAATACCTCTCCATTTTTTAAAACTTTGACTTTCGAAAAAGTAAATTTTTCGTAAAGCAACACATCACTGCCGCGTGAATTCGTTATTATCGAAGCCATTCTGCTATGAGAAACTGATGTACATATACTGGTTAATTCCTGAATTACACCCTTTAAGGAAACTTTCTCTCACTCGTTAGGTCATTATAAGGTGATTAGGATTTCTTCGCTTATTGGGTAATTACACTGAGGCGATAAGGATATTTCTGTCAACACAAATTTTTGGTTCGCAAAGTACCTGTGAGATTACAGGATCCTTTTACTACTCCAGGTACATAAAGATTTTTGGTTCGCAAAATACCTACGCGCATTCAAAGGTAATACCACGAGTCCTTAAAATTTTATCGATAAATTTTTAGTTTCCACGAAAACTTTTTTATTTGGCAAAAATACGAAAACAAACTGAAATGTGATAAAATCACGAGCCCGTAGGACGAGTGATTTTATCATATTCAGTTTGTTTGAGTAGTTTTGCCTAAAATAAAAAGTTTGAGTCTGGAAAATAAAAATTTATCTAGTAAAATATTACAGGACGAGTGGTATTTGAGAAGATTATTTTTTGAACCATTCTGTACAAAAACTACTTTATTTAAAAAACTTCCTAGAACAACTTATATTTCATAATTAACACAAACGAAATGCCGTTACCCCGTCCTATTAACTTATCCTGTACACTAGATAGTATTGACAGTTGTCGTGAGCGTCGTGATAACAGGGTAATAATTTGAATAAATATTTATTTTTATACCTATTTATAAATTATATTATTAAAGAGAAAATTACCAAAATAAAAATTATTAGGTATATCTATTTAAAGTTTACCTACAAGACCACATTTGGCTGTAGGCATATAAAAGTTTTAAATGTATGCAGAACCAGGAAGCAGGTTAGTTTTAAAGTACCTACATATTTGATTTTTCATAATCGTCTAGATGAATTGAATTGTGATAAGTGATAATAATAATAACAAAATGTATTTCAGAATATTTAGATAATATAAATGAATGTTGATTTATAGTAAGTAAAGTACTTATAAACACGAAAATTGATTGTTCAATATTGTTATTGAATTTTTGACAGTTCTATAATTTTATCAATAGTAGTAAAACCACTAGTGGTTTTATCAATATAAACCGGAATGATTGGCTAGATTTAGCATAAAACATTGAAGATTAAGCGTTTTCATTGGACGAAATCACAAAATTGTGATATTTTGACAGGTGAAAAAAATAATCATCCATAATTGATTAAAACTATGATAAATTTTACAAATACCTATTTTTACAATAACCTATTTACACAATAACCCATTTTTTACAATTAAATTTTAAAACAGTGAATTTACTAATTACTTTTTACCACTGTCAGATTGCGAACTTGACCTCAAAAATCTAGCACGATCTATATTTACAGCCTTATTTGATTTTACCGGAGTGCTGTGGACTTTTTGGTTCTTTTTCTGACTTCTCTGTTGCGGTTTATTGGTTAATTCTTTTCTCTCTAATGGCTTGGGTGGTTGGATGTTGGTTACAATAGATGCCTCTTCCGAATCTACTTCATGGGAAGGTGCAGTTGGAGTTGCTGATTCACTGTTTGATCTTATTTCCTGGTAAATAATTTCCTGTTGCTCTAATTCTTCTACACTATAGCCAACATTATCGATGAATAATTTTGGTCCTTTAATATATGATCGAACTTGTTTGTTTTTGCGAGTTTCTTGTAAAAAATACCTTAAACGTTTGTTTTCTTCTCTTTGTTCAAAAGTGAGGTCATGAGTAATTGATATTCCAGTTCCCTTTAGGTTTTTGCAATTTCGCATTACTTCTATCTTTTTAAGAAAGAACAAAAATTCAATTTTAACTGGTTTTTTATTTAAATTTTTTAAGGTGTATGCGTTATTTAGATCACTTACTGCAATATTTGTGTCTAACACAGTATTTAGTTGGCCACATATATCTTGACTTGATTTTGTTTTTGTACTGTCCAAACCAAAAACTAGTATATTGTTTTTCTTTCTATCCCTTTCGAGAACTTCAACCTTCTTTTTCAAATATTTGTTCTCCTTTTGTAAATTTAAAATGGTTTGTTTTAACTCCTTTATTTCCAGAAGAAGTTTACTTTCCGCAGCGCTTATCGTGTCTTGTATAAGTCTGCGATTTTTTATAATCTCATCCTTTAATAATCTTAACTCAGTTTCCATTATTTGCTTATATCATAACATAAATTGACGCTCGATAAAATAACTATTTTCAGTGTATGCACACCTTTATTGAAATATTTTGTTGTTGTCTTTCTCATAGAAGGACAACTTTTTTCTTCATGTTCAAAATTTATATTATAGCGTTTATATTTTGTGAGTTTAATATTTTATCAACAAGAATTTATAAACTATTTATTGCACTTGTAATCACTTTTTAGAATTTTATTTTAGTTGCTTTCAATAAATTAAACAATTTTTAAGAGCCCACAGATAACACGTCAATTTAGGCACAGCTACCACACCTTTCATTTATAATTTTTTATTCAAATATATTTTTTTAATCGGTTAAATATTAAACTATACAGAGTTAAATAAGACCTTATCACAACTGAGAAATAAATTATAATAAGGTTGTTCCATGAATTGAATTATTTAAAGGCTTCCACATAGCTTAATGCGTCCCTGTGTTTAAATCAATCTTCTGAGTGTTGTTCGAAGACGCATTCCCACCATTTTGTAGCAACAAAGAGGCGGAGCATGGACCAGATTATTCAGCATCCAAGCCAGTGATTCGAAACACATTCAAAGAAAAATAAATACTGCCTATGAATCGATCCAATCCTGGAAACCGTGAAATTGTCTACTTCAGGACTGTCTGTATTATTTAAAACTGTTAATACAAAATATAACAGAAATTTTATATAAAGCATTTAAAATTTTAAAGACAGTTAATATAGATATTTATAAAATTCATATATTTTTTCTACAACCACAACAAATATCTACATTTTTAACGAAGTTGTACAATCTTTTTTTAGTATTTCGACAAAAAGTATAGATTATGGGAAATGCCAAAGAAAGCGAAGCTTTTAATGTTTTTTTTTTGGCGCAGAAGAGGCAACTGAAAATATGCCTTTTCAATATTTTTTTCAAACTATACCTAAATTGGCAAATGTCAAATATCAAAATTAACAAATATCAAATTAAATCATATTTATTGTCAAATTTTATTTTCTTACGGTGGTAACATAATATATTTTATTGTATATTTGTCAAATGTCATAATTGACAGATGTCAAATATTAAAAATAACAAATGTCAAATTAAATTATACCTATTCATTATCAAATTGTATTTTCTTACGTTGGTCACATAATATATTTTATTAAATATCTGTCAAATGTTATAACATAACTGACAGATATCAAATATCATATTTAACAAATGTCAAATTAAATCGTATTTATTATCAATTTTTTTAGTGATCGCACTATATAGTTTATAGTATATATATACTGTAGGTATCTGTCAAATGTCATAATTGACTGATGTCAAATATGACAATTGACAAATTTCAAATGAAATCGTATTTATTATCAAATTTCATTTTTTTAGGTTGGTCAGATCATTTATTTTTTTAAATATCCGTAGGTACAAATATCATAATTGACCGATATCAAATATCGAATTTAACAAATTATTGATGTGAAACATCTATAGCCGTACGTGAATCAGATTTCTCGCGTGGCGACGGTGACGTATGATTCGTATGACGTAAAAAACCTAACGCATCGATAATATATAATAAAGAGATGTACTGATACCTTATATGAAATTGGTCTCATGTTTTGAGCGACGCCGACGGTGGCGCGCCAACAATAGGGGGAAGAAGCTCATCGATTTAAAAATTTGGCGGGACAGGGTATGAATTGTTTCATAAAAACCTAACTCGATTCCACCTACTATCTATTCTATATATGTAAAAATGTTTGTTTGTATAGGCAACATAATATACTTACATATTTTGCTGACCTGTAAAATTGACAGCTTGTTAATCAAAATAGATTGTTGGTGAATAGTCCCTGTAAAATTTGTGTATAAAGTGTTTGTTTTAAATATGAATAAACAAAGTGTTAACAAAGAAAGTGATGAAAAAATATTGAATAAAAATGAGTGAGTACCTACCTACTCTATATACATTAGGGTGTCCGTTATTTCCCAAATTTGCTGTTGTTCTCCAAACACCCATCAAATTTTTAGATTATGACCTAACAAAAATTATCAGACCCAAACCAGCCCTTAATATTCACATTAACCCGTGCCTAAATCATAATACATTTCCCATTTAAATACCGTTTAAAAGTTATTCAACGATAAAGTTGTATTCATAGTTAAATTCATCATTTGCCTATTTTCTATTTACTATCGCTTTTTGTTTGTACTAAAATTATGAAGTAACCACAATTATATTAATATAGTAACGTACTTCTATATAAATTTGTGTTTTAATAATTTCCTTTTTTAAGATTATTGAATTTAAGGCAATTAAATAAAAAGCTAAACGAAATCACGTTTTAAATTTATTTTCGTTCTGTAATCTAACGACATCTGTGAGCAATCTGAGAAAACGTACAATAAATATTGTGATACCATTGTGATACTATTATTTATAAGCGATAATATACTTTATTTTGTATCCAAATTTTGTATTTGTTAATTTTATTACCTATATATATGTATTTAGTTTGATATAAATAAAAATTATGGTGAAAATTACAAAAAAAATCGTGAATTTAACTCTGATGACAAATTTATTGCAAATTTCCTACAAGAAATAGATATTTAATTATTTTTAGCTACATTTGTTTCAGTAAAAAAAATTAACGACAAAAAGTGCAAAAATGCCATGTTATTTAAATTGGAAATGTCTTATGATTTAGGCACGGGTTAATGTCGATGTTTCACATCTGCCAGGCGTCCCGTGACGGCTCACATTTTTTTTTTTTTGATTATTTCGATTGTTCTCTGTGTTTTTTGCTTTTTTTGTTGTATTTTGTATTTTTTCCGCTTTTTTAATTTTTTAGTTGTTTTTTTCAATCTTCTACATTTTTCTTTGTATTTACAACGTTTGTATCTAATAGTTTCTCAGTTTTCATTTATTTTCTGTTTTTCCAATATTTTTGAGTTTACTTTGATTTCTCGTTTGTAACTATTTTTTTGTAATTTCCCCTTTTTTGATCTAGGTATAGATACATTTTTTGATTTTCTTCATTTTTCTTTTTTCTAATTTTTGCGATTATTTCTGTTTTGTTTTTCTATTTTTTCGTAAATGTTATTTTTTTCTTTTATCTTTTTTTTTTCTTTAATTTTTGCTAGTTCTTTATATTTTTATTTTTCTTCGATTTTACCGTTATTTATCATTTTTAGTTTTAGTTTTTTAATTTTTTTAATTTTCTCATTGTTTTTCCTATTTTTTTTGGTACATTGTACTTTATCCTACTGTTTTTTATATATCTTTTTTTGATTTTTCGATTCGTTTTCCAATTTTTGCTAATGTTTCATCTTTTTAGTTTTTTCATTTTTTATTGTTTGTTTACCTTTTATTGAGAAATTTTCTATTTTTTCTATTATTTTTCAGTTTACTTTGATTTATTATCGGTTGTACCTACCATTTTTTTTCTTATTTTATTTTGATATCTACATTTTTTGATTTTCTACATTTTTCTGTTTTTTTTTTTAATTTTTGTGATTATTTCTGTTAGCTATCAAACTTTCTTTCTTAGCATGGTCTCATTATACCTACCTACCTATTATATTATAGGTATGTCAAATATCGTAATTGACAGATGTCAAATATCGTAATTGACAGATGTCAAATATCATAATTAACAAATGTCTAAGTTAATCGTATTTATTAATAAATTTTCTTTTATTAGAGTGAAAACACTATATATTATATTGTATCTCTGTTAAATGTCATAAATGACAGATGTCAAATATCAAAATTGATAAATGTCAAATTAAATCATATTTATTATCAAATTTTCTTTTCTTACGGTGGTCACATTGTCACGGGTCAAATTCGCTCTAGTATCTTACCTTATGAATTCTCCGTTATTAAGGACTAAATCAGTATTAGGAACAGGTTGATTTTAGTTCAGTTGTAGTTAATCACCAACTAATCCTTATATTCTGGCCACAAATTACTACTAATATTGTTTTGAAAGTCTATTTATTAAATTCAGAACAAATTGTGGGGTTAGGTGATTGTTTTGAACTACTGTCAACTTGGCCTACAACGAGGCGAATTCTTCTTTTCTTTCTTTTTGTCGTAAAACTTAGAATGTTGTCGTCTGCAGTTCGTTATTTTAGCATCCGACATATAAAGATTGTATACGAACGAGAAATTGAGTAATACTGGGATTTTTGGTGTTATCTTGTTAAGTAATAAGATCTGTTGTTATTAAACGATTACTGTTTGCTCGTAAGTTGGTAGCTGTTAATCCTACGTTTATTGTCCTTGCAGTGGTAGAGGCCATTTACGAGTCTGACAGATTTTATCGAAAGAAAGTGATTTCTGTCTTTCCGTTATCTGCTTTTGATTAAGAAGGTTGTCGAATACAAGCCAGAAGATTTTTGGTTTAAGTTTTAAATCGTGGTGAATCCGTAACAATTAATTTTGGATTTTTGAAACTAAACCTTATTTTCCATTTTGAATCGCTGTGGAGTTTGTTCCTGCTGTTATTTTTGGACAGATTCTTTGGAAAAAAACCGCGTGGTCGGGATTTTTGTGAAATCTTCTGTGGTAAGTAAAACGCCTTTTATTCATGTGGTTTGTTCAATCCTTATGGTTTTCTCTTTTCTTGTTTTATTTCCGACGAAACGTAGATAGATCACGAAACAGACAGTAGGTAGATTGGAGATTTAAAACCGTTCAGACGGTGAACTGTGGTAGAATTCCCGCAATTAGCAACGAGGAGATTGATTTACCCGTCTACCAGCTAGGGTGTCACTAGCTTAATGAAAGAAACCCTATCTTAATAGGTGAGTTACGATATTTTATTTTTATAAGATTAATAACGCCATATGGTCGCAATTTTAGTTGTAATATCTTTATTTTGCATATGTATTTCTTTGTGTCTTGTATGTAGGTTTATTTATGTAAAACTAGACTCCTTTTTGCTTATTCTTTTACTATTATTAATTAATTTTATGTTAAATTTTGATTTAATTTATTGTTATAATTTCGTTGTGACTAGCAAGTCAAATTTAAGTTTGCTAAGTACATTTAAATCATTAGTCTTGATCATTAATTGTAAATTCAGAGAAGTCAACTTCTAAATGTTGTATTATTCATTTAAATTCATTTTTATTCTTTCATTGTAGTACAAATTTAAGTTAATGTGTTCAAATAGTATTAAAGTTACTAAATCAAAATAATTCAAGGAGTCATTAAAATCTGTTTAAGCTATTGTTAATACCAAATTACGATTTTAGGGTCCTAGATACAGGCATAAATTCTAGTTACGGGCTCAAGTCCTAGCTATAGGCTGAAATCCTAGACCTGATACTTAGATCCAGCTTAAGTTATTGTGATTGGTGAAAGCCTATTGGTTCTAGAACAGGCTTGATTTTTTTTTGGTACCGGCCTAAGTATTGGAGAAGCCAAGGACTGCGGAAACTTATTTAGATTAACAGATAAGCTATATTAGACTTAAGTCGTGACTTTAGTTTTAGTTAAAAACCTATTTTTCTTGTTTTTGTATTGCGTGTGATCACACATTCTAGATAATATTCTTTTTAATATTACTCACATATTTTTTTTTATAAATATCGATAGCGTTGTCAAGCACGAGGCTTGACAGTTGTGTAAATTCTTAATTTTTTTATTAAAGAAGGGTCTAGTTGATATTTTGTTTTATTTAGCTCACTTTATCGTTTTTTTTTTATTGTGCAATTCAATTAGTACTGTTAATATTTTGAATTTATTTAACTGTCTCCAGTGGGTGAAGTAGTGCCTGGAACATCAGGGGTTTCCGATTTTAACCGTACAAATCGGTGGCGCACTCACTTTATTTTGGCACTTACCCTCTACGGCTGAGCTTGGCACAATTTGCCAGTAGAGAAACCGCTACCGAACTCAGCTGGAGTTGAATTTCAATTAATCAATTTATTAATTTTTCAAAATTTGATTTTGTTTTGACTTTCATTAAAATACGTGGCAACATTATATATTTTATTGTATATCCACGAAGTATATATAGATACCAGGAGTATGAATGTAGTGTTGAACGAATGGTCTTAATTTAGGGGACAGATATTTTGCCGGTAGAGTGCGCCACTCTTTAAGATGTAGGTACTTGTTCAAATCCTTATAAACTAATTATTCATAACAAAAACTTTTAATAGATATTATTTTGAGATTACTCACTTTTGGTGTTTTGAATAAGGAAACTTTTCCTACAATCTCACTTGCCTTTTGATTAGGTACCTACTAAGACAATTATTTACAGCACAACACCTTCCAATTTGGTTTAATAACAACTAATTTTAAATAAACTAATTAATATTATTTATTTTAATTAAGTTCAACATTCGCAACATTTACATGTTATAATAATAATAGTATCAGTAGGTACGTCCTGAATACTTGCGCATACAATGGCAAAAAATAGAACTATAATCTGGGTTTATTATTGTGTTCATGGAAAAGCCTATACCGTTGGTATTCCTGGTATCTATACTTCGTAGTATATCTGTCAAATGTTATAACTGTCAGATATCAAATATCAAAATTGACAAATGTTAAATTGAATCATATTCATTATCTTTTGTAGGTATACTAGCTGTACCCGGCGCGCGTTGCTACGCCAATAACTAAAATAAATTTAAGAAAAAAAAAAAAAAGAGGAGAAGAGATAGAGAAGGAAAGAAAGTGTATAGTTTTGTTATACGAATTTGTATAGATATCTATTAATCACTATTGAATTTGATACATGGAAGCGCCATCTAGTGGTAACTACAATTAATACGAATATCATATTTATCTTACCCATAAAAAATACATCATCATACCGATTTTCATGACAATCGGTTGAACGGGGTAGAAGTTATTGCTCTGCAACGCCACCTGGTGGCTAGTGGCATCAATATGCATATTATACGAATCTTCTCCGTGGAAAAATACATATACATACCAATTTTCAAGACAATTGGTTGAACGGGACAGAAGTTGCTACTCTGCAGCGCCACCTGGTGGCGAGTGGCATCAATGAGCATATCATACAAACCTTCTACGTGGAAAAATACATATACATAGCAATTTTTATGACAATCGGTTGAACGGGGCAGAAGTTGCTACTCTGCAGCGCCACCTGGTGGCGAGTGGCATCAATGAGCATATCATACAAATCTTCTTCGTGGAAAAATAACATGTACATACCAATTTTCATGACAATCGGTTGAACGGGGCAGAAGTTGCTACTCTGCAGCGCCACCTGGTGGCGAGTGACATCAATGTACATATCACACAAACCTTCTCCGTGGAAAATTACATATGTTTACCAATTTTCATAATAATCGGTTCAGTAGTTTTTGAGTTCATTGAGTACATACAGACATACATACATACAGACAAACATTCATTTTTATATATATAGATATGCCAAGCGTCACAATTAACAGATATTAACATATTTGAAAAATGTCAATTTAAATCTTTGTATCTTTTAAATGTCATAATTGACAGATGTCAAATATCATAATTGACAAATTTTCTGTACTTATATAAATCTGTAGAGAGGTTAATTCTGTACATGAATAGTATATTCTAACCGTGTAACAGACTGTATTTTCTCCACGACCATGTAATAATTCTGTTTATTTAAATTGAAATATGTATCAAAACAATTAGAACGTCGCACTGACAAACTAAGTGACAGTTTTGAAATTCGCAGGGCAATCTATGTTTTTTGTTGAGCAATTACAGAATGTTATTCCGTCACTAGTTATAGAATGGAAATACATTCAAAACACATAAGAAGCAAGTGTTTTAGAATGAATATTCTATCTCAAGAGTGAGAATGAACACTTTCTATTATTAAAAATGAAGTCGGAATTATTACATTCTTAATGGTCGTGGAGAAATATATTTCCAAAATAACTATCAGGGGGTAATTAAGGATAATACTGATTCCAAAAATGCAATCAGTAAAATTTTTGTCTGCCTGCCTGTATGTCTGTCTGTATAACCTCTATAGAAACAAAAACTACTCGCGACGGATTTTAACGAAATTTGGTACAATTATTTTTCATACTCCTGTGCTGGTTATAGTATACTTTTCATCACGCTACAATCAATAGGAGCAGAGCAGTGAAGGGAAAACGGGGGAAGTTACTCCAATTTTTAAACTGTCGTCGCGTGTGCAACCATAATGGTTAAAGCTATACAGAAATCATCTTAGTTTTTTAATTTGGAAGTCAACTGTGAACTGATTTTACAAAATTTCACCCACAGGGGGGGTTGCGGGGGCGTGAAAAGTAAAAATAAAAATTAAAATCTACTAGTCCTATAGCTCGGTCAATATCGACATCAAACATTGCAAACGCGCATGTAACTACGATTTTTTTATATGTTGTTAGGTCCCTTGAGAGTAGTTAACACCCAAGTTTGCAACCCTGAAAACCTTGTGCTGCCCCCACGGTGCTCGAAAAACTGCGAAATTTTGGCACATATTTCAGTTGTTTAGAAAAATGTACCTTAACGAAGAGTTTTTCGAGTACGTGTTCTGGTATACTTTAATAAAGATAACTAAATTTGCTACAATTTCAGCGAAACCTGAGCACACTATGTCTTTTGGTTGCGAAAATACAGCAAGTCAAAGATAGGCAATTTTCCCGCAGTGCTAGGAAAACTCAATCTGCTAGGTCAATGTCAAATCCAAATTTGTTCAGTAGTTTTTGCGTCCATTTCATACTTATAAACTTTCGCGTTTATAATATTAAAGGATGATTAGGTTTTCGCTAAATAATAAAAACATTCTGCTCAATAATATAGGTATTATTCATAAAGAACAAAAAGTACAAATTTGGCGTTTATAAGAGCCTTAGACTCTCGCCCTTTTGGAAGGACCAGGTCTCAACCACTCAAGATCAGTGGGGGGGGAGTGGGGGTGGAGGGATAGTGTTTTCTGGAGGTTAAGGCGGGTCGGTAGGTATATGGTGTTGGATTGTCCTGATCCTCGTCCTCCTCATGCATAACTATAGGGATGGCGTTATTGCAATTTCGACCGTGGCAAACGGAACATAAGATAGAGCACTTGAGCACGGCCTTTCTGCAAGTGCACGAACCTAAGCAACCTTTCTTGCATTTGCAAGCCATCATTTTAAGCAGGGTCTGAGGAGCGGGCTCTGCGCACATTGTGACAGGCATCAGACCTTGTTCGCTGGTCTCCCATCCCCAGTCACACGGGTTCTTTTCAACCCCTAACCATTTTTGTACTTGGTAGTAAGTTCTTCACGAATGATATTTTGCAGCATCTGTAGTTGGGGGGAGGCGAGCAAGGTTCACTTTGACCGTTACTGCCGATTTGACAAATGCTGAGTATCGCAAAGTATATTCAGTGTCCCCGCATCTCTTCCGTAGAGGTTCATCAAGATCTTGTCGCCAGTATTTCCTACGTCTTCCTTGTTGGAGTTTGGGTCAAGGAAAATGTTGGTGAGATCTATCCAGTCGGTTGTTTTTTGAGGATGTTGCACCACTTCATCTTGCCTTGCCAGAAAAGGGCAGAGGTTGTGTCACACCCGCTGTGTACTTTTTGTTCTTTATGAATAATACATATATTATTGAGCACAATGTTTTTATTATTTAGCGAAAACCTAATCATCCTTTAATAATATAAACGCGAAAGTTTATAAGTATGAAATAGACGCATGGATGTTTGTTAATATTTCACGCAAAAACTACTGAACAGATTTGGATTTGACATTGACCTAGCAGATTGAGTTTTCCTAGCACTGCGGGAAAATTGCCCATCTTTGACTTGCTGTATTTTCGCAACCAAAAGACATAGTGTGCTCAGGTTTTGCTGAAATTGTAGCAAATTTAGTTATCTTTATTAAAGTACCAGAACACGTACTTGAAAAACTCTTCGTTAAGGTACATTTTTCTAAACAACTGAAATATGTGCCAAAATTTCGCAGTATTTCGAGCACCGTGGGGACAGCACAAGGTTTTCAGGGTTGCAAACTTGGGTATTAACTACTCTCAAGGGACCTAACAACATAATAATATAAAAAAATCGTAGTTACATGCGCGTTTGCAATGTTTTTTTTATTTTATGTAGATTTTGACCGGTCTACTACAGGTTTGAAACTTTGCAAAATAGTTATTTTTATAATTTCGAGGTCAATTGTAAATGGATTTTACGAAACTCCACCCACAAGGGAGGATGCGAGGGCGTTAAAAAAATTAAATAAAATTTAAAATCTATAAGTCCTACAGATTTGACATTTTGCAAAATAGTTAATTTTATAATTTTGAGGTCAATTGTGAACGGATTTTACGAAATTCCACGCACACGGGGGTTGCGTGGGCGTGAAAAAAATTAAAATCTATAAGTGCTATACCTACAGGTTTAAAACTTTGCAAAATAGTTATTTTTATAAGTTTGAGGTCAATTGTGAACTGATTTTACGAAATTTCAGCCACAGGGGTGTTGCGGGGGCGTGAAAAATAAAAAATTAAATTTAAAATCTATAAGTCCTACAGGTTTGAAACTTTGCACCATAGTTATTTTTATAATTTTGAGGTCAATTGTAAACGGATTTTAGAAAATTCCACCCACAAGGGGCCATGCGACAGCGTGAAAAATAATCTATAGGTACTTATAATAAATCGGTAGAAATAAAAATTCTGTACATTAAAGATATTTAAAAAATAATTAGCGGGGTGTGTTACTACATCGATATAGAACCCAAAAATGTGGTCAGATTTTTTTGTCTGTCTGTATGTTTGTGCGCGCATCACATTAAAACAACTGATCCGATTCGAATGCGGTTTTCACAGATGTATTTGTCTTTTTTCAACTTAACATCTGGTATATAAAAATTTCTCTCCCCCCCCCTTTAACAAATTCGGGGGAGAAATTTTTATATAAAAATCAACACGCCACGCAAACTACGTCGCGGGTACAGCTACTCAACAGCTAGTGTTAAATAAAATAGTATTCAATACTAAATTTTCTTTACTTAGAGGAACTAAAATTATTATCAACATTAATATGTTACCTAGTAAATAAAAATATGTTTTTTAATTATTCACCTCTTTGTCATTGTATATGAGGAGTTTGTTTTTACCTAATACTATACTTACTTACTTAACACAAATTGGTTATTGATTTTATTATCCTAATTACCTACACATGTAACAAGTTGATCTTTTCAATTGTTCAAAATTACGTATTTCATATTTAGAATTATGTTAATGTAGTCAATTCACGATTATATTTACGTTAGTTATATTCTGCTTTAAATCAGAGATCAGAGATCACATCATTCTTTCTGGGTTCCCAAGTCCGGAGGAAATATCCGTAGGTAGGTACTTTAATTTAAAAAAATTAATTAAAAAAATTAAATACCTAAAATATAAACATACCTTTGGCCATCATTTTGAAAGGGAGAGATGACCAAAGTAGTAAGAGGATGATCGCCAATAGTTCTCCACTCTTTTTTAAGTTTACTGCTTCTCTTCTCTCCTCTTTTTTTTGTAATTTTTAAAATAAATGCTGTTAAATTGGGTATAATTTTCTTAAACCCAAAATGAACAAATGATGTCTTGGAGTAGAGTAATAATTTTTCCCACGCTCAGCACAGTTGTCTTGTTCATTCTAACAGCTTTCTAAAATCTTTTTATCATCCTTTTGGTTTCTTGCTACTATAATCTTCTTGGTCCCACTCTTTTAAGCTATCTTTTTTATTTGTTTGACGTTTTTTCTTTTTTTAATTATTTACCTCCATAATGTAAGTATTTTTAGAAGAAAATACAAGAAAGATAATTGGCATGAGGTTTAAAAATAAGAATACATGAAAGGACTGCGTATGAAAACTCATCTACCTACATTGATTGAAAAATTATTTTGCTCCCATCAGTGAATTTGGTGATTCTGTTAGACGAAGTTTTTGTTTTGCATTTATTGGATGAGTCGGATCATCCTTTGGAAGCAAACCATGTGTCGTGCGGAGATAAATTAACTTACGATATTCAAAATGGTATTTTCTTGTCACAGCTATATAATCATTAAGCCATTTTTGGAATCGCCCGGATTCCATAAGTACTTTTTTTTGTCGATTGTACGGAACTTAAAACCCATTTTAGACCAAAGGCTTCTTAAGAGATAAATGCTTGTTTTTTTACAAAAACCAAGACAGGAAATGTATAAGAAGCTTCTGTACTATTTTGCCAAGGACGCCACAAAATACTGTTTGTACAAGAATCATAAGTAAGTAACGATCTAAGTGAAGACTACTAGAAAGAAAAAAATATTGTATATAGTTATTTTAAATATTACTTGCCTTTAGACAAACTCTGGAGGGCCTCCAACTATTTGAACAGCGACAGCCCAGGCTATCGCAGGTATAACACCAATCGATCTTATTGTCGAAGAAAGAGAACAACGCTACCCCACTGTACCGAATGGAAGCCAAGAGAAGAAACCTTGGAAAGATATGAAAATGTAATAAAAGGAGCAAAGACGAAAAGTTTGATTAAAGTATTACGGCCTCAACTGAATGTCACCTCTGGTAGCTAAATTACTTTCTAATCTAACTTCTTAGTGGACATGGTTTGTTTCTTTAGTATACGCACTATATAACTGTGTATTAATTGCGGACACCTGGATACGTCAGAGCACACTTTCTTGGTATGTCAAAAATGGCACAGTGAAGGTCGGAAGCGGAAGCCAAGATTAGTATTATGGACGCAGAAACGGTTATTTAAAAGATGATAATTACTAGGGAAGCATAGGAAGCAATTATGACTTTTGCGACGGCAGTCTTGACTACTAAGTAACAGTAAGAAAGAAAATGGCAGGATCTCGGAAGCCTTGAAATGCCATTTTCTTGGCGAACCCCTTAATAATGCTGAAGAACAAGGAGATAATTAAAATAAAAAAAAACATGGGTAGACAATACACTTTGCATGCTTCCCTTCAAGTAGTTTTGTAGGTTTTTAGGACCCAAGTAACACCTAAGTAACCTTAGACCAACATTAACAGAATGACCATTCCTTAATTATCAATATTAAAAAAAATAACAAACTTATATGCTGCTTGTCGCATGATAGCAGTTAAAATATATTTTCTTATTCGTGTGACGACGAAAAGAGGGTATACGAAAAGCTGGCATATTAGATTCGGATTTCTAAACTACCTGTATAGGGAAGAACCTCGTTCCAGGTGTACATAAAGTACTTTCCTTCTTGCCGCCTCATGTACTGATGTAATGTCGAAAGACGGTCCCAGTTATAAAGGATAAAAACTGAACAGAAAAAAAAAGATATTAAAAATGAAAAGTTGTTTGTGAATGTGATTTATGTAAAATGATTTAATGTTAATCATATAATCGTCCTTGTAGGATTTTAACCCATAATCTCTTTGAAATTTTAACTTTTAACTTACTTTCTCTTGATTACTAGATTATAAATTTCTCCAAATTAATACTAAATCAACCAAGAATTACAGATAACTTTCACAGTCCGACCCTTTAAGGAGTAGCATTGTAGATAAGCGCATTTATGATTGAAACGGGTTCACATAATAAGATCTACTCCAGGTAATTTTGTTACTCCTTAACTCCTGACCAATTATCTTGAAAAGAACTATATCACTATACTTATATCATTTGAATCGAACATAAACTTATTTATTAAAGAAATTGATGGTCGCAATGTCGCTTATGCCCGGTTTCTGAGGCAGTCCATTGAAATGTTACATGAGCTTTGCATTTGTTAGAAGACGCAATTTTATTTTTGGGACATGTTTGGGGGTCAGTAGAAGCTTAACTTCAAGTTTGTGGGGTCGCCACCCTTGTCCCCCAGCTGTCATCTTGGAAAAAGGGGGGAAACGCTTTTTTCGCGATATCTCGGAAACTATGCGCCTTACAAAAAATTTATTAAAACATAATTTGTAGAAAATTGTTTTGCCTACAAATATGTTTATATCACTTTTTGCCCTAAATTATTAATTAAAGAAGTTATAAGCAAAAAAAAGAGAAAAATTTTCTTTTTTGCTCTATAACTTTTTTTTATACATTTTAAAAAAAATTACCTCAGACCAATCTTGTAGATGATTTTTACAGGAAAATTTTTTCCTATAATTTATTTTAAGTTCATTCATTTAAACCGCTGTTACAGCGCTCCGGAGTTGACCGGGTTCGTCAATGCTCATGAGAATCCGGTCAAAACGAAATGTTTAACTTATCTTTGTTTTTTTTTTATTATAAATATGTTCTTACAAAATTTTTGTTAAATTCGTACAACTTTACTTATTCTTTCCTAACTCTTTTCCCCGCGACCTATGACGTAGAGTCTGAGGCGCGTTTTTTTTACGTGGTATTCCCAGTAGGCCTACTCCATGGACATCTTATTCAATCACTTATTTCTAATCGACTTCTCTTCGATGGTCCAGGCTGTGGCTCAGAATCTAAATCAACGTCAAATGTGAAAGTTTGAAAAATGACAGGAGTTAAAATTGGAGTCATAGTTTAAAGTTCATCTTTAAATTCATTTTCTTCCATTAACTTTAACATTTCCATAATGTTGCTGCATGTTTCGCCAGAACAATGGAGGCATACTGAAGAGCATTTCAGGCCTGATTTTCTGCAGCCACACATGCTTCCACAGTTTCCTTTTCATCTGCATAAAATTAATTTCTTGAGATAAGGGAGTGCGGGAGGCTTGGAAGTTTGTATTGGCATCCAAATATTTGCATGCTTTTTCCAGCCCCAATCTTCAGGATTTTGATATCTTCCGAGCCACGACTGGACCTGGTAATATACTCGGAGACTATGAAAACGAGCAGTATGTGTTGGAGGCAGCGATGATAAATTAAATGAATTTTTAGTCACTGTCTTGGCAAATCGATTGTATCGCAAACTTCAAGTTAAGCTTCTATTGATCTCCCAAACATATCCCAAAAATAAAATTCCGTCCTCTAATAAATGCATAATTCGGTCCTTAAATTGTAACATTTCAATGGACTAAGGGCTTCAGTTAAGTTTTCAATAGTTATCGCTTCATTAATGCTATAGAGAAGATTAACTTCGTTTAACTGTCACTTCGTTTCTGAACACGCAACAAACTACTAAATAACCATTTAACCAATAAGTAGTTCCTAAATTTACCACTAGATGGAACTTTTCAAGGAAGCGACCTAAATTTGACTTCATTTATTTTATTTTGTACTTAGTACATATGTTTTATTTGTGATAATAGTTTTTTTGAAGTTAAATGAGTTATCAAATACTATTTTAGTGTAAAAATATGAAAATAAGCTATTTGTCAGTGTCTGTAGGACGAAAATGTACATCCTTAAAAAAGGGAGAAACGTCAATGTCAGAAGATACTTCCGTTGATTTGATTTGTTCCAAAACAGACAATGTGTATTTGCAGTGCGAAATGGGCACTAGAGTAGGGCTGATGATTTAACTGACATGTATCACAGTGTTCCTGTTAAAGCCACGAAGTATAGGTTAAAGTGTAACGATTGCATCGTTTATTTCGATCAGTTCTCCTGGACTATAAATATTTTTAAATTATTTATTGTTTTGGCGTAGTAACGAGTGGGAGACTGCAAAGTGGTAGGAGAGGTATTGGCTTCGGAGTCAATTTGCGATTTTATTCTGTTCATTTGAACGTTGAATTGTTTTAATTCAAGTTTTCCGACCAACTTTGCCCTTCTGTCTCTGGTAAGTTATTTAATACCTTGGTTTTAAATTTAATAGTTTAATAATCCAAAATGCGGTGAATGTAATATTTTATTTATTTTACTAATGTTTTAAATATTCGAATACAATGGCTGAATTCAATACTAGGTCAGTTTTTGTGGTATTTTTTTTTATTATTTATACTTAAAAGATAATTAATTTTTTCTCGAAATATGGAGAGACTGATAGCTATTGTGTTCGAATAAAAGTATTTGAAATTCGGAGTTTTGATTCCAACTTTATTGACAGGGTTATTGCCACCTGAAAGAAGGGCCCTAATATTTGGTTTACCAAAAACAACATTTTGAATTCGTCAAGAGTTATCATCAGAAAGTCCGTTGCAGTTCTGATTTTCCGGACCGAAATTCCATATCGCCCGCTGTTTGTTTTAGAAGTCTTCAGTGGAAATCAAAACTTCACAACTATTGCTTAAGAAAACACCGTTATCAAGCCATCAACAAAATAAGATAAGAGATAAAATTAATTTTTCATTAACTGTCAACAATAAGTAACCAAATTTATTGAAATAAATCATTTGAAACTGATCTAATATTTTATTTGTATGTCAGTACTGGCGTCCTATTAAATAACTTGATTGGGGAAAAAACTAAGCAAAATTTCAGCAGAACCCTCTGGAGCTAGCAAAGGGTATTTTTACGCTACAAATTTGAGGGTTCTGCTGAAATTTTGCTTAGTTTTTTCCCCAATCAAGTTATTTAATAGGACGCCAGTACTGACATACAAATAAAATATTAGATCAGTTTCAAATGATTTATTTCAATAAATTTGGTTACTTATTGTTGACAGTTAATGAAAAATTAATTTTATCTCTTATCTTATTTTGTTGATGGCTTGATAACGGTGTTTTCTTAAGCAATAGTTGTGAAGTTTTGATTTCCACTGAAGACTTCTAAAACAAACAGCGGGCGATATGGAATTTCGGTCCGGAAAATCAGAACTGCAACGGACTTTCTGATGATAACTCTTGACGAATTCAAAATGTTGTTTTTGGTAAACCAAATATTAGGGCCCTTCTTTCAGGTGGCAATAACCCTGTCAATAAAGTTGGAATCAAAACTCCGAATTTCAAATACTTTTATTCGAACACAATAGCTATCAGTCTCTCTATATTTCGAGAAAAAATTAATTATCTTTTAAGTATAAATAATAAAAAAAAAATACCACAAAAACTGACCTAGTATTGAATTCAGCCATTGTATTCGAATATTTAAAACATTAGTAAAATAAATAAAATATTACATTCACCGCATTTTGGATTATTAAACTATTAAATTTAAAACCAAGGTATTAAATAACTTACCAGAGACAGAAGGGCAAAGTTGGTCGGAAAACTTGAATTAAAACAATTCAACGTTCAAATGAACAGAATAAAATCGCAAATTGACTCCGAAGCCAATACCTCTCCTACCACTTTGCAGTCTCCCACTCGTTACCACGCCAAAACAATAAATAATTTAAAAATATTTATAGTCCAGGAGAACTGATCGAAATAAACGATGCAATCGTTACAAAAGCGATAACTTAACGTGAACTCTTTATCACTAAACATTTCGACAGGGTTTCTCCTTTGTCTTAAATTTCTTGGTATAGATATACTAGAAACAATAGTATATTGTAATACAACTGTTACAATGACAGGTTTCGTAGTACGAGTGAAGTTTGTGAAACGAACCGCGAAGCGGTGAGTTTCGCAAACAACGAGTACTACAAACCGTCATTGTAATTCGAGTTTTACATACTATTTTTTATAATGAACTTTTAAAAATATAAAAAAGTAAATAAAATGAGAGTTTTTCGAAATATTTATTTATGTTGGCGATCTTGACACTTTTGACACTTGACAGTTTTAATGATTTTAAATTTGAATGTTTGTCAAATTTGAATAAAATATTCTGAATTTCGCAATATCGCTGATAATGTAGTTAATACAACATAATTCTTGATTTACTACCTAAAATCTTTCATCTTTCGTTGATAATCAGTGCAGTGCAACCAATTGTGTAAAACAAAAAGTTACCAAAAACTTTGTGAACGTGAATTATAAAAACTCCATTACTTCTGTATTCGGCTATGACGAACTGCTTGTATTAATTATACCACTATTCATTTTTTTTTTGAGTTAAATTTAGGTATAACGCAACGCAACGTTAAAATTCACCCCGTAATAATAACAACCTAAAAATCGCATAAAATGAACACGTCCAAAACGTCAAATAAAGTTATGGAACCAATAAACTGCACAAAATAGTCAGTTAAGTTAACCTTAGTTTAAACGGAGTTTAACTGACGCGGCAATTCTAAGAGTTATTGAACCAATAGCGCTATCGAATCGATAAACTGCCGTTAAAAGTACTTTAGAAACCGTGAGTATCTTTATTTGTCTAATATGGATCTGGAAACAAGATTGTTCTGGATCTGGAAAATTGGGTAGAGCGAGCTAGTGCTCAGCCAGCACTGAGGCCACATATGACCCATTGTGCTTTCTCGTAGGGATATCCTCACCTCAGGCTGTCACCAGGCCTAGTGATTTAAAATAGGTGATGAGGCTCCCGAGGGGGATCTCCCTGACATCGGCTGGTGTAAGCCAGTACTCGCCCAACACGGATCTTCTGATTTCAGAAAAAGCAGAGCAGTCATATATTATGTGTTCTACTGTTTTCTCTTCTTGTTCGCAGCCTCTGCATAGCAGCGATTCTGTTAATTTCATCCTAAAGAGATGTTGTCGCAATTTGAGTGACCTGTCAAGATTCCCACAGCTGTTCGGAGATTTTGTCTGCTCAATGCCTTAAATCTTTTTGCTGTTTCCTCACCAGGATGAGGTAATAACTCTCTGGCCAGTCTACAGTTCGTAGTTTCATCCCAGCACTGTATAAAGTTTTGGTGAGAGTGCTGTTTGATAAGGTCCACGACTGTGGAAAATTTTAGCTTGATAGATGGGCGAGGGCTAACATATTTGTAGCTCGCAACCCTCCTTGCTAAATTGTTCGCAATGCGGTTGCCTTTAGAGTTCCCATGTCCTTTGATCCAGCTGAGAGTGACCACGTTATTCTGGCTGGCCTCAGTTAGAGATTGGTGACATTCTAGTACTAAACTTAAAGTGAAACGTGGTCTAATCAAGGTCAGTAGTGCTTGTCGGCAGTTTGTGTATATATTTATATTCCTGGCTGTGATGTTCCTATTGATTAATTCTTTTGCAGCTATGGTTATGCCTGTGAGTTCTGACTGAACCACACTTGACAAGCCATCCATAGCCCATTTTATGTTTAGGTTTAAGGATCTAGAGTAAATTCCACATCCCACACCTTGCTTTATTTTTGATCCATCCGTATGGATGGAAACAAGATTGTTTTTGAAGATGTTCCTTCAGAATCTTTTGAAACAGCTTATGGTTCTCGCTGGATGTCGACCAAAAAATTTCACAAATTTATGTTACACGTTTAAGCCATTGAAACAAAATATATTTTTTTAGTGTCGGATAATTACGTTTATAATCTCTACATATAATAAAACTGTAACTGATCGCCGTCTGTACATGGCAAATATATGTAAAAATGCATATTGGAGGGCCTTTATATACGCAAGAGAATCCAAAATAATGTTTTTTATTTCATCTATAATCTATATGTCTGTAAGTTTGTTAACGCTAATCTCAGAACCGGCTTAACCGATATGGATGTAGGTTTTAGAAATATATTGTGATGGGCTTTACTTAACATTTAGTGCTTTTTTCATTTGAACCGGTTAACAAGTAAATAAGTTATGTCAATTTATTGAAATATTTACTAGGTAAAACATAACGCTTAGATCTATATGATCAATCATATATCAAACAGGGTTCAGCTTAGGTTGGAAGCGCATCAGTTGAACACAAAACTTGGAAAGAGCAAGGGTCTGGAGTGCGGGAGGTGCTCGAAATCCGATCGGCGTCATTGCTGAACATTTTAAATGTAAGAATTTTTCTCTGATTAATGCAGAGATGTAAAATTTAATATTCGAATCCTTGATTAGAAACAATAGTTTTAATCGAATAAAGGTAAGTTTATTATAATATTATATGCGTTGGCTGTAAGATTAGGCAATTTTCTCAACAATTTTGACGCGAAAAGGAGTTTAGTTTATCAATAAAAGCTAAAAACCAAAAAAAGAAAATGGAGTGGGAATGCTGTGACTTTTACCTCATTCTTCATATTCTCCAGAGCTAGTTGATAGGACCATATGGATCATTTAAAACTCTAAAAAATCAATAACCGTATATGATGCATTTTGCAATTTTTGTAGTATTGTTCGTCTAGAAAGTATTTAGAATTCTTTATTTTTCCTATTTGTATAGAAAAAGTTTTCAATATGCTAAAAAATAAGTGCAATTGACTGAATTTGGAAAAAGTGCAGTAGGTATATGAGACAGCTGGATCAAAGGACATGGGAACTCTAAAGGCAACCGCATTGCGAACAGTTTAGCAAGGAGGGCTGCGGGCTACAAATATGTTAGTCCCCGTCCATCTACCAAGCTAACATTGTCCGCAGTCGTGGACCTTATCAAACAGCACTCTCACAAAAAATTCATACAGTGCTGGGATGAAACTACGAACTGTAGACTGGCCAGAGAGTTATTACCTCATCCTGGCCAAGAAACAGCAAAAACCTTTAAGGCATTGACCAGACAAAATCTCCGAACAGCTGTGGGAATCTTGACAGGTCACTACCAATTGCGACAACATCTCTTTAGGATGAAATTAACAGAATCGCCGCTATGCAGCGGCTGCGAACAAGAAGAGGAAACAGTAGAACACATTATGTATGACTGCTCTGCTTTTTCTGAAAACAGAAGATCCGTGTTGGGCGAGTATTGGGAGGATGCACAATGGGTCACATGTGGCCTCAGTGCTGGCTAAGCACTAGCTCGCCCCTCCCCAAATTTCCAGATCCAGATGAGACAATAAAGAGGATAAAAAATGGCGTAAATACGAGACATAGACCAGTTTCTGGAAGACCGCGTAAGATTAATGGAAACAATTTAAACGTTTTCGTGACTTTAGGACGACACAATTTCGTTTTGGGTTTTGCAAATTGGCGAACAGATTGGAAATCAACGAAATGTAAAAGTTTGTCTAGAAATCGTCCGTATGTCACTAAAAAGAGAACACTTCATTTACAAAAGGAACGAAGAATATAATTTTGTCAACGTTTTTAAGATAATAATTTAAATAATGGCTTTATATTATAAATGTTGTTTCCAACTTGGTGGAAATTACTTAAAATTCCTATCAAAACAACCTGTTACTGTTCAAATTTCCAAATTTCCCACAAAAATAACGGTTTGGGAAGCAGTATCTCAACGTCGTGCGTCACCTCTCTGTATATTTACTGGTACCGTTAATGAAAAGGATTGTGACATTCTAAATGATTTTCTTCGTGCAAGGGCGCATGCTTTATATCATTATATCCAGAGGGGTGGCGTTTTCAACAGGATAATGCAAGATGCCTTACTTCGCTCATACTCAAGTTGGATACAAGAACACCATGGTCAGCAGCTTCCCATTAAAAACATTTGGAGATTAATAAAGATTAAAGTTGAACCAGCAGCTCAGGAAATAAAGGTTAGTTGATTCAGTCAGTTTTACAGTCCTGGGCTACCATCACCCGTATTAAGTAGGTATATATGTTATCAACACACAAAAAAAGTTTGAGCATGTCACTATAATTTTACTACGACTCATATAGACAGTGTTGCTGAACATTTATAAGTTTACAAGATGTTAAGATTGATTCGAATAAAACTATCTAAAAACAACTAATTTGAAGTAACAGCAAACAAAGTGTATAATTTTTATGTATTTTTTTCTTTTAGGTATATGGGTTTATTAAAATAAATAGTATACATATATATACAATATAATCTCCTTTTATTAAATATAATCCATCACTACTAGTTTTACTTTCTTTATTTGAATTTATTATTAAATGGCTATAATTAGACTGTTTACTTTTTTCATAGATATTTCAAATTGTATTTCTAATTTCACTTGTACCTATTTAATACCTCCGTATTAGTATTATTTTCTCTTTGGAGGCGACTTTAAAGTTGCATATTCTTTCACAGTTTTTAAAATAATGTAAACTGCAGCCATACTAAGATTGAGTGCGACTGCCACAGCTTAAAACTAAATAAAAATAAACATATTTTGTCTAATATTCTCTCAAAACTTTTTACTAACCTCTTGAATACCTCTACCAGGTATGAAAGGGCCACAATTCTCCTGTTCTCGTTCAAAAAAAAAAAGTATCAAAAAGCTACCCGTTCTTTAGCATTTTAGCCTGCTTTTTTATTTATTGCACTATTTGTGTTCTTAAAAGAACAGTTTTGTTTAATATTTGAAAATAAGAAAAGGAAAGAATAACACAATTACCACAACCAAAATGCCAACAAATACTGATCGGATGACAACGACCACGAAGACTAGACCAGGAGTCTACACGGTATAGGCTTTTCCCTAATATTTCTGGTCTCAGTAATCAACCCAGATCATAGTTCTATTTTTTGCCACTGGCGGCGCGAGTAACCATAAGAACTTATAGAGCCTTATAAGAAACGATGTTTATGACATTTAAATTTCGCGAAATTAAATTCAATATATAATATTAATTTATTTATTTAAATCTAGCTGTACCCGACGCGCGTTGCTACGCCAACAACTAAAATAAATTTAAGAAAAATAAAAGAGAAGTAGAGATAGAAAAGAAAAGAAAGTTTATAGTTTTGTTTTACTTATCGCACCAAAAATATATTTATGATATGAGTGTTAAAAGTGACGTTTTATTTTGTGAGTGAAAAAGTTTGTGAAATGAGCGGAGCGAATTGAACAATTTCACGAACAAAATAAAATCACTTTTAACACAAATACCATACAATGTTTTTTGTACAACTGCCCTATTTTGATAATGAAATGGACGAATTTGCAATGACAATAAACTAAACCGTGTTAAAAGTAAACTAAACCGTGTTAAAAGTAAACTGAAGCGTGTTAAAAGTATTTTTAACACGCTGCCATGTAAACAATCAATTTTAACATTGTTTGCTATCATTAAAAGTGTCACTTTTAATGACAGTTGTACAAAAATCATTTTAAACAAATCATAAAGTTCACTTAAAAAAAGTGAAATGTTTTTGGAACGAAGTTCCCTTTCGCGCGTTACGAACAGTTACGACCATAGACAAATTAAGAGACTTTTTGAAACATAGCCCAAAGGCGCCAACGTGTTTGTGCGCAACCCATAAGGCGCAATCGCATTCTGTAGTGGTGAAAATGGGAACTAAACCAGCAAAATCTGATCAGCTGGTAGCGCGAAAAAAGTTGAAAAAACAGTAATGGCGGCATAGTGACAGCTGACAGGGAAGTGAAAGTGGTTTTAGTTTAATATAAATTAAAGGTAGTTTTAGCGTAAAAAGGGTGCAAAAGTATAGTGAATAGTTTTAAACATGTCACTACCAGGTTATTTTAGATATAAATGTTGTGTTGTAGATTGTAAAAGTGGGTATTTCAATCCTGTTTATGATAAACATTTTCGTAATAAGGAGCTTCATGTGTTTATTAAATATGTAATTTGTGCAATGTGTAATGTAAATTTTAATTCTTATTTCGTTAAATTAATATTAAATTTAACTTGTTATAAAAGTAATGATTATCGTGCATTTCTGTGACATTAGTGTAATATGTACATAATATATTTGTAACTATAAGCAAATTTTAAACAACTTTTTTGTACCTTACAATTTATAATTTATCTATCATTTATTATTTTGGTCACTTTTAATATTTTTGCGGCAATAATTTAACTTGTACCTGTTTGTGTGATAATAGTATAAAATCTACCTTTTTTGTGATATTAGTATTTAAGTTATAACTATGTTGTTTATTATTAAATTTAAGTTTCAAAATTTATATATATTTGAGTTTATAGATAAACAGATATTTTAAAAGATGCGCTTCTGTTATTCTGAGTAGAAAGTATTTTTATTTTTTTAATAAATATTGTTTTACAGAATATTTTTTATTTTAAATAAACTGTTCTCTTTTTAAAATACCTGTTTTTTTTAAATAAAATTTGGTTTGATTATTTTATTTATTTTTTCTTATGATTAAATGTGATTTTGTGTTCAAATAAAAATTGTATTTATTAAAATTTGTTTTCATTATTGTATTTTCTGTGTTCAAATAAAAACTATTATTATTAATCCTTGTTTTATTTTGATTTTATTTCTACTAATATGAAAATATATAGCTTATATTTTAAAATTTATATATTCACAGTAAGAATATAAAATTTTAAAATATAAGCGTATGTATTCCAATATATAATAGTTTATAGATATGCTGGTATATCCCGCCCATTTTTAAATCGATAAGCTTCTACCATAGGACAATGGCGCGCTGATGTCGGAACTTGTTGCCAACTTTATATTAGGCATCAACAAATCTGTTCTATTATCTCTGGTTACGACTGACGCTGGGAGCTAGCCAAAAAAAATTCATACCAAAAGTTGTCACGACACTATGACACGACACACGCATGTTTCTCTCTCTCACAGACCAAAAAATAAATAACTCTCTCTCCCTCTCTCTCATAGATAGATATGTTACAATTAAAAAGACACTATTTTAAATTAAAAGAAAATGTACATTAAAAAGAAAATACTGTAGAAAAAATAATAATTAACTATAATAGTATTACATTTTATTTCATCCTGTTTTTATAAATTAATAAATTCATAAACATTTTAAAAATAGTTCGTAACTTGACTATTTTGGTACCTACGTCAAATTACCTTAACTGTCAGTTACTGTCAAATATTTTAATTTTAAAATTTTGTATTGAATTGTTAATTCCTGTTTTAAATTATAAAAAGTAATTCTAAAAAGATGTGTTATCTAAAGCTCTGGTATTGTATAAATGGACACTTTTGTTTAAAGAAACGAACTGTTAGGTAAGTAGAGATTTTATACAGGCAATAATAAATGCTTATGTATGTATAAACACTCTGTTGTGTTTACAAATTACTAATTCCTTCACTAATTAATCGAAAGGAACTTCGTTCCATCCGGGTGTCCCTTGACACCTCACACTTTTTTTTTGAATGTTATGAAGTATGTATGTACGTAGGTATGTATATATGGATGTATGTATGTGTGTAATCAGGGGTAACAAGTACACCTGTGACCTACAAGATCTACTGTGTCCCCCTTTTTTTGCTATAGTTCTCATGTTTTCTCAGACTCATAGCAGCTCTTCTGGTCCTATCTTTCTTAGAAACTTTAGGATATCGTTAGGGTTCAAGGTAGATCATCCTCTTCTATTTCGTATGATCCTGAGTATCTTATCCTATAGTCACGCAATGTATTTAGCTTTGTCCTCTTCCTCACAGAATTTGCATATTGCTTCATCTATCAATCCAAATTTCTTCATGTGTCCTCTTAACCGACAGTGCCCAGTTAATATTCCCATTATATTTCGGAAGTTGTTTTTACTAAGGTTAAATCAAGTGAAAGATCTCTTCTGGTTATAGTTTCTCAAAAGCATGTTCGTTTGTCTTAGTACTTCTGGATCGTTCCAGTACTTGGATTTTTTTATATCCATTTCTATCCTTACTTTTTTTAAAACTGTACTACTGCTGACTTCACAAGATGGTTCTGGTCCGAAATACATTGTTTCAGAAACTTTTTGGTCAGTTTATCTATTGTTCCGTTGCCTTCTATTCCCATGTATCCTGAAACCCATAGGAGGATAACAGTGTTCACTTGATCTAGTTCATTTAGTTTGCTTTGGCCATGTTTAAATTGATTGTGTGTGAGCTCAGTGCTTTGATGGCTGATAAACTATTTGACATGATTACAATCTCTTGTCTACGATAGTTTCTATTAAATTCTGCTCATTTTTCAATGGCGCGAATTTTCGCTTAAAAATTGCTTGGTTATGTACCCAGGCTTTGTGATTATTTGGCTTTAGGTTTAAAAACTCCAGTTTAATTTCTTTATCTGCCTTGGAGCCGTCCGTATATCACTTTATGGCATTCTGCTTTAGCCTGAAAATAGTGTCTTTTTCCCATTTAGATTTACAACCCACTTTTGTGTTAGATTTTTTCACAATGTTAAATTTCTTTCACTTGCCATCGGAGGGCTCTTCCCAAGTTTGATTAAGTTCAAAGTTTTTGTGATTATTCCTTCTTTGACCATTCTATATACTGTTTTTATTCTTACACTTTCTACTTGAATGTGTGGCGTGAGGTTTTCATTGCTCTATCAATGCTGGTATGAATTTTCGAAATTTTGTCTCCTCGTAGTTATTATATTAGCTCTTGTGCTCCAAGCGACAACCACAGAAGTGATGATTGGTCTCACCATTATCGTGTACATACATTGTAGTTTACATGGGTTACATCCCCAGCTTTTTCCTGCAATATTTGTGCACACCATAAAGGCCTTTGTAGCTTTGCTTATATTATTCGTTTTCGTGTTTGTTCCAGAGTTACCTACGATTAACAAAAACTTATCTTGTACAAAATACTAATAACCGATTTCCTTAAAGGCCCTTATACATTAAGGTGTCGGCTAAGGAGTTTATACTATCTATTTGTTGTTGTTCCGTAGACAAATATTTTCCATTTGTGTTTGTTTTTTGCCTTTTTCATTGCTTCCTCTGTTTGTTTGGATCCTTTCTACTGACTCATCCCAGGTTCTTATGAGTCTTCCTCTGGTTCTTTTCAATGGTCATCTTGCCTTTGTTTATTCTTAACAGGTGTTCAAAATATCTTGCCTGTCCCTCTTTTATTTGTTTTATTATCGGTAGTACTTTTTGTTGATCTCTGATTAATTCGTTTCTTATTTTGCCTTTACTCGTAACACCAGCAATTTTTTTTAACAATTTTATTTCTATACAGTGGCTTTTGCTTTTTGGTTTATCGGTTCGCATCCAAAATATTATGGTTTTCTCCGAAACTTCCCTTTTTGCTAAAAATGTGTTTTTAAAGTGTGGTATATGCGTGAGGCACTTTCTATTTTTGTATGTATCTTCTCGTTGTGGGGTCCATTCTTTTTTATCTTGTATCCTAAGTATTCAAAAACATTGACTTGCTCTATGTTTTGTTGCCCAATTTCATCACAATCCTATTTTGGTTGTTTCCGCATACCATTATTTTTGGTTTTTATTCGTTTATCTTCTTATTTCTTTTATTTATCTTTATCTTTCTAGGTTGTTAAATTTTTATTCATAGCTCTTTCATTTCTTGCAAAAATTACCACATCATCTGCAATGGCTCACACAGTTATCCTCTTTGTTTATATAAGCGAAAATTCCTAGATATTTTGTATCTACTTGTACGGAGAAGACGTTTTGAGATGTCGGTATTCGTATTCCCAGAAGTATAGAGCCTAGGTAAGGACCAAAGTCAGGAACTGGGTCTGGGAAGAGTCAACCAAACACTGGAGTAACACTGTAGGGCTGAGGCACTCGAAGCTGATGCTCAAAGGCTACTCCAAAAAACTGACGTCTGACATACTGAACCTTGGTAGGAATTAGATAAGAGTACTAGTGGGCCTGCTCACTGGGCATGGACCATTCAGACTACACCTTCGGAGGATGGGGATTCTGACACAGGAACCCACCTCGTGCCGACTGTGCGCCATGGACGATGAGACGGCAACTCACATTCTATTCGAGTGTGAGGCCTTGGACTATAAACGGTTCCTCATCTTCGGTGACACGAATCCTGAATCCTATCACCACCTTGAGGAGCTAGTCACAGGACTCAAGTCTCTTATATAGGGAACTGCTCTGTGGCAACAGTAACTCAAGAATTTCGGACACCTGGATTTTAGCCTACCTGAAGATCAGCGTGATGTTGATTTTCAGCTGAACAAACTAGAGTCCTGTACGCATCGGGTGCATATAAGGACTGTTGGTGCCGAACCTGGTCACAATATTCCCATAGGAAGCAGTGCTCAAACATGGGGCTCCACAGAAGAGACCATGCCAGGTTATTTAGATTAGATTCCCAGAAGTAAATCACTGTAATTTGTATCACGAGGAACATAAACTGATAGAAACGTAACGGTCTCTCAATTATGATGGGCTATAGAAATACGTTTGGATAAAGATATTTTCTCTGTCCTACATAAAAAATTAATTAAATCGTCGTCAAATATACGGAAAAACATGTTACAACATAGGAAATAAAACATTGGGAGAAAACGATATTAATGATCGTAAATTTGAAAAACAAAATGAAAATACAAAATATATCACGCATTTACACTTGCTATCTTAAAAACTTCAAATATGGAAACATTAATTCACTTAATTGAAATAAGTTCAAAATTCTTATGCTCCTCATGTAAATAAGCACCTCCCCTACGGCAATAAACTAAACCAATTCATTAAATGAAAGAGCGTAATTTGAGATGACACGGTTTCGGGATCGGGGAGGCTGTGTTTATGTGTGTGCATTGACATTTGAGAAGTGACATTTAGAAGACGGTCACAGCCTACCGCGCCCTGATAAACATTTCATTAATACTTGGGATCGTGTGGTGAACACAAGATGAGTTGAATTAACTTTTTTGTGGGTTAGAGATGTTTGCGTATAATTTGAATGAAATGCATCTCAACTGTTATTCATAAAATTTGGTTTTGATAATTAAAGTAAATAAAAATAATTAAATAATAGAATGTCGACAAAATAATCAGAGTAAAAGTAAGAATCTCACTTTTACACCATCCGCAGCAGCTTCACAAGAGTCAGCCTTATTCCGAATCGTCTTCATCATATACTATAAAAGAGGCCGGCTTTCGAATCAAAGTTGTCAGATATATTTCCTAATAAGTTAATATATTATGAAAATGTTCTTTTTACTGTAATATTTAATTGTTAGTCAACGACACTCTTAGAAAGATAATCTGATAGTCCAACGGTTTACTCTAGAACAGAACGTACAGTCTCTGTTGAATCTGAACAGCGTTCAAATGACGATTACGCAACGAATTTGATACGATCAATCGGTCATCACGCACTGAAGTTGCTCTAAATAGTCTAAATCTTCCTGTTCCTGGTCGGCGATCATGGGTTTCAGTCTCTCGGAACCTCTGATAAACTCTTTGCCCAGCTGACTGACTCAGGCCTAGCTGAGGAGCGACTTCTCGCTGGCTTAGTCCTTTCTGTAACAGTGCTTGAGCGGCACTTTCTGGTGTTGTGTCCATTGATGTGTGGTTTTTCTTTGGCGATTATCGAATGATTACAATAGGAAATCTCTATGCTCTATTTACACGGTTCTATGATGATCAAACTTATCTTTTTGAATACTCGATTTCTTTGCTCTAAAGTAGGTACCTATACAGTATACCTACAGTATACCATATTTAATAAAAAATTCTTAGATGGAGGGCAGAAATAATATTTAATATTATTTATTCCTTATTTTATTATTTCGATATATGAAGTTTTGAAATTTTGCGTAATTTATTGTTTTTTTTTTATTAAATATGTATTTTGCTTTTTCATATCGGTTATTTGAATAAATATGGGTATGTATCGTATGAATAATAATCGAAATTTTTCTTTTAGCATCATGACAATTGAAAGGTTTTAATAAACCAGGATGTTAAAACCGCCAAGCATATTTTGGGCCTTAAAAAATAGAATGAAGTCGTCAAACATTCTCAGACCTTAAGAAACTGTATGGAGCAAACTTTAGCACAGAATAAAAAGGCAAGTTTAATGAAGATTTGTGCAAAGCATTAGTTTCGTTAAATATACCTTTAGATAAAATAAACAATCTAAATTTAATTTTATTCTTGAAACAATATTGTAAATTTAACATTCTGATGAATCCACATTACGTAAAAAAAGTGTTGATAATATTTATAAAGAAACATTTGTTTTCATTAAGAATACAGTAGGCGACAACTATTTTTATACAGTAGTAGTAGATAAAACCACCGATTCTGGTGGTAACCAGGAAGGGCTTATTTAATAATATACGATTTTACTAATTGTACTCAGGCACTTTCAGAATCGCAACGATTATTTAAAAATAGAGAGTTGCCAAATCAGTTGATATTTTTATTAAAACAAATTACTTATCTTTCCCGACTGCAATTTTAAAATTGGAGATGATCTTTGACTGATTCGTACAGATAATACAAAATTTTGAAAGTAATTGTGAAAAAGTTAAGGGTAAAATTGGTGAAACAGTATTTGCCAAATCCATAAAAATTCAGGGTTTAATGTTGAATGCCAAAGCAGCTGTTATACCGAATTTAAAGTACTCAAGAGTGACTTCTGTTGATGTCGAAAGAATTTTTTCTGTATAGAAACATACGTTCACATAAATAAGTAAAAAACTTGGAAAAACACTTAATTATATATTCTTTCCATAATATTAAGAAAGACTTTTAAAATATGTATTTTTTAATTTTTGTTAATAAACTTTATATTTCTTAGCAGAGATATATATATATATATATATATATATATATATATATGTTATGATGTATATATATATATATTTTGAATATTGCTGTGTTTTAAATTAAAAAAAAAATTGGATTTCAATAAATATTTGATTGTTTACTGATTAACAATTAAATCACACGAGTATTTTTCGATATTCACTGTTATTTCACAAACTTACACAACATGTTTCGATATAGGTACAATAAATATCAGGTGTAAAATCAGTACTAAACTAATATAAAGAAGTTCTAGAATTTATTTTTAAAATATATTTACCCACGACTCATAAGTAAATTGCCTACTTTTTCAACATATTATAACATATAAACTTGCTATGAATATTTATTATAAGTTAATATGCTATAAATAAACTTTGCCTTTAAATTTATAATTCAAGAAAATAAAATGTTATTTAAAATTTTTTATAAAGGCAAATTGTTTTTTAGAATTTTAAATATTATAAATTTATTTTATATTTCCCGACAATGACTCTTTTCTCATGGGCAGAATTCAATGTTTAAATTAGATTAATAATATACCTTTGTATGTAAAATATAAAATTTTTTATGCTAATGAACCAAATGGGTGCTATACTGTTGAGATTTAGGAAAAGAAGAATTTTGTTAACCTAACTTTACTTTGAACGGTTGAATGATTAACTGATATTTCAAAGCTGTACTTATTAAATCAAATGAAAATGAAAAATTTTGTAACTATTACCACTTGAAACAATGAAAATTATCTTATAAACTAAGGAAATATTGTACAGTGAAACAGTGAGAAATGTTAATTAAATATAAAAAGTAAAACACAGAAAGTTCTTTATTCTTAAATGAAAATTGGATACCGTTACTATTGAAGTGCTTCTCCTTCATTTACACCATCAAATGTTTTATTTCCCATCTCTACTATTGTTTGATCATGCTCTTCTCCTATTTCTACCAAATTATCACCTTCTTCGGTCTCTGCTCCTTCCTGTTGTCCAGTTTGAATCAATTCCTCAGCTCTATAATCTCCTGCACCTAACATTCTCTCTGCATGTACTTGTACATCTACTCTCTCAACCTCAATCTCTTCACCGTCACTACTCTCACTACCCTCTCCTACTACTTTACCATCTCTCAATATCATTTTTTTGTCCATGATTAAAGTTTAAATTTCCCAGAGATAAATATAAATAATGTTCAATTTTTTTTTTTTTTTAATAAAATACCTTTATACAAATAAATATTTGTCAAGCAAATACCTTTATTTATTTACTTGATTATAAATAATCAGAACTAAACAAACAAATAATAAAAAAAAAATTACCAAACAAATTGCTCTTGACCTGTGTTTTTGTTTTTAAAACAAAATTTCCAAATCTTGATTATTTAAAAAAAATGGTACAAATGGCTCTAATTTTAATTGTTTAGAGCCCCACGTTGGGCGCCAAATTTTTATAACATATAAACTTGCTATGAATATTTATTATAAGTTAATATGCTATAAATAAACTTTGCCATTAAATTTATAATTCCAGAAAATAAAATTTTATTTAAAATTTTTATAAAGGCAAATTGGTTTTTTAGAATTTTAAATCTTATAAATTTATTTTATATTTCCCGACAATGACTCTTTTCTCATGGGCAGAATTCAATGTTTAAATTAGATTAATTATATACTTTTGTATGTAAAATATAAAATTTTTTATGCTAATGAACCAAATGGTGCTATACTGTTGATATTTAGGAAAAGAAGAATTTTGTTAACCTAACTTTACTTTGAACGGCTGAATGATTAACTGATATTTCAAAGCTATACTTATAAAATTGAATGAAATTGAAAAATTTTGTAACTATTACCACTTGAAACAATGAAAATTATCTTATAAACTAAGGAAATAGTGTACAGTGAAACAGTGAGAAATGTTAATTAAATGTAAAAAGTAAAACACAGAAGATTCTTTATTCTTAAATGAAAATTGGATACCGTTACTATTGAAGTGCTTCTCCTTCATTTACACCATCAAATGTTTTATTTCCCATCTCTACTATTGTTTGATCATGCTCTTCTCCTATTTCTACCAAATTATCACCTTCTTCGGTCTCTGCTCCTTCCTGTTGTCCAGTTTGAATCAATTCCTCAGCTCTATAATCTCCTGCACATTCTCTCTGCATGTACTTGTACATCTACTCTCTCAACCTCAATCTCTCCACCATCACTACTCTCACTACCCTCTCCTACTACTTTACCATCTCTCAATATCATTTTTTGTCCATGATTAAAGTTTAAATTTCCCAGAGATAAATATAAATAATGTTCAATTTTTTTTTTTAATAAAATACCTTTATACAAATAAATATTTGTCAAGCAAATACCTTTATTTATTTACTTGATTATAAATAATCAGAACTAAACAAACAAATAATAAAAAAAAAATTACCAAACAAATTGTTCTTGACCTGTGTTTTTGTTTTTAAAACAAAATTTCCAAATCTTGATTATTTAAAAAAAAATGGTACAAATGGCTCTAATTTTAATTGTTTAGAGCCCCACATTGGGCGCCAAATTTTTATAACATATAAACTTGCTATGAATATTTATTCTAAGTTAATATGCTATAAATAAACTTTGCCTTTAAATTTATAATTCGAAAATAAAATTTTATTTAAAATTTTTATAAAGGCAAATTGGTTTTTTAGAATTTTAAATCTTATAAATTTATTTTATATTACCCGACAATGACTCTTTTCTCATGGGCAGAATTCAATGTTTAAATTAGATTAATTATATACTTTTGTATGTAAAATATAAAAATTTTTATGCTAATGAACCAAATGGTGCTATACTGTTGATATTTGGGAAAAGAAGAATTTTGTTAACCTAACTTTACTTTGAACGGCTGAATGATTAACTGATATTTCAAAGCTATACTTATAAAATTGAATGAAATTGAAAAATTTTGTAACTATTACCACTTGAAACAATGAAAATTATCTTATAAACTAAGGAAATAGTGTACAGTGAAACAGTGAGAAATGTTCATGAAATGTAAAAAGTAAAACACAGAAGATTCTTTATTCTTAAATGAAAATTGGATACCGTTACTATTGAAGTGCTTCTCCACACCTAGGCTGTCTCTACTTCAGGACCAAATATGACTATCTCCAAAAACCATAAAACTCGTTCAAACCTTTGGATAATCTGCTAATTATGGGAACTGCTATACAGGTACGTAAATTCTGGTGCTTTTAATCTATTATCAGCTATTATACGCTTCTAAATTCAATTAAAATTTTTCTCGTACAATCTGCTGCTTTGCTCTTGCCTTTTCTGGACTTTATTTTTAATTATAAATCGAGTTTTCTGCTTACCACATATATTCAATAACTTCTTCTTTGTTTTAGTAATATTTTTATATCAATCAAACTCTTTTATCTCAATATTTTCAATAAAAACGCAAATTCAAACAGGAACAAAATTTAATACATCTTACTTCTTCAACGATCAAAAAACAAGAGAGCGATTATAAAATCAACAAACAGACAATTGAATTCCTATAACAATAACCAACTACATACCCACCTAAATTAAACTTACTTGATAACATGTCAATTATATAAATAATTCGAATACTTGATTTTTTTTTATTTTGATTTACACAATTATTTATATCAAAAATACTATGACATTCATAATGAATTTACAATTTTATATTTATTTAACTATAATCAAAAAATTTTCAATTTCAGGATTTTTCATTTTCTTCAAAATAAAACTAATATTCTGGCTTTGATTATTTTAAACGTAAGTAATTTTTAATTTGGTTTATGATTTAAATTGTTCTTTATTTGAAATTCTGTATTTTTAGTATTGATATTTTGACAATCAATTTTCTTGTTTTATTTAAATATAATTATTTAATTTAAATTATTTCAAATCAACAATATGTATCATTGTACTTTTTATAATTTTTTTTTTTTATTTTAAAATGTTTAATTTTCTTATTTTACTTAAAAGTAATCATTTTAATTATAAAATATCACAAACTATTATATGTACTTTTTTTAAAATAGATATGTAAAAAACAACTACTTTTATATTCTATTTTCATATTTTGATTTCCCTTTTTAGGAAAGAAGAAAGAAAAAACCTAATAAAAACTTATAGTACTGAAGAAAATTGAACAAATTTATACAAAATCTAAGACTTTGTATTCTGCCCAGGATCAAGAATATCCTCATTTTATTAATTTAATCATAACTTTATTTAATTTATTTTGTTTATTATAGCATATTATCTTATATCATCTCAATATATCTGTGTCAGTAAGTATCAAATTATTGAGGAGTTGTGTTACAGTTTCATTTACTCCACTAGTGGAGAAAGTAATTAGACTATTCGGTTGAATATGTAAAATATCAGGTATATCATTAAAAATATGTTTTTCTTCTTTTAAATGTTTGGCATAGTTTGAATTATCACGATTATTATCAAACGATCTTTTATGTTCAGCTAACCTTTTTTTAAAGGATCTACCAGTTTGACCCACATATATTTTTCACAAAGTACTACACGTTAATTTGTGCACTCCTGAGGACTGTAATTTATTAGTTTTTGTCTTGTTATTCTTTAAAAATTTACTTATCACTACTCACTACATAGTATAAAACAAAGTCGCTTTTTCTGTCCCTATTTCCCTTTGTATGATTAAATCTTTAAAACTACGCAACGGATTTTTATGCGGTTGTTTTAAATAGATAGAGTGATTCAAGAGGAAGGTTTATACGTATAATAACATCCATTAAATAGTGGAGAAATACTGTTATTTTTGAGATTTCTGATGTGATGTCGTTAATTATCAATTTTTTTCCGCTTACATTGCAAACGCAGGCTGAACCCTACGAGATTTATCAAAATAATGTACTAATTATTTGTACACATTGAAAAGGTCTACAGAAAACTCCGCGATGGTATATGTCTATCTCTTATGGATATCTCACAATAACATTTTTTTGTTATTTACTTTTTACGACAAATAATGGCTAATTTTCGAAGCGATTTTAACCAATACAGCATTAATCCTTATCCAATTAAATAGCTTAAATACATTGTTGATTTAATATAGATCTATATGGTCCTTTACTACAGCACAAGATTTAAATGAATATATTCGAAGATATTACAGATTTAAAATTGCGGGACGCAGTGCTTGCGGTGGTACTGGCCGGCGCGGCGGGGCGGCGGCAGCGTGCCTATAAATAGCGCGTCGGAGGCCGCGATTTTCCATATTGCACTTTAAATTTTGCAGCGATCGGACGCGTTTATTACGAAATTAATCATTTTGACGCTACCCTAAGGTGGCGCAGTTTAGATGTTATAAATTTACACCTGTAATTCCTACATAACTAAGTACTCTGACGCCACCGTAAGGTGGCGCAGTTGATATCTCATATATTTAAAAGAGCAAAACTTACTTACCTAAGAACTATGACGCCACCGTTAGGTGGCGCAGTTAATATATAATATACCTAACCGATAAATTACAAAGTACTAAAGATAATCGTAAAAACTGGTAACTAACGAGAAAATATGATAAAAATACAAAAAATTAATCGTAAAAATTAAAAAAAAAAAATTGGAAAAAACATTAGTATTAGGCGGTGCGAAGTTCGCCGGGTCCGCTAGTTGTATTATAAGTTTTAAATGCAACTTTAAGATTATTCTTATTTAAAAATTTTTAAATTTGGTCACAGTGTTTACCGTTATAGGTAATTAATATAAAGTTATTTGTGGTATCTTTACTAAATGAATAAACTGATTTTATGGCTAAATTGTATTGTTTTCTGTATTAAATTATTAATTATATTAGGTTTAAATCCATTATTGAGAGCAATTTGTTTAATCAAATTAAGTTCTATTCCATCCACCAGAAAATCAGGTTCACAATGGAGATTGAACAAGACAATAAAATACATTTCTTAAATTTTCCGCAAACCAACGCATACGGACACTACAATTCACAATAAATCTAATCACCCATACCAACACAAAATTGTAGTCTATAATAGTATGATACATAGATTAATTAATATTCCAATGTCCTTAACTAATTTTAATATAGAAATAAGGTTCGAATTTGTATTTTATTAAAAATTCCTTCTTTCACTTTAGGGTCACTTATTGCTGGGAACTTTTCTCCTAAATACTGAAAACAAGTGCCGTTTTTATCAAGAGCTTTAGAATACTGCTTTATGAGACCAAGATTAATATACAAAGATGGGACTAGATAATGAGGAGGATCAATCAATAGTGTCCGTATAACATTTTTAGAAAGTTTTTATATTTTCACCGTGTTCTTTGTCTCTGTGTCATTTTGTGGAATTTTGTAATCGAATTTAAACCTATTTCCCGACTACCTAGAGCTCTGAAATTTTCAGGGTAGCTAAGAACTGGATGACAATGCATGTTTCAAGTGTGTTTAGGCATATACATAAATTTCGAAATTTATAGTAAATTGATATGAAATATGATATAAATTGTGTAGGTATACATGTTATATCATTTTGAAAGTTTTTAAATATGTCGTCCGTAGCCTAGTTGAATAAGCGTCGGATATGAGTCAAGGTGACACTTCTGTTATGTTATCATAATGGGATCGACAACGCGAGAAAGTTTTTTTTGTTCTACATGTGACAACAGTAATTATTATTTTAACTTTAGAAAATTTAGAAAATTTTTAAAAATTTTTTTGGACTATACTGTGGACTATGCCGTAATCTATCTCGGTAAAGCGCTATTTGCCAAGGGAGTAATAATTTAATAATAGTAATATGACTTATAAATCACCAAAAAAAAACTTTCTACTATAAAAAGTTCTTTTTATAAATTGTGATTATTAGAACCTAGATCAAAATTTGTTCTCTATCTCGACTATCCCCTAAACATAAGAAGCAGTAATACTTTTAAATCCTGATTGTAGGGCTAAAGGTAATGTTGCTAAATTTTAAGATCACCACAAACTTTCCATTGATGTTCTAAATATCTTATTTTATTCAATACTATCTACAAATTGTCGTAAGTCTCTAATAATTTCTTCGAATGAGCTAATGGGATGGATGTATATGTGTTTCAATTGTGTAGAACAGTTTCCATTCATTGGCTTTATAAAGATGATCAGTTCTTTTGACCAGACCAACTTTTTTATATGATTTTTGATGAACTGATTCCAAATCTGAAGTAGATTTTCCTCCATAAGGCTTAAGTTTTAAGTAAACTGTAAAAAACACTAAAAATCGGTGAAAATCGCAAAATATAAGTGTTGTGTGTTTTGGATTAATGTGAGTAGATTTCCTATTACTTTTGAAGCCCTTATTACAAATATAGTGCCTTCAATGTTCATAAAAGACAAAAGTTATTTGTAAATTAAACTTTGAAAATGTCTAAAAACACCCTTATTTTTTGCGATTTTAAGTTTTTTTCGTAGTTTACTTATAACTCAAGCCTGATGGAGAAGAACAGACTCCGGATTTGAGTTCTGGACATTAAAAACCTAATCAAAAATTTTGCCTCGGCAAATGTACACTTTTTTTGTGTGCAGGTATAATTTGTGGGTTATTTATAACGCATGTCCTAGTTTTGGCACTAAACTCTAATTTTAACAAAAACCAAATTATATGACGTTGCCTTTGAAAAAAAAGTTTGTTTACTTAGCAAGCTATCAAATAAGATTCATTTATTTTAAAGCTTTTGTTGTAAGATTTCGTATAAATTAGAAATAATTTTTTTGAAATACCTATGCATTTAGAGCACAGAGTTTAAAGAGGTTGGTGAAAAGCATAAAAAACTAGGTTGTCTAGTCAATACAGACTTCTAAGAGTAAAATATCGTTGGAATTGGAGAAGAATGGTCTAAATATCGTAAGTGCCCTAAATACTATCAAGCGCAACTCCTTCGTATATCAACTCAAGCGGGTACACTTTGCCAATGAAAAGTATTTCACTTTCAGTAAGTCTGAACGGGAAGCTATGAATTTTATACATATAACGTAGAGAAATAACCTGACAATGTAAGGTACAAACATATAGTAAAATTTGCAAAGAAAATCCAGATCCAGAAGGGTTTTATCCCGATCTTTTATGGAAAGAGTGGCTTATATTGCCAACTGCCTTTTTAAATGGTTTTAATTTGTCCACGAACATCATGGTAATAACAATATCATGTTTTAGGAATTATGCAATTATTTAATAAAAACCCAAAAGTGGCTTCGACAACACCACATTCTTTTTGCTTCAAAAAACGATAATCCTCCAAGCTTTTTGCTTACTCTCTAGGAAGATTTGTCATTCAGACTGGGCGCCAAGATGAACACAATTAAGACAGAAAAGTTATGAAAAACTAAGATAATTCCTTCCAGGAGACATTCATTGAAATTTGCGTCTGGTACAGCAGAATGGGCCACTTCACATAATTAGATAATCTATACTTATAATAAATCTGTAGAGAGGTCAATTCTGTACATGAAATATATTTCCCAAATAACTATCAGGGGGTGATTAGGAATCGATACTGATGCCAAAAATGAAATCAGTAAAATTTTTGTCTGTCTGTCTGTCTGTTTAACCGTTATAGAAACAAAAACTACTCGACGGATTTTAACGAAACTTGGTACAATTATTTTTCATACTCCTGACCTGGTTATAGGATACTTTACATCACGCTACAATCAATAGGAGCAGAGCAGTGAAGGGAAATGTTGGGAAAACCACTTTTACGATGTGGGGGGAGAAATTTTTATATAACAATCTACAGGTACGTCACGCGAACGACGTCGCAGGTACATCGATATAGAACTCAAAAATGTGGTTAGATTTTTTGTTGTACGTCTGTCTGTCTGTCTGTATATCTTTATGTTTGTGCGCGCATCACATGAAAACTACTGATCCGAATTGAATGCGGTTTTCACATATGTATTTGTCTTCTTTCAACATAACATCTGGTGTGTAAAAAATTCTCCTCCCACCCCTTAAACGGGGTGAGTGAAGAAATTGTTAAACAACAATCAACACACCACGCGAACGACGTCGCAGGTACACCTAGTATAGAATAATTAAGTATTGTACGTTCTTTCGTCTCTAATTGCAGGGAAGAAAGTTTAACATTTACTCCCTGCTTACGGCGGGACGAAAGTTGAATTTTCGGCCCTGCGCGTCATGATGTTTTGTCGTCTTTAACATTTACTCCCTGTTTACGGCGGGAGGAAAAATTTCTCATGCGTAGTTACATTTGTAATTAGGGACTGTTTATTCTCGTGTCATTTCTATTTCTATCTATAACCTTAAAAATAATCATCAATGACAAAACTTGACTCTTCGAATGTATTTAATGCCTATCCCACGACCAGCTGCACTCGCTTCGCTCGTTCCGCAAGTACTTTCGACCGAGGTATAAAGAAAAATAGTAGGTATACACTACACGGGCCAAAAGTTGAAATCTCGGTCCTGCGCGTCATGTTGCCCTCGGCTTTTCACCTCGGGCATCATGACGCGCAGGGCCGAAAATTCAACTTTCGTCCCTTGTAGCGTAATATACTAATTATAGGTATACACGAGTTTCCGTAAAATTTTTCCGTTAGGGTCATTCGATCTGAACCAAAATAAGTGTGGTTTTCCCATAACATGAAGATTCTATATACCAAATTTCTTGACTTTCGGTCTATGAGTTACAGCGCACACGGATGGATGGACGATGGGACGAAGGGACACACAAGCACTTCGATGGCACTTAAAAAAAGCCAAAGTTTTGCGTTAGAAATCTCATAATTTTGTTCAATTTTCTAGAAAATGATCAAACAGATTATTAATTGTGAAACATTAGATTAAATCGTTAGGAACTTAATTATCCAAAAAAATTTCCTACCTAAAAACTAAATGTATGGGTATTAGTCTTAATATATTTTCTATGCAAATATTTACATCTTTGTCAAAATCTAATTAAAAATTCACCCTTAAACAACCAAAAAACCGGTTTGTAACTAAAACTACCACTTCCAAGATAAATATGACCATTAAGATGATGCCCATTCTCATTCTACAATCTCGGTATCTCAAAACAGTTTTTTGCACAAATGATACAAAGATTCGATACTTCCGGCAGGTATATTATCCCTTTAAACCCTTTCATTCCGTGTTTTTTTAGCCTATTATATCATTCTATGTTGCCCTCTGGTCACACGGTTGCTGCTGGACCCGGGCCACTTTCTGGACCCTTCAGACTTAATCGGGATGTGTAATAATTCATTTCGGAAGATAAAGGAAAGTAAACGTTTCGTGGGCATGACTTTTAAGAAAAACCGGTTTTAAATAGGGGAGAAAACCAGTTTTCTTATATAAGGTGTTATTTAGATCATTATGCTATTGTGTAATTGTAAGATGAGGATATTATATCTATTGTTGTATTTGTGTGGAACTTAGTTCCGTTGGTTTTTGGTCGGTTTGTTTATTTTTAGATTATTTTCATTAAGAATCTTTTGATAAAAAGAGTTTGGTCCGTTAAAAATATTTTCTCACTAAAAATTTGGCCGGAACCAACGAAAATCAGTTAAAGATAAATGGATAATATACATAAATAGAATTAAACCAATATATAAATTATCAAAAAATTATTAATATTTGAATTTATGAACCAATTGCAAAAATAGTTATTGGTTATTAGATACTATATACTATAAGATACACAAGATATTGTAAAGTAGTTTACAACATAAAGAGATACATGTGTTCAGTATTTTAAACTTTTACATAAAAAATTGAGTAAGGAGCCACAAATTTTTTTTGAACAATCCATTAAAGAACTAAATGGTGAGTGAATCAACCTGTGATCATTGCGTAACCTGAAATGTATAAAAGCAATAACTGTCAAGAAATTATCAAGAAAATAATTTAATTTACAGAAAAAGTGACAACTGGGCAGTTCTTTGCATATTTTTTCAGATTCAAAATAGCAGACCTAGATATTCAAGATAGCTATAACGCAATATATCAGAGATTGTTTTGTTAGGAATCGCAAGAAGAGAAATTGTGGAAGACAAATTATCAAAATAAAGCATAAAAATATCTTTGAAAACATCATAGATTTGCAAAGTCTCAGTTGTTTAAAGAAGCTAAATTTATTTGTGATTTACGAATGGTATACAACTATAATACCCACTAATAAAAAGCAGTACTTATTCTACATGATGGTTATCTAGACACGCGGCAGCGTGTCAAGCCAAGTTCAACCAAAGGAACTGGCTAGCCACCGCCGAGTGTAATATTACACGAACCAATTGGTGCCACTTTTTACCCTTCTATAACTCAAAACCTCTTTAACGTAAATACATAAAACTACGTGTGTTTAATTATATCCATAAGGACATCCAGGAGCCCAAATTTTATGAAGCTAGCTCAAACGGTTATAAAGATATGAAGGTCAAAAAGTCTTAAATTTTAGCACTGACTGCGACTGACTGACATAAGTATGTACCTAAACCTAACTTACTTCCAGATGACCTAGAAGGATGAAATTTGGAATCTAGCTCGGTAATTGTATGTAAGCTTAGGAAAAAATTCTAAAAATAAAATAAAGTTAAAAAATAGTCCCCATACAAAAAAAAAAATTTAATTGTAGCGTTGGAACCGTTACAAGCAGATATTTGAAACTATCCCAATATATGATAACAGAAATATAAAAATAAAAACTTAAATACGCGCTAAACAAACGATAAAACCTTGCAGCGGAAACGCAAGAAAAAACTTTAAATCTCAATACCTGCCTAGTTTTCTTTACAAAAAGTAATGATATCCCACCAAAAACATAAATGTAAAAAAAGGGAGCCAAGTTCATTACAAAAATTCTGCTTGGCTGTGGGCTTCGCTGCAAAAAGAATGGAGATCTAAATGAGTGCCAAGTTATATGCAAAATCCAAATATGTATTTATAGGAACAAAATAGCATTATGAACAAATATTAAACTCTATTTCTTTGCTTTATTGAATACCTATAATAATTGTTATTATTTATAAATGTGAGATCTTAAAGAAGGTTAGATTTGACTTGGCCAGTTTTCATTAAATCAGTCATTTTATAAAGTTATTCAACACATATTTTTTAATTCTGATAAAAACTGGCCAAGTCAAATCTAACGTTTTTTAAGATCTCACATTTTTAAATAACAACAATTATTATAGGTATTCAATAAAGCAAAGAAATAGAGTTTAATATTTGTTCATAATGTTATTTTGTTCCTATAAATACATATTTGGATTTTGCATATAACTTGGCACTCATTTAGATCTCCATTCTTTTTGCAGCGAAGCCCACAGCCAAGCATAATTTTTGTAATGAACTTGGCTCCCTTTTTTTACATTTATGTTTTTGGTGAGATTTAAAGTAACGTTAAAGGGTCCTAAAAGGCGTTATTTCCCTTAGTTAACTCAAGTAAGTCGTTGGTTACTTTTTAAGAGTATTAACAGTCTCCCCCACAAATAGGGATGTGGACTATTTTTGGGAAAGTGTTTAAAACCATGCATAAGTACCAAATATAGCCCAAACTATTTATTAATATTTTTTTAATACAACCAATCACTTTAAAATAAGTTATTTTAAATTCCATTTCAAATTTCGCGCCAAAACGTGGATACCTGTGAAACGCCCGCTGTGATGTCACTTGTTCCTAAAGATTGTCGAAGTTGTATGTAATAGAAAGTTATTTCGTAGTTTTGTGTTAATAAGATGCATTCTACATTTTTTAAATGTTGTGCGGTGCCGCAGTGTGAAAGTACTACTATTAAAACAACTGAAAAACTATTTATTCAAGTTCCACGTACAAAAACGATGCGGAAAATTTAGCTTCAACTAGCCCGTCGGAATCCAGCACTTTATATTCCGGGCAAATTTTGCACTTAACTGTGCACAATTTTTCATCTCGATGAAGTTGGACATATCCCTGACTGCCTCGAGGAAGTAAAACGAAATGAAACAATTTGTTAAAAAGATAAAATATAACCTCAAAATCATATTATTTTATTTGAGTATATTCAATATAACTTTTCGAGTTTATAAATACCTACGATTACTATTATAATGTATCCTGAGTAAATTACTTACATGGAGGTCTTCAAATTTCTAAATTCAGCAGAGCAGAAGTTACTATTTGTTGCGAAGAAATAAGCCACCGTAACGAAATCAATTCTTGGCAAATTTGAACTATCTGCCTTACTATACCCAGTTTCCATTATAGGAAAACCTTTTAAAATTGATTAAAAAAAAATTGTTCAAATTTCGAAGAATAGACACCATATTACTTGACAGCGAAAATTCTTGTTTGGCAACAAGTGACGTCACACATTTTGATTGATGTTCATTGTCACGTGACTTGAGAGTGAAATATTTAATTACATTTTATTAAATAAAAAATTATTACCTTGTTTATTGAAGAAAATATTGTATTTTTTACTATTTTTATTATAAAAACTAACTTTTCGTGGTAAAATTATATACTTATTTGAGTACAGTCCACATCCCTATTATACTCAAACACCTGTTTTAAAAAATTTATTACAAAATTTAATTATCTTAAAAACAAATTATTTACATAAAAAATAATGAAAACATAAATTTAATATAAAAAGAAAATTAAATATGTTAATTAAACAATTAATTATTCTCTTTGGTATCTATTCTATGATGGAATGATTTTTCTTACAAATTCCAAAGTCGAGACCTAATGTCTTGATATAATTTTCTCTTTTGCTTTAAAAAAATGGCTAAAAATTAGACAATCTAGTAATAGTTCAGTAACTCGGGAAGACCTCTTCTAATAAATTTGGAAGTACCTTGTATTTCGAAGAGGTTAAACACAAATGAACTGGATTGTTTGACGTACCAACTCGTAAAAAAAACGAGAATTACTAATCGCAACTAGAAAATACGGATAATTTTGCTGCAACACCGTTCACGGCAAATTTTAAACTACAACTCTCAAACTGTGTAATTCTCTCCGATGTAGGCACGGTAACAACAGTCTGCTGAAATTAAGCATAATACAAAACGATCAGAGGGATCTTTACAAGGTTAGCTAACTCGTTCGATACTCTTTCTGTTGCTCCAGTAGTTAATAATCTGGAGCTAGTAAGTAATAAGCATAGAAGTAAACTACAAATAATGTCAGTAAATGTAGCAACTTCAAACCAAACAAGGTATGAAAGTATGAGGCTGTGCCGAGTGATCTTCGGAATTGGAGAGAAAGAGAGCAATGTGCAATGCGAAATTAATGCTATAATATTGAAAATAGTGAAGCATCAGTTGCCACAGCTTTCCAAGATTTAATATTTTAAAATCTTTTATAGTTTTATAGACACAATAGTATATTAAGTATGGAGAACGGTAAGGATTTTATACCGATCGAAGACAATTGTTTGGAGGAGGAGCGGAGCGACGACTCCAATTATTGTCTGAGATCGGTTACCCTGAACGTTCGACATGCTTATAACGTTTTTTGCACGATTGATACCATTATAAATTATAAAATTAAACATTTTCGTCATATTGACTAGTTTCATTCATTTTATCAAGATAGATTCTTTGGTTGTTAGGTAGTAACTAGGGTGCATAACAACAATGGAGAATTGAGTTTTTATTTAGTTGTCAATAATTTTAAGTACAATTTTGATTATTATAAATTAAAATATGAGCGAAAGTGAATTTGAAGAAATTGAACGGGCTTGGGAAGAAGGGTGTTCCGCAATTATTCCCGAAAAATCCAAAATCCGTTATCAAAATACCTACCAAAGTTTTAAAAAATGGTGCGAAGGCAAGAATTTAAGAATCGATGAAAAGACTCTATTGGCATATTTCGTTCAAAGACATATGCAGTTGAAAGCTCCTGGAAGCCTCTGGGCAGAATATTCAATGATTAAATCCACCGTTTTTCTTTATGATGCCATTGATATTTCCAAGTTTTCAACTTTGATCGCGTATTTGAAGAGAAAAAATGTTGGCTATAGTCCTAAGAAAGCGAGCATTTTTACACGGGAGCGATTTGAAAAATTTCTGATGGAAGCACCGTATGAAGAATTTCTAATTCACAAGGTAATGTAAGCTAGTTTAGGTAAAAGAAATACTCTAATGAAGATTTTTTCATAATTTGTAGGTCGCAATGATATTGGGAATATCTGGTGCCTGTAGAAGAGAAGAATTATATAATATTACTATGAATGACATCCAACAAACCGAAGGTTTAATGATTGTAAAAGTACCCAATACAAAAACGAACATCCAGCGTAATTTTACAGTCGCTAATAAACCAGACGATAAAATTCCATATTTAGAAATTCTGCAAAAGTATATAAAACTTCGTCCATTGCAAGTAAAATCAAATCATTTGTTCTTAAGATACGCCAAAGGAAAATGTTGTGCTCAAGTAATAGGGAAAGGGACAATCGGAGGCTGGCCTTCTCAAATTGCCAAATTCTTAAATTTGCCTAATCCCGAGAAGAATACTGGCCATTCGTTCAGGAGGACATCAACAACGCTTTTGGCTAATAAAGGTGTTGATGTCCTCGGATTAAAGCGTCATGGAGGTTGGCGTTCATCGACAGTGGCAGAAAGATATGTAGAAGATTCTCTTCAAAATAAAATAGATTTTGCCGAAAAAATATTGTGCAATACTAGTAATACTACTAATGTATGCGATTCTGCAGGAGTTTCTGTTAGAAGTGAAACCACAGCCCAAACAAGTGGGATTTCATTAAATAATTTAACAAATTGTGCCATAAGTTTCAATATTAATAAATAATTCGTTAATTTTCTTTATTCTTTAAAAAAATGAATTAAAATTTTTAACTCGACGTTAAGTGAATTACTTACCGTCGAGTTGGAGTACTTACCGTCGTGTTGGATTACTTACCGTCGAGTTGCTAGTAAATGTCACCTACTGACGTAAAATCTGTCACGGTAAACAGTCAAAAATGATCAATCGTGCAAAAAAGGTCTTTTAGATCGCAGTGTAGTGAGATCATTTGTTTAATGGACCCCACTTTTAAACTACAATCTACCATAGTTTTACAATGTTTAATATCTTAAAAGCTTTTTCAGTTTTACAGATGATTTTTAAATAATCATTTGTATTAATTCAGAGTGATTCACTTACAATACAACAACTGAAAAAAATGACAAATCCTGAAAAATTACAAAATATAACAATAAAAAAAATTTAAAACAAATCAACAAAAACAGAAAAAAAAATTATGAAAAACAACCGAAAAAACATAAAACAAAATCGCACAATTAAAACAAAAAACAGGAATAATTAGAACCAAATAGGAAACAAGCCAAAAGATAAGATGAAACCGAAAACAGGAAAAAGAAACAAAATTTAATTTTACATATTTTAAAAAAAAAAACGAAACAATAAGATACAAAAAATAAATCGGAAATAATAAGAAAAAAATTGGTTGTAAAAACGGGTAGTACCGAATTCCTAACTATGGTCAGATCATTACGATCGACCCCCTGCTGAGCTACCGGTCTCAGACCCTCTCCGTTAATCCCATGTCCGAATTCCTAACTGCATACAAATATTATTTAATTCTGAATTTAATAAATCTAAAATAGTCTTCAAAATTTTAAAAACGAAATGTGTTTTGGAAAATTTTACATTATTTTTTTATAAGATTAGATTTGATTCGTAAAAGTATCGCGCGTTAAAATCTTGAAGTGAATGTTTTTAGTGAGGATAAACTGTATAGGAGAAGATAAACTGTTTGAAGTAATTTTTTTTCTAATTTTGTGTGATTAATAAAATTAAAAAAAATTATATATTTATTTTTGTAATTTTTTTCTAACTTAATAAAATTAAAAAAATTTCAAAATTGTAAATATATATTTATTTTCGTTAATTTGATAAAATATGTACATACATACATGTCAAAATATATAAAAAATAGTTAAAATAAATATATTTATAAATACAATCCGATTAAGAAATCTAAAGTAGTCGCCAAGATCAGGTAAAAGATGTTGAGTTAGGAATTCGGACATAGGATTACCGAATTACTTACTAATCCCCAAATTTTATGACCGCGGTTAGGAATTCGTATATCCCGGTAAAAACACCCGGTACATGGCGTTGTATTTCGATTGCTAAATAATAAAGTTAAAAAGCTTATAGGTATGAATTTAAAAATAAAAAAGTTTCAGCAAAATGGCAACAAAAAACTGGGGAAAACCGAGAGATAGGAAAAGAAACAAAAATGAAAAAAAAAAAAACCAAAAAGATTATACGGAGAAATAAAAAGAATCAAAAAGGGAAAATTAATAACAAACGAGAAAGTAAAGTTAAATGGAAAATAATCTAAAATAACTGAAAGAAGAAAAAACGAAAAAATATCACAAAAATAAGAAGACGAAAATAAAAACAAAGGACAAAGCTTGAAAAATTACAAAATTCTACAAAAAAAAAATAGGGAATACTTGTATACAAATGAGAAAATATGACAAAATTCCTATTTTTTTTTAAATAATCAAAAAACTGAAAAAGAAATCATTGAAGTTCACTGGGTTAATAATGAAATAAATAAATAAATAAATAAATAAATAAATAAATAAATAAATAAATAAATAAATAAATAAATAAATAAATAAATAAATAAATAAATAAATAAATAAATAAATAAATAAATAAATAAATAAATAAATAAATAAATAAATAAATAAATAAATAAATAAATAAATAAATAAATAAATAAATAAATAAATAAATAAATAAATAAATAAATAAATAAATAAAAAAAGTGTGAGGTGTCAAGGGACAACCGGATGGAACGAAGTTCCTTTCGATTAATTAGTGAAGGAATTAGTAATTTGTAAACATAACAGAGTGTTTATACATACATAAGCATTTATTATTGTCTGTATAAAATCTCTACTTACCTAACAGTTCGTTTCTTTTAACAAAAGTGTCCATTTATACAATACCAGAGCTTTAAATAACACATCTTTTTAAAATTACTTTTTATAATTTAAAACAGGAATTAAGAATTCAATACAAAAAATTTAAAATTAAAATATTTGACAGTGACTGACAGTTAAGGTAATTTGACGTAGTCAAGTTACGAACTATTTTTAAAATGTTTATGAATTTATTAATTTATAAGAACAGGATGAAATAAAATATAATACTATTATAGGTAATTATGTTTTTTTCTACAGTATTTTCTTTTTAATGTACATTTTCTTTTAATTTAAAATAGTGTCTTTTTAATTGTAATATATCTATCTATGAGAGAGAGGGAGAGAGAGTTATTTATTTTTTGGTCTGTGAGAGAGAGAAACATGCGTGTGTCGGTGCATTGTGTCGGTGCATAGTGTCGTGACAACTTTTGGTATGAATTTTTTTGGGCTAGCTCCTAGCGTCAGTCGTAACTGTTCGTAACGCGCGAAAGGGAACTTCGTTCCAATAAATAAATAAATAAATAAATAAATAAATAAATAAATAAATAAATAAATAAATAAATAAATAAATAAATAAATAAATAAATAAATAAATAAATAAATAAATAAATAAATAAATAAACAAATAAATAAATAAATAAATAAATAAATAAATAAATAAATAAATAAATAAATAAATAAATAAATAAATAAATATATTCATAAATAAATAAAATCCCTACATTTAATACTCTGTAGGTATTTAGTAAACGATCATAATAAAAATAAGTCAACCCAGGGTCGATGTACATTATTTAATTCATACTATTTTGAGATAACCGATTTCCCTTTGTTAATTAAACGGCCCTGTATATTATAATCTATCATGGATATTTTATTTTGTATGTGATCTTTTTCTCTTTTTAGATTTTCTAAGATTTATTTATGTTATTTTGTAATGAATAGTTTTCTATGAAGTAATCAGCAGATGATAAACTAGGTACATAGTAAAATCGTTTTAAATATTCTGTAGGACTCCCCAGGTAACTACCTGCATCAGCACATAACAAACATAACTCATTATCGATCTCTCGCTCCTGCTCTGAATCAGTAAAAGCGAAACATATCGATCTTTTTTACTCCCACAAAAGATGTGACAAAGTCGGGAAATTACACACTTCTAGACAGAGATGACGCATCACATGACCAGTCAACTCTAAAAGTCGAGTCGAGAAAAATAAAATTGCGTGACTCATTCTCATTCTCATTCTATTTAAATACAAATAAAGCAACCACATCACACCATTGACACTACGATTTTTATTTTATTTTTACTTTACATTTGCTTTGTTTCCATAAATAGTATTAGTTTTTTTCCATAAAAATATAATGCTAAATCAAAACAAATCCCAAAGGCACCTATTTGATAATAAAGTAAAATCTAATTTAAATTGAAATCCTAACTGCTCCTGTTTGCAAGATAATCAAATTTTTAGAATTTTTTTAAAAACAAATTGTGATATAGGTGTAAGATACTAGCTGAACCGGCTACCTTAGCACCGCCCAAGACAACAATCATTATTTCATTTACCGTTTTTTCAAATCATAACGATTCTGTCTTTTTTTTGTTTTCAATGTTTGTTTTTTTTTGTTTTGTCATTTTTATTATATTTTCTCGTTAGTTTTCAGGTTTATACTATTCTTTTTATTGTATTCTGTAATATCTTAGAATTAACAGGGCCACCTTACGGTGGCGTCATAGTACTTCATTTAGTAAGTATTTTCATAGTTTTTTTTCTTATTTTTATTTTGTTTTTTTTACTATAAATTCAACCAAAGTAACTTAAATTGCGATCTATTAGGAATTTATTGAACTATATAATAAATACATACTGTGTAATGAAATATTAAAGGAACGCAGTTAAACGGGGTAAAAAGTATCCTATGTCCATCTTCTGGTTCTAAGCTACCTCCACACCAATTTTCAACAAAGTTATTTTAATTGTTTTGATATCTTTATTTGAAAAAACAGTAAAGAGAAAAAGTTATTTATGTTGGGCGATACGAAGTTTGCCAGGTCAGCTATACCTGGTTTCGTAGTTCGTTGGCAGTGTATAAGCAATGGGAATAAAGTTTAGTTGCCAGATTTAACTTAGTAAGACTTACTATCTTTGTCTTATTAACGCGCAATAGAAAGAGATATGATGTTTAAGTTAAATGGCAACCGGTGCCTAAAAACACGCCACTGAACGATCACTGGATGACAGAACGGACTACGCTGGCACCAGGTATAGTATACATACATACATATATGGTTGTAACTTCAAGTTTTAGATTGCTGATAGTAAAGCTCCATCTAGTTGCAATCAAAATAACTATTTTTTATGTGGAAAAAATCATTTTGTAGATTATACACATGTTTAATTGCAAAAAAATTCGAATTACTGATATTTGAATTATGAAATTAATAAAAAAATCAATAATAAACTTGTGGGAATAACTAAACGTATGCATACGGGTTAAAAATAAATCTTTCACACCTTAATAAGTTATTATTTTGAAGTGATAACTTCTTATGGGGGGGTAAACTGATTTTAGCGTAACGCTTTGAAAAAAGCGTTTATCATAACGCGTTGTTTATCGTTGTTACACGCAGGCGCAGTGAAACATAATAATATCATTTCTCTCTCTCTCTCTCTCTATGCTTTTCCCAATGTAAGTTTTAAGTATTTTTGAATTTACCGTGTTATACGGTATTAATCTGTCACTAAATACAATTCATTACTTTTTATTAATTATTAAATATTTATATCCATTTAATATCATACAAATTAGGTTATTTTCTATATCTTCGTATATAAAACTAACGAAATGACAGTCTGATTAGCCTAATTTTAGCATAAAAAAGACGTGTTTTGGTGGTTTCATTTGTGATAAATCTTATAAAAATTGATTATAAACTGTGTTATTAATGTTATTATTGATAATAAGGATAAGAATTTAAGTTTTAAGTCTGTATTAAATAGCAATCAGGCCGTTCCACGTAAAGGGTGGTTGTATTGCGAATTACTACGCGACTGATTATAAATTTCGAACTGTCATAGTAAAAAATTTGTGTATCGTAATTAGTGAAAGTTATAGTGACAAAAAAAAACGATTAAAGGAGTTTATTTGTGGTAAACATTAAATAAAGTTGTGTTGTAGGTCTAATTAACGGAAATTACGGTAAGAATTGTGTTATTCAGTAAAAAATTGATCAAAAACTTAGATTACAAAATGATAATTGTGATAAGCCCGCCAAAATTTCTAGTGCTTAATATCAACGTCAATACATGTTGAACAAAAAAATGGAAGAATAGGTGAAATCCGATTCTGCTGAAATAATCAGGCCGTTCCACGTAAAGGGTGGCTGTATTGCGAATTACTACGCGACTGATTAGAAATTTCGAACTGTCATAGTAAAAAATTTTTGTATCGTAATTAGTGAAAGTTATAGTGATAAAAAAATTTGCAGAATTTTCAAAAATTTCAAAATATTTAAATTTATAAATTTATACACATTATCATATTAATGTACATAAAATTTAAGTAATAGGCAAAGTTTTTCTCAAGTTAAAAAATTTCAATATTAAATAGTTCAACTTGAATTAGTTGAAGTTATCACTTCTGTCGCGCGTCCTGAGACGCACACGTTTTTTTTTTTTAAATAACATCCTCACACAAAATTGAAGACAATATCTATTTAAAAATTCATAACCATATTTTAACCATAGTAATTCATATTGGAAATTTTATACAATTTTCCCATTAAAAATATAAAAATTCGATTATATCTAGCAGCTAAAATTTCAATTCAAATTGATTTTGACTGTATTTTCAAGTATAAATACATCCCCACTTTCTGTTTTTGTTGTCATTTCTTTGCCATTTATAGCTACTTCCTGCCAACTTTGCGAACTTAATTGTTTATCCCCGATTTTTTCATAAATAGATCATCTGAAATTCTAAAGGTACTGACTATGGAATTTGATATAAGGATATAGGTACTTAAATTAGTAAGCCATGATCAATGTGCGGTACCATCATCATCATCACCGTTGTCCATTTCCTGGTCGCACTGATTAATAGTCGAGACACGATGGTACCACTCTAAGAAAATACACAGGGCATTAACGGTACCGGTTACATTTCAAAGAATAAAATTTAAGAATACTCTCGGTTATATGTCGACATTTAGTAACAGTACTATATTAAATAAACAAAAATTAAGGGAAAAAATAAAAAATAAATTGAATATATTTGACTTTTTTTAATAAAAATTATTTATTTAGATTTTGTACTTTACAATATGCAATCAATGGGCATGATAATGATCACACAAAAAATTTAACTTAAAAATAAAATAAAACACGATTTTTGACTTTTGTAGCAAGCAGTATCAGTGACCTCTTAGAATGATGTAATTTTTCTAAAGCTATCTGTTCATCCGGTTTTCATTATTACGCAACACACATACTCCATTTGGTAATTACTTTTATAGCGATTTAACAACTTGATTTATATTTTTCGTAGTGGAAAATGGGAGGTAGTCAGGGTAAGTAGCGTGAAAGAACTTACAATCAACGAATACAAAACCGAAACATAAGAGATGGAAGAAATCAGGTGAGTTCGCGCAACATCAATTCTCCAGTTGTTGCTAATTCTTTCTTCTAATTAGAGAAAAAACAAGAAATATTATCAAAAATAAATATATCGGGTACAAAAGGTGATGACCAAGACCGAGAAACAGAGGTAGGACACGTTGGGGCTGCCGAACAGAATAGAATATACAATCGGTCATCTTAAAGTAGCTATATATTATAAGGACTCATTTTCCTGCTAATAGCGAATTAATTGTCCAAAGAATGCTGATGGGAGAGACAGATAAAGTTAGTATGGCCGTTATCTTCAAGCTGTAAACATTCTGGTACTAGTATGAATCTGGTGAAATCCTCACAGTAACATGAGATGACGATGGAACATTGGCTTGGCACACGAGAGCGTTTGCTAGCCTACAGCCATAACCAGACGCATCACTTGAGGTGGGACGGGTAGATTGCTTACCGAAGCATACATAGAGACACGAAAAAGTATCGATACTTTTGGTTTCGAGTACTTTTCTTTCGGTACCGATACTTTTGTACTGGATACTTTTACTCATATGAGTACTTTTAAACAGGTATCGTATCTCGTATCAAATCAGCTAAGTCGAATTCTACTTTATTAAGTATTTGGGTATTTCCAAACGTTGTTTTATAATAATTAGATATTTTTTCTACAATATTTTGTGTTCAGTACCTACTTGTGAATCATGTGCTATCATTTAATATTTTTGTCATAACGGAGTCAATTTTTTGAAATATCCTTTATAAAATTCATGAAGAAATTGTTTTCATTACAAAACTGTTTGAAAGTTTACTGGAGATACTCGCGCCTTATAAGAGTAGTGGGTACTTATAAATATTTATACTGGAAGTAACAAGCCCACACATCACTACCCAAGTGCCATACACCTTATTTGTTTTTATTGAACGAGCTTTAGTGGGATAAACATAAAAGTTCTGAAAGTACCATAATAAATAAAAGCTTTAAAATATCAATAGAAATATTTTCGTTATTATTATTTAAAAAAAGTATTCATTTCATTTTTAATCTACTTTAAATTCAATATTTAGTGGCAGTAAACGTAACACCAAAAACTTTTTATTTCTCAGAATGAATTTCAATTCTTGTCAAGTAGATACAGACGTTAATTGTTAAACATTCATCAACTACCTACCACACATAAAATTTTGTAACATTTAACAGATTTCACTTAAATTCTCTGTTGTGCAACATAAAATACAGACAATGTAGTATTGTTCGAATTAATGTCAAGCCAAATAGAAGTATTTAAAATATTTATTATTAAAAAATGGTTTACATAGATTTGTATATGTTAGTATTGTCATTATCTTTGAGTGAACGTTAAAGAGCACTAAAATTTGTGAAAAGAGTCGAATAGCTTCTTAAACGCACTTTTGACATCGACAGAGGTATGACAAATAAGTGACAGGTGGCAAAAGATTGGCAGCTACTTTATAATTTTGTGGGAGCTATTATACATATATCTTTGTTATTGTCTTAATTTTACAATATTAGTTAACGTGGTTCTAAATTAAAATCCGTTTGGAGCGCTTTAACGCGCAGATTACGGTAAACGACGTGTTAACTTTTTTAATATAAGCTTCGAAGCGATCAACATACAAAACATCCAAATTCTATGAGTCTTTTGAAAACACCTCCTCGATAAAAAAGAAGGGTATACCCAGATGTATCGAGGAGGCGTTTGACAAGATCCGGAATATATCTAGATGATACTTAAGCACGCTTTTGACGTTCACAAATGTTTGATAGCTAAGTGGCAGGTGACATATGCTTATTGGTTATCAACCGTTGTCATATACCTATCAATGTTAATAGTCTCTGTTTTAAATATTTTTGATTTGTTTGCTGATATTGTAGGGATTCTAATAACATTTTTGCATATACTTGATTTTTTTGCTATTTTCATTTATTTTGTTATCTGCTTCATTTTTTACCATCCATTGTCTGCAATTTGGCTTTGCAATTAATAACTGACGAAAACTAGAAGAAATTTTGTCTCAGAAATCTTTTATCACTTTCTTTGAATCTCTTTAAATTTTTCTTGTTGATCATACCTTTGATGGATATAAGTTTTCATGTACCTGATATGACAAACAGACACAAAAAACTTGTTAACTATATGTTTTATTTTTTGCCCACAGCTTCGTGCACAAACTTGTCATTAGACAAGATGACAGTTCTTTTGACAAAGCAGTTTTTTCCATGATAATGTTTATTGCAAGCTATTTCTTCTGATGGCCCATAGATTTTCAAACGGATCTATGAATTTGAGAGTCATATTAGTTTCTCTTTCTGGGATGCATCTTGCCATTTCTCAAAACAAAGGATTAACCTCATGAAATTGTCTTCTTCTTTTCAAAATGTTTCTTTTTCTTCTGAATAGTCTTTTTTCCATAATAGTCTTTATTGGAAGCTATTTTTGGGATGTCAAACAGCTTTTCTTCCTCCATTTCAAATGCATTTGCGAAGTTCAGAGCTATATACTTTGTCTTTTTGTGATACAGTTTGGCATTCGTCCAAAGAAACGATTATGCTTATTAAGTTATCTTCCTTTTTTCTATATATTTCTTTTTCTTCTAAACAGTCTTTTTTTTCATAATAATCTTCAATGGATGCTATTTTATTTTATGTTCCATAACTTTTCTTCCTCCCTTCCAAACGCATTTGCAAATTTTAGAGTTAAAATTTGTCTTTTTGGGATGCTGCTTGCCATGTCTCAAAAGAAACGATTAACTTCATTAAGTTATCTTCCTTTTTTTAGTTTTTTTCTCCCTTTCAAACGCATCTGTGAATTTTATAGTCATAGTTTGTCTTTCTGGGATACAGCTTGCCATTTCTCAAAAGAAACGATTAACCTCATTAAGTTGTACTTCTTTTTTTTTCAAATGTTTCTTTTTGTTCTAAACTTTAACTGATCCAGTCTTACTTTTTTTATTTATATTATTAAGATCACCCAATCTTCTAGCAATTTTTAACATAGATTTGGATTTGGGTGTGTGAAGCTTTTCGGAAACACTTTACAGTCAGCAATTTTGAAGATATCAACTTAAACTTTAAAAGAGTTGAAACTTAGAATATATAAAACTTAAAACACATTAACTTTGGAAAAACTCGAAATGCAGATGAATTTTTAAAAAATTCCAGGTAATAAGCCCTTTTAAAAAGCCCGGAAGTTAAAATTATACCTGGTTAGTGTTATGGGCGCATATTTATTAAATGAAAGATTTTTATATTAAGGCTTAACAAATTTAGTCCCAAGATTTTTTTTCTATTTTTATACTTTTTTTCTATTAGATCATTATTTTTTTCTTATTTTTCACTATAAATAATTATTTCTCAATTTATTTTTTGTTTAAAAAATATATAATTAAAAAAGTGCCCCATATATCGAAATCTTTATATTTTGCTACTAATTAAGAACTAAAAACATCTGCTTCAGATTGTTCATGTATAGCTAACGTTTGTTCTTACTTAAAATTGCATATTTTTTGTTTTTTTAATATTTTTATAAAATGTCTGTTCCAACAGACCACAAAACCGTTCTAGAACCGTTACTAAACAGCTCAGTACTTCAAAGATAACGAGAATTCGTCCACTGCGCTGTTCCCGGACGGTTCTAGAATGGTTCTTTGGTCTGTTGGAACAAACCCAAAGATAAATAGATGAAAATTCACTGGGTTGGCTGTTAGCCTGTATCACTGTGACCTTAACAGATATATTGTGAACATCCATGATTTCTTGGGTACGATTAGAGCACAGCACTAGCTTATTTGTGCAAAGACCTTTAGAGTTGTTTGGCTGTCTGAGTATATCGATTTTAAACCTTACAATGCCCTGTTATTTGAAATGGGACAAATGATGCTTTTTTGGATTGACTGTTAGGCCTTCAGTCTTGCACCACTTATCCACCATATTCATTGACTGAGACTATACCCAGAGACCTTCCTTGAACGATTATGGCCAGATATTCTGCAAAACCTAGATAGTAAAAGCTTTCGTTGAGTAGTTTCTTACGAAGATCACAGCAAGGGCGACAGTACCCTTCCCTGTGCATAGCCCCTTCCCACTCTTGCTTAAATGGAATCCTCACTCAACTCAGACACTACGATCGTATGTGTTAAGTTGGCATATACTACTCTTGATATGAAAGGTGTTGAAGTCAAGCGAGTTTTAGGAACGCAGTGTTGCCATCATCAAACACGGTAGCGGACTTTCCAGATTTTAATGTAATAATGTGTGAAATCAGGTTATGCTGTGTCTTTTACTTTAAATTTATTTTTTTAACCAATGTATTTTAAGTACGTTGGTTTATCGATGTAATTATTGTATATTGTATATAACCAAATTTAATCTAACTCGGTCCAGTAAAAAATACCTGTAAAAGGTACATCCATCCAGACAGACCGACAATATTTGTATTTGAAAAATAGTCTTCTACGAAACTAAAAACGATCATTTAGGATAATTTTTTTATCTTTCTTACACTCTAGCCCGTTTTGCTAATCGTTTAAGTTTCACGTGATTTATATCATGATCTCTTCTCTTTCTACAACCTATCATTACCTACCTCACTACATCTTGGATTCCAGAGTCTTTTAAGATTTTTTCACTTATCATTCAATCTCAAAGTTCACATATCTTATTGTTCTTAGAGTCTTCATTTCCGTTCTTAAAAAGCTTTTATTTTTCGCTGTTTTATATACGTGAGGAAGAATGGATCTTATAAAAGTCAAGAAACATTAAAGCGTTTATTTAAATCTTCGCCACCGTGTTTTTATTAGAACAAAATATAATCAATTCCTATATATTAAATATATCTTTGTAATAAAGTATGTAACAGTATGAGAGCAGTCGTATTTCAAGACACACCTGACGTGATTCCGTTGAAGTCATTTCCTACACACATACACACATGTGACTTCCGATGAGTTTCGGTTACTAGCGCGCCAACCAGGAGGGCGTCTTGTTAACTATCGGTACATAAGAAGTTAAGTTATATAGTAATATAGTCTGGCAGCTTCTCGTAGTTTAGAATTATGTTTAAGCTCTGTGAAAGAGAGAAATAATTTAAATTCATCTTTTATTTACTATTTTCATGTATTTATAAACTGACCTTCAGCCTTAGATGTAGGATGTTAAAATGGTACGTATGGTCTGTTCTTTTGTACAGAGTGGGGGCATGGTCGTTGAAAACAACAATTATCAACAAGCTTGAGTCCTTTGAGATGTGGACACTGCTGCGAATGCTGAGAGTATCATGGGTTGATCAAGTGACAACTGAGGATATTAAAAGGAGAAAATTTGGCTACCTTGGACATATACTATGCGAAGAAAGTTACCATTTCCAACGCCTAATTAAAGGGAAAAAAGAGGAGTAGGTAGAAGAAAACTATCCTAACTACAAAATATACGACAAACGCTGTAATTACAGACGGCTACGCAGCAATCTGCACGACACTTTAAGAAGAAGAATAAAGTGACCGTACGTCCTTTTTTAACGTGACTGTCCCTTTATTTGACCACCTGTCCCGTTGTCCCTAAACAATGATCTGGGACGCAAAATAGTCCTGTTTTCTAAAACTAGGTAAAAATTTAAAATATTGATCACGTCGGAAATAACCGCATCGTCGACCGATCGGCAATTCTCGCCATCGCACGAAACCATAACTGCGCTTATGCCTGCTTTGGAGAGAGTTTTGAAAATGTGGTTCCAGAACTATTTTTAAACATTAAGGAATGGCTTAACTTATTAAAAAATTTTTGAAAATCTTATATCTGAACATTGACTTTATTTTTAAAAGCTTAGTCAGCAACTTTTCATCAAGTTGTTTTGAAGGTTGAAGGTTAAACTTTATCGGCAATTGAAGCTGCAAAAGAAATCAGTCAAGGACAATTTGATTCTAATACAAACCAATCAGTGTCTTTCCTTTACTGTTCGTAATTTATCCTAAATTTAAAAGATAATTTTTTTAATATTGATGAAGATTTTGTAAAAAGAACAGCTACAGAACTGTATAAAACAAGCCGTAAATATAAATGCACTTGCTATCTTACTCAAAAAATGGAGATATTTTATTGGGCATAATTAAGAAAAGTCCCTAAAAATTTGTGGTTATTTTCCTTGTTAACCTACCCCCTGGCGTATCTATATTTTTAAAATATTAGAAGTATTGTCCATATTGTTCCGTTTTTTGTTAAAAAAAATGGTCAGTTCATGTATTTATCAAATAAGTAGTATTGTAGCAATTTTGAGATTTTTCCAATACACCAATAAGCTTTATATCAGTACGTAAAAACAAACGGACAATATATTCTATTCTATTACTGTTTAGATAATATAATCACAATTTATAAAAATAACATTTTATAGTAGAAAGCTTTTGTAACGATTTATATAGGTCACATTACTATTAGATAAATTATTTTTTTACTTGAATTTTTATATTATGTAATCTATTTAATGTTTTTATCAACCCAAAACTGTGTCAAAATCTCTACGTATATGCCAAACCCACTTGAAACATGCATTGTCATCCACAGTTCTTAGCTATCCTGAAAATTTCAGAGCTCTAGGTGGTCGGAAAATAGGTTTAAATTCGATTACAAAATTCCACCCGGAATGGCAAAGAGAAAGACAAAGAGACAAAGAACACGATGAAAATAAAAAACTTTCTAAAAACTAATATAATGATGATTAAATTTTGTAATTTTAAAAATGTTTAATTTTTGTTAACTGCAATATCATTTCTAATATTCCTATACGACCTGAAATCCTCTTAGGGTAGTACCTACAAATTAATGAATGTCGGTTTTGTTAATGCAAATGGCCATAAAAAGTTCTTCCTAAAAAGCTCTATTACCTACCTTATTGAGACAGCTCGAACGTAAACTGAGGAAAACTATTTGTTTAATACATTGATATTATTAAGCAGAAAATTTTAATCATGAAGGGATCTTCTATATGATCCAAAAGTTCTTCTGGAATTTGCTCTTTTGCTGTTGGATGGACGAAGCGGGAGCTTTCTCCAGGGATTTCGATATTATTAAGTATATAATTTTATTATATTTATAACGAAGTGGCCTCTTCCAAAAATACCTCGGGAATTTGCTATTTTACTGTTTGATGCAACCGCGGATATAACATTTTTATTTTATTACTAGTTGTACTCGCAACGTCGTTCGCGTGGTGTGATTGTTGTATAAAAATTTCTTACCCCACCCCATTTAAGGAATGGGGGAGAAATGTTTATACACCAGATGTTAAGTTGAAAGAAGACAAATACATCTGTATCTGTATTCGAATCGGATCAGTAGTTTTCATGTGATGCGTGCACAAACATATAGTCTGACAAAAAAATCTAACCACATTTTTGGGTTCTATTTCGGTGTACCCGCGACGTCGTTCGCGTGGCGTGTTGATTTTTGTATAAAATTTTTTTCCTCACCCCGTTAAAGGGGTGGGGGGAGAAAGTTTTATACACCAGATGTTAAGTTGAAAGAAGACAAATACGTCTTTGAAAACCGCATTTGAATAGGATCAGTAGTTTTCATGTGATGCGCGCACAAACATATACATTTCTACAGTTTTATTATATGTATATAGATATAGATTATTTTAATGATACATTTTACAAATGATCAAATTTTACATAAAAGTTATAATAAAGTGCATTAAATATAATTAGATAATTCTTTTTTCTCAATTTTATTCTAACACTGAAATGCAGCAGTTATTAAATCACTACCATCATTTTTTTGTATAATATGAATAACATATATCTAAACTTTGATATGTTAAGTAGTAAAATTTATTGATTTAAGCTACCAGACTATTTACGGAAATTTTAAACAATTTCTTCAGCCTTCTGCTGGTTTTGCTGCAGCTACCCAATATCGATGTTGGTGTCGCGCCCTCCGGGCTGACTAGTCTTCCGTTGTGTTTCTTCTTTTTTCTTTATCTTCTGTTGTGAGCGCTCGATACAGATGAAGACATTCTTTAAATGCATTGTTTAAGTGAAACCGGAAGTCGATGGCCGTTGGAAATGGACTTTCGTAACGATGAGGGTTTCGTACCGATATAATTTGTTATTTTAGTAATGTTTGGTCATCATTAGTTAAAGATAGGATACAGGATTATCTTTAAGTAGAAGATGCTAGGTTATGACAAATATAACATTTTTTAACGAACGAATAATGTGTAATATATAAGAAATTAAAGATCAAAATTTAATATTTGTTTCTACGCCCAATAAAAATTAGTTGAATATGACCAAAATAAGGTTATAAAAAAAATTTGAATTTTTAAGGTCAAATAGACTTTATATTCATTTTTGTTTCTCCGTTAATAAAATAGGGTAAAGATTACAAAAACAATATAAGACGAAAACTGTCCGACAGGTTGATGGTAAAAAATATAATATATATCTAGGTATAAGAGAAATTGGACGAAACATACAGTTAATTAAAAAGGGAAACAAAACAAAAAATCTGGTGTGGGCACCACACGACCTTCCGAACAAGAGCGAATCCACAATTTTTATTTCACATATTTCCAGTTTTTGATAAAAGTGTCAATATCTCGAAAACTAATGAAAATATCAAAAAAATGTATTCTTTCAAAAATGTCGGAAATTACATGTTCTTTCCACAAAGTATAAATATTTTGCCAATAACTATATAAAAACCCAATATTTTCAAAAAATTTCATTTTTTAATAAGTGTAAACGTCCACTTCCGGTCGGCCGATTTTACTCAAATTCTATCAGATTCCTCCGATCGTGATTATAAGTAAGGTTTTATAGTTTCATTCCGATCCGATTAGCCGTTTAGCCGCAAATGTGTTCACAGACACACAGACAGACATTTTTTGTTTTTGGGTTTTTTAGGCTCAAGGAACCCTTAAACGCGTATTTCCGCTAAAAACCCGAGATCGAAATTTTTCGCGATCACAATACCTACCTTCCTCTAACAGCATTGCTGTTCGGAAGGTAAAAAGATAATAGATTTTGATTTTTTATTGTGAGTTTATTATAACACCAAGTTTTATAACTTAGCTGGAACAAAACAACGCAATAATAATATAAATAGACTTGCAAAGACTCGCTTACTGGCATGTCCTAGTGCGGCGTTGGAGGTAATTCTAGACCCTCCCCCTAGCATTTACATGTAGAGAGATTTGCTCTGGAAAGTGCTTATAGGTTAAACAGGACTCTGAAACCCGGCTTTTTTACAGGATATCTTGGTATTATAAGGGTCAGAGTAAGCCTATTTATGAAGTCACCTATACAGACATTATTCGTTTGAATCGAGAAATTGAACCCAGACTAAATGTTAGTATTAATGGTATTAGTTAACACAAAATAAAATCACTCCACTTACAAAAGGAGCCCTTACTTATAATGCTGATGTGTGTAAAATACCAGAATAAGTAGGTATAAAGCTGCGTCCACACCGAGTCGACATGTCGATCGACTTTGTCTATCGAAATTGTCGATCAACAAGCGACAAAATCTGCATCTGTCCACACCAGAGTCGACACAAAAGTTTGTCGATCAGAGGAAATCAACATGTCCGACGAAGATGACGTTATAGTTGCTTGTGCCGCGTATATTATTATCGCGACTAAAAAAAGAAAAATTGCACGAAAGAAAAGATTTTGGGTTTGACCAATTCTTCAAAGTAGAACTAGATACAACGCTAGTAATTTAATAGACGATTTAAAAAAAGATTACTTTAACATATTGAGCCTCGAATACAGGTGCAACGGTGGTTTCAGAAACTTTTTTCGGATGTCAGAAGGTGAATTCTCCGTACCAGAGCCGGATTTCTTGCTGTCCTTTATTTTTTTTAATTCCCTTGCAAATTGACTCTGAAGGTTTTTGATTTTTTGTTCCACTGCTTGCTTTTCGATGTTAAATTCTTTACCAATTTCCATAAGGGCATCGTGCCTCAAGTTTCTGTTCTTATAGTTTTTGGTTTTACAATCCTATAGATTTGTTTTTAGTTAGTATGCCTCAATAAAGACTATGACTTTAGCTTGTTCCCATTCCATTTCTCCAACGAAAACACACGGCTACGATGTCAACAAGGCAATGGGTCACTAAGTACTACTACTACTTTAACACTTTGTCGAATGTCGAACGTCGAAAACACGTCCACACACAAAAGTCGATCGACTGCTCCTTGATGTTTACCGCAAGCGATGGAAAACAAATCGACATGTCGATCGATTAATTTTGTCGATCGACACCGTCGATTGCAACGTGCACACCAAGTCGACAACCTCGATAGACAAAGTCGATCGACAGTGTCGACTCAGTGTGGACGCAGCTTAACAGTTACAGGTTCTAACGTGACGTTCTCAACAGCCCTGGGACAAAGTGACAAAAAACGAATTGATGGCTAAGCATTCATAGCTTAGTTGTTAGAATGTCAGCGCGTAGAGCCAAACGTTGCGAGTTCGAGTTTTCAATTTCTCCTTAATGTTATTTAATATATTCTTGTTTGTATACTTCCTAAATAAATCAAAATTTTCAAAACTTTAATTTATTTGTTTACGGTTTTTCTATGTACCTATTTATTTTTTATTATTTAACATACGGTCCTCTGCTTTGCTTTCTTCAGAAGATTTGTAAAGCGACCGAGCATATTAGTCGAATATAGGAAAACTTATGTAGCTTATGTAGTTAAGTGGTGCTTTAATTTTGTCCATGAGTTTATATCGTAAAACGTAAAATCACAATAAGCGTACTTTGTATGGTCATGGATTGTAAAGATTTTCTTTATCCTAATGAATACTGTTATGGCTTTTTCAATACGTATTTTGATCTCCAAAGGGGGGTTCCAACCATCGTTGATGTTCTTGCCATTTGGTTACTTTTTCTTGGGGAATTTTTTTCCACAAATCAAATTCCTCGGATGTACTTGTTTTTGATTACAATCATGAACTTTTTTTGCCTTGTATTTATTTCCAAGTCTTAATGGTAGTATACATCACTGTCTTACGACTAAATTATTTTCAATTTATGGAAAGTGAATTGGAGTTGTTTCAAAAACGTTCGAATATATTACGCCATACTAAAAATATGCGCTCTTTATAGAGAATATAAACGCAAAATTCGTCGATACTGAAAATTGAACCTTAGCCTGTTGCTAAAACAAGATAGATGCGTAAACAACACATCCAGGCATACCCATTGAAAATGTGCCTCAAGAAGCTAATGTATATATTCAAAAATATGAAGATTAGTAAGAAATAGAAAACAGTCGCATAATGTGTAAATGTGAGTTATCAGATTGAAGAAACCAATATTTTTTGGAGATTGAAAACATTAATAAAGAAGGTTTTATTTAAATTTAGATTAATAATTTTTCTATCCATAAAATGATCAACAATGAAAACTGTTACTAAAAATGTTGTCAATGTGAAAACCGAAGTAAATTATCTTGTAAGAGCAACTAAGCTGAGTAAAAATATAGAAACGATATTTTTCACTGTGATTAGTTATTTTTCAGAGAACGTAGGTACACTGGATTTGCGATCAAATTTCTTTTTCCGTACAAAAAAAAATACAATAGCAAGTAAATAGGGATGACGAATCTTGTGGATTGTAAACTGTAGATTATAAGTGGGGTGGATTGACCCAGGTGACCTGTCTACACTGTGATCTTTTGTGTAAACCCTACATCTAATTATGTGTCCATAAGGTCTAGACGTTTAAGAACGTCTATTATCCGCTTAGAATGCAAGTTTGTAACCTGATTAAACCCACGAAGACCTGTCCTAGATATTTATATATTTGGCGAAGAAGTATTCTGCAGTTACGGATATGTTCAGCTTCAGGTTTCTTAAGCTCTAAGAATAATTACAGTAGCGCAGTAAAGGCTGTATTAATCTATTTTATGTCTTTGGCCTAAAGTGTTTTTCCAGTAAGCTTCTATGAATACTATTCCTCAATTATATACTTCATCCCAAAGGTGGCATTTTAAGATGCCACAGAAAGGTTTAGGTCCAATAAAAGAAGTACTTTAGGTTTCTTAGGCTCTAAGAATAATTTAGAGTAGCGCAGTGAAGGCCGTGTTCACTTTTTTTATGTCTTTGGCCTGAGTGTTTTTCCAGGAAGCTTCTATGAATTCCTTTTTCCGATTATGAACTTTATAAATAATGCTGCATTTTGAGATGCCACAAAAAGGTTCAGGGCCGATAACAGGAGTACTAGATCCTTTTTTTGCAATCTCGTTTCCGAACATTCCTCTATGCCCTGATACCCACAGCAAAGTCACTTTGTTGTATTTAGCCAGTTGCTTAAGAGAATGTTTGCAGTTCCAGGCTGTTCTGGATTCCAACGTGGTAGATTGCAGCTTAAGGCTAGGCATTTATAGCTTAGTTGTTAGAAGGTTGACGCGTCGAGCCAAAGATTGCAGGTTCGAGTCCTGCTGGATGGTCATTTTTTCAATTTCTCCTTAATGTCATTTGATATATTCTTGTTTGTATACTTTCTAAAAAATCTCAAAATTCTCAAATAATCGTTTACTTATGAATTAAAGTGTTTTAAGCCTAGTACCGTGTATGGCCTCCTCTACTTTTTATTACTGTATTCATTTACCTTGGCATACTGGAGATCAGACTTTTGATAGCATCTAAGGGGAACTCTCCCCCTCTGCTACTACTGCCTCTTAACAGTGGATTATGGTTAACAAGTGGGAGCCTATGACTGCGAACTTTTTTTTAAAAACGTCCCATATGGGATTTAAATCCGGCTGTTAGCTGGCCATTCCATTAATTAAAAAACAATTGTATTTAGTTAGTTACCACTTGCCTACACCCAGGGGGCGAACATTACCTTGCATGAATACACAATTTTGCACCACGAAGGAAACAAACGGCATAACATGTTTAAGAACAATATTTTCGAGATCACGGTACTCCCACCAGATGGAGTTTTGGGAACAATATTGCAGCTCGCAGATCTCTCTCCAGACCTTCGCCAAACATGCTCACTTCTATCCGAAGTTTTTAAGTTGATCCTAGTCTGATCTGAGAACAAAACTCTTCCAATCGTCAACCGTCCAGTTTTGATGGTTACGAGAGTACTTGTGTTACCTTGTTAACAAATGTGTTTTTTGCCGACCTTCTACTGATCAATCTAGCTTCATTTAAACGTCTTCTCACAGTTAGAGACGAACTCAGTACATTGCGAACAATAGCTAACTCATTTTGTAGCATTCTACCAGTCACTGTCTTGATTCGAAAAACAGACTCACGCAGAAAGAGTTTATCTCTTGTATCTGTAGACCTTTTGCGCACTTCTCCATGTCTGCGTTTGGAAGATCGTGTATGCATGGTTGAAGCGTTAAACCATACGACTTGTAGTGAAATGATTTCTTTCGAACAAATTAGCAACAAAACGCATAGAATATCCAGAAAAGTTGATGCCTTTACCGCGTTATCTACTAATAAATCTTTGTCATTTTCCAAGACTAAAACTTTTGAAGCATTTACTAACATCAAACACCTGCTAGCAAATAAAACCTTTTGCTAATCAACAATTTTTGTAATGATAATGTGCTCAATTTTTAACACAAGTTAAAATTATGACATTTTTAATTTTAACACAAACGCTTATTTGACAGCATGTGTCTAGATTATCAAAAAAGACCTATCCCTATTCGTAAAAAATTAGCAACTTTAATCTACTCAATATTTCAAAATTTAAAGCAAACAAAGATGTGATTTAATTTTGCCCAGGGGTTAAATCGTGTACTCTTACAAAGGCGTCATGAAGAATACTGGAGACTCCAAATGGTACCATGGATAAATAAAGTTATTCTTGGAGAAGTGCTGAGAAGTATAGAAAAAGAGGTAGATGTATTCAATATAGTAAAGGCTCGAAATCTACAATATCTTGGACATGTAATACGGGATGAGAGTGGATACAATATTTGGCAAAAGATCCTGCAAGGCATATGGTGCTGGATCGGACAGAAGACGTATATCGTGGTTGAAACATGATTAAACCAGTCAATAACTCAGTTATTCCGAGTAGCTGTCAACAAAGGAAAAATAGCCAATATGATAGCCAACATCCAACGGCACTAAAAGAAGAAGAAATTATATAATAATTATTGTACTTTAGTTAGGAAATATATCAATTGTTACGACGCTTGAACCCTTATAAATTACTTCCTATAGATAGTGAATATTAATTAATAATAATTATAATAATTTCAAAGATATTTTGTACTTAAAATTATTAAATCCATTTATTTTTAATAATATTGCATGGGCAAAATAGAATTTGTTATACATTGTTAAACCCTGTAACTTAATAAACACCACTTCTTACGACAGAAATTGTAATGAATGTGGTTATGCGATATCAAAGTACAATATTTTGCTAATATATTAAAACATTCTTTCTTAATTTATTTATTATTAACTCTTTTTGGCTATATTTTACAAAAAAAAATAAGTTTTAGCTAAAAAAATGCAATGGCTTTTTCGTCGAAAATTTCCTATTTTATAAGCTAAAAAGTAAAAAAAAAAACATCTTGTAGAAAATTACAAGCTCTTTAATGACATTTAAGTCAAAATGACATTTAAGTCAAAACTTTGAAGGAATTTAATTTCTGAAAAGGGTTTAGCCCTTTGACTTCGAAGAGATGCAAACAGTAGCAATTAAAATTCTGATACAAAACTAAAAAAAATACCAAAATTTTAATAAAAAAAAGGGTGTCGCAGTCAGTGGGACTGCCGGCAGAAGTTATACTTCTATGCACTGTTAACTAATAAAACTTAATAACTACAAACACAGGCAAGTAGAAAATTTTTTTTTTTTAAATTACACGATTCTTTTCGCAGACGACCAGGTAATTCTAGCCGAGGACAAACAGGATATGACGTACATGTTGAATAAACTTATAGAGGAGTACCAAAAATGGGGATTATATGTCAACACAAGTAAAACTCAATACATGGTTATAGGAGGAACAGGAGAAGACATTAACATGGAAAACACAACAATTACGAACGTACAACAATATGATTACCTGGGCGTGACAATAAGTAGTGACGGAAGGGACGAGAAGGATATAATGAAAAAAGTAGGCAAAGGAAAGAATATGATAAAAGCGCTGCATCCAATTCTGTGGAATAAAAACCTGACAAAAAGGACAAAAAAAAATATATATCAAACAATGATAGAAGCAGTGGTGACATATGGGTCGGAAGCGTGGGTGATAGACAATAACATGTCTAGAAAGTTACTATCAACCGAAATGACCTACTGGAGACGATGCTGCGGCCTAACTTTACTGGATCATGTTAGAAATGAGGATATAAGGCGAAGGATGGCAGCAGAAAATACTATTATTGATAATATCAACGAAAAGCAACTGAAATGGTATGGTCATTTACGTAGAATGGGAGAAGAAAGAATACCCTGGAGAGCTTGGAATTGGATTCCGGTGGAAAGAAAAAAGAGAGGACGACCGCGAAAGTGTTGGATGGATAATATAAAAAGTCAGATGACAGAACGAGGGTTACAACCTGGGGACTGGAATGATAAAAGAAAGTGGCGCATTGGATGCGAGAAGCGGCAAATATGAAGCTGCAAACCCTCGCTATATATATATATATATATATATATATATATATATATATATATATATAAATTAACTGTATTCAATTAAATAAATAAGACCAGTTACGAAAACTAAACAGTAAAACGATCAATGTACAAAAAAAGTGTTTACAAAACCCGATTTGCTTACCGTGGGCTATTACAGATTTTAAAACACTAGAAAACAATGCAAAACATTTTCTAACAACATATAGGTACACACTTTTACAAAATTTTAACGCACTTTGAACTGCACTTTTCAGTAACTTTTTGAACTGCACTTTTCAGTAACTTTGCAGGAACAGGTTTTAACTCACACGCATGTCTTCGACTTAAAAGCATAGTGAAGGATATAATGCAACCATGTGACGGTATTTTAGACTACAATACAATACTCATTACTGAATATTATTATTAATATAAAATACTAAACTTAATATGTATACTTACTGGACAGAATTATAAAAAAATATGTCAAACATAATGCGATACGTCAATGTAATACAATAACAATAGCTCAGACTGTTTGTTGTATATCTATCTCTTTTCAATGCAATGAATGTTTAAACGGTATTCAAAGGACTTATAGTGATGACTAATAACATGTAGTAAATATTTCATCTTTGTTTTTACCGAACAATATACCTTATATGTGATTCTGTCTCTCTCTTACTCACACCATTACATATGTAATGATTTTTCCCATTTAGCTACACACTAATTCGTTCCACAGAGTGTCCGAATAGAAGTATAACTTCAAAAAAATTCTCCTCCCACCCCTTTAACGGGGTGAGAGGAGAAGTTTTTATACAACAATTAACACGCCACGCGAACGAAGTCGCGGGTTCACCTAGTCATAAATATTTTTTTGTTTATTAAAAAAAATACAAAAATTCTCTATTTGGTAAAATATATTCAATTGGGATGGTGGTGCTGAGGGTGCCATTGTTGATTTAAAGAAAGAAGTTTTTTTATTTTAAACCAAAAAAAAAAGTCTTTTTAAGGCTTTTCTAATTTATCCACAAAAAAATTAAAAAAATAATATTATATATGATTAAAGGTTTCAAACTTCGCTTTTCTTGAAAAATAAATACCCTTCAACAAAAACAACACCACTGTATATAGAGAAGAATAGTAGGATCACTTTGTCCGCTGCCTTTGAAGTTCTTTGTACCACATTCCGTTTCGGTTTGCCGACGTTTTGTTTTTAGTTTCATGAAAATTGGTCAACAGCGATTCCAAATCTACCGATTTTTTGGTAGATCTACCGATTTATGAAGTAGCCTGCCGATATACCGTTTTTGCTAATGACTTTTAGATTTTGTATTAAATTTTTCGTCACATTATAGTACTTTAATTTTTGGTTTTATAACGCATTATACATATTTTTCTATATATATATATTGAAATGAATCCTCCTTCCGGAACACCTTTCTTTAATGAAAATTATCAGTCGTGGATTCAAGATTTCCAAATTAGTTGCTAGTAACAAAAAATACAATAAAAAAAATTTTTAATAAATATAAAAAACTAAATATATCTTCCTCTTCCTACTACTTTCCAACTCCTTCTTGCTGCTGCCTTTCTATTTATCTATTACCTTTCTGCTGCTCAGCTCTTTCTCTATACCTTCCTCTTCCTACAATTTTCCAACTCTGACCTCTCTGTATCCTCTCATCCAATTCCAATTACTTTTTATTTTGATTTATATACTTTCTATTGAAATCAAATTTCTTTTTAAACTATATATGTGTTATATTTCATTTTTCTTATTACATTCTTTTAACTATCCAAAATTCATTATTGACAAACTATAGTATATTGTAATACAAGTGTTACAATGACAGGTTTCGTAGTACGAGTGTAGTTTGTGAAACGAACCGCGAAGCGGTGAGTTTCGCAAAGAGCGAGTACTACAAACCGTCATTGTAATTCGAGTGTTACATACTATTTTTTATAATGATCTTTTAAAAGTATAAAAAAATTAATAAATTGAGAGTTTTTCGAAATATTTATTTATGTTGGCAATCTTGACACTTTTGACACTTGTCAGTTTTAATGATTTTAAATTTGAATGTTTGTCAAATTTGCATAAAATATTCCGAATTTAGCAATAACGCTGATAATGTAGTTAATAATTTACTACAACATACTTCTTGATTTACTACCTGAACTCTTTCGTTGACAATCAATGCAGTGCAACCAATTGTGTAAAACAAAAAGTTACCAAAAACAGTGTTACAATGAATCTATTTCGATACTGTTTTTAGTGTCGAAATAGAAACTTTGTGAACGTGAATTATAAAAAAGTTTTTCTCATGACAATCAAATCAATAATCTCTTAACGTAACAACACAAAAAAACAATCTTAATACAAAAATACTTAATCTAGACAACCAATTTACAAATAATGGATCACGTTCCAACATTTCATTGAAGGAACATGCACCATGAAGAAAAATCCATATCAATATATATATATATATATATATATATATATATATATATATATATATATATATATATATATTGATATGGATTTTTCTTCATAAATATTTTGTATCGATCTAACGATTTCAGAAATTTTATTTTGATAACGAAACTGGTGAGTGACACCAATGCAGACCGAAATGAGGACCGAGAGCTTCGGAGGCATGCAACCAGTTTTAGCGAGAGTGATCCTACTATTCTGGTTTATTTAAGGTGATAACACAACACTATTTGTATTGAGGTTATTGAAATCTCTTTGTTTTTTATTATAACTATAACTATATTTTTGTTTGATTTGTTCGTAATATCAAAACTTTTTAAGTAATTCGTTAAAAACGTTTTTCTAATGAAAATGGTAAGGTTTTAATAGCAAATAATTTGAAAAGTATCAAATTTACAACAAATAATTAGAATTGGCCAATATACTGTTTTAAAAAAATCACAGTCTAAAAGGGACGGTCCCCCCCCCCATGATAAAATTACATAAATCTTCTTATTTTAATAGATTTAATAAATATAGAACACCTTATATTACATACAAAATTTTAATGATATGGATTGAGATCGGAACCTATACGTTATTAGCAAGTCATTAGAAGGTAATTACTGGTCCAGACAAATCACTTTCTTCTTAATCAGAATCGTCACAAAGTCGAGACAAATCTTCTCACTGAATATAAACCTGGTATAATTTCATATGCGAAACTTTATTTTTTATCTAATAAACGAACATTCAAACGACGACCAATAAAGGCATAATAAAAAGAAACCATTTAAATTTCAAAACTCGAGAGGAAGTATCTTTAACTTCTTTCCGGTGCCCTTTGGGGCTTTGTTTGAACAGGTAAACTACACCTTTTAACCCTTTAGAACCTGTACTTTTTCACAGTTTTTTAACATATAATCTCTCAAGTAGAAATGACCCGAGAGGGTTGTGTACAATAAAACTGGTTGTTTCGAATTTTTGACTCGTGCGAGAAACAAATATTTAGGTGATTAAATCTACCTTTACTTTTACACTTTTTGTTTTTGTTTGGAGGCAGTTTTTAAGTCAACGGATTTTATTGTTAATAGTAGAATATACTGTTATGTTTTCCTTTTTAAATTATTATTTTAAACTGTATAATATGAAGTAATAATTTTCGAACAAGTTGAATTTATTGAAGATCATTAATGCATATGCAATTTTGTGTTTCGTTCAACTTTTCATCAAACTTTCGATATTGGAACATGTTCTAATTCGTGAACAAGTTGATGAATTTATTCAAGGTCATTATTGCATATGCAATTTTGTGTTATTGTTCAACTTTACATTCAACTTTCGACATTAGAGAATGTTCTAATATTCATGAATCATTATCGTGAATTCAGGGATTCCAACTTTATTAAAGGACAAAAAAGAAAATTAAGATTATTGTTAATTTTTTGTTCCACCTTAGTCTAATTTTTTTATTATTATTTTATTGGTATTTGGTAACTCGCGAGTGTGTGAGTGAGTTTCCGCTGTTATTTTTTTTTTATTTTATGGAATAAAGGATAAATGTTGACAAATAAAAAAAGTTCACGAAATTACTAAAATCTTTAAATGTTGGATATAAACTTGCTTTGAATAAATTCATGAATTTGTTGGTCAAACTTGTTCGCTTTAAAATTTTAGATATAATTATAAGATTTTGGAACGAAGTTCCCTTTCGGGTGTTACGAACAGTTACGACTGACGCTAGGAGCTAGCCAAAAAAAATTCATACCAAAATTTGTCACGACACGACACGACATACGCATACTAATGTATCCTGACAGTGTTTCTGCACAAGTTCCGGATATTGCTGATAGAGTTAGGTAAGTAGAGATTTTATACAGACGATAATAAATGCTTATGTATGTACAAACTCTCTGTTGTGTTTACAAATTACAATTTCTTCACTAATTAATCGAAAGGAACTTCGTTCCATCCGGGTGTCCCTTGACACCTCTCACTTTTTTTTAAATTTAGAAAGATAAGCAAGAAATCAAATTAGGGAGAAATCGAAAAAATGTGACAAATTTAGAAATTATACATACAAGAAATAACATTAGGGAAAAATCATAAATATGTGTCACCCAGTAAAATTCGAACCTGCGATCTCTACCTGTAGCCAGTAGCGCCTTTATCAATTCGGCTACAGATGCATTAGTGGTTAGTCAGAGTTTTTGTATAATATCTTAATTTAACTCATTACTTATTCGGATATAACATAAGTATGACTTTAATTTTATGTCAACCATATTCATATTTGAGTAAGCCTAGGTCTCTTTGAGAACCATGTTTCTAGGCAAAACTTGCAAAGAGCAGAGCATTTCAGACTTGCTCTCTGGAAAGACTACCTATCTTGCAGCCGCAGGAAATTAGTTTCAACCAGGTACGTGGCACTGGCTGCTTTTTAACCCCTTTCCAGTGGTCTCTCTCTCTACCTCAATCACTTCTGCACCTGGTGGTCAGCATAATGGAAAAATTGATTTAGAGTTTGGCAGCCTCAATTTGCTGACATTTGCTGTCAGCAGATGCTTCTTCTGCTTTAGTGACGTAATTTCGGAGGAATGTGGTTGCGATATCAATGGGGTGGAGATCCAACTAGAGAAATATTTTTGTCTTACCTTGCCAGAATAGGGCAGAGGTAAAAGTATAAAGGAATAGGCCAAGCCCGGTTCTCCTCTATCAAAAGACTTTGATTAGAACTGTTTATGTTCAGCTCCAGCTCTTCTACTTTTGTTGAGAAAAACATAGGTGAAGAGATCCTTACCTAGTATAAGGACGTTCTTAAAGCTGTGGCCTTTTTCCAGAGCAGCTATGACAACGAGGCAGTCACCATCGTATGGAGGTTAGGATTTCCTGGTTCTCCATTCCAGCACGGCTACTTGTTTTTCGTGTTAGATGTAGTTTATTTTGTGGTACTGTAATCACCGACGATTTGCCAAGCCTTATGTCACCAAATGCAGATGCTCTTATTTTTTATGTGTCCCTATGTGTTTTTTGTGTAGGTATAGGTAATTTAAAAGTAAATATTTAAACTTAACAAAAAACAAGCTGTTTTGTATCCAATTATGGCGTACAAGGTTAGCTTAAATTAAAGCCAATTACAGTTCTATTTTGCATTGATTTCATGGTAGGATCACTCCTTTTTTACGAAACTTAAAATTTGGATTTTTTGGAAAAAATTACGAAATTTCAAAGGAGCATAACTGAGAATTATTTAGACCTACAGAGCTGCGGTTGGGCTCAAATGGAAGAAAATTTAATCTATTTTAAGAATGCCACAAATGCACCGATAAAGAAATACTGAAATAGCTCCGAAAATGTCGAAGATTTTTGGTTGCAAACTTGGATCTAAACTCCCGGACCCAAAGCCCTTAATTTGTTATCAGGCCGCTGACATATAAAAGAGAAGTTTTGTTTTTTGAAAATATAAATATTTACATTTCTGAAAATATCTGATAAGTTTAAAAAATAATATTACAGAAAATGCATTATACCATATTTTAACTAGCTTTTACGCCCATCTGATTGTCCGAGCGCATCCCGCACTCCATACTCTCACGCTTTCCTCGCGTCGCATTTAACTGACACGCTTCCAGCCTAAGTTGAACCCTATTTAACATAATTAATCATATAGGTTTAAGCTCTGGTTATACAGACAGACAGACAGACAAAAATTTTACTGATTTCATTTTTGGTATCAGAATCGATCCCTAAACACCTCCTGATAGTTATTTTGGCAATATATTTCATGTACAGAATTGACCTTTCTACAGATTTATTATAAGTATAGATATAGATAACTTGTGACTTGTGATCATTTTTTTTATTAAGAATAATTACATTTTATGGTATTGGTAAAAAATCGTGTGAATGCAATTACAAAAAATATTGATAGCAATATCATTAAAAGCGTAAAAGCCATGTTTGAAATAAAAATGTTTACTCAAAAAGTGTGAGCAAGCATTTCCCTCTCCTAAATCCCCATCATTTCGTCGACCGAAGCATAGAAGGGACAAAATCTTACACCGTTTCAACCCCTTTGCTCCCCCGATTTCAATCCGTGTTTCTCGAACAACACGAAATGCCCTTTTTCCCGGTAAAACTCAAACTCGTGCATAATTGATGTCCCAGTGACCGTCACTTCTCTCCCAATAAACAACCAGGCCCGTACTGACCCAATTGATTCAGTTTTCTTTTCCTTTTTACTTACTGTAAATATTATGCCGTGCAAAATATTCCGATAATGTAAAAAATTGAATAGGAAATAATTTCAATTATAGAATCATTTGACTAATTGGCAGTAAATTATTGATTATATGGTTTCTTTGAAATGGATCAAATATTGTCTTTAAATCCTGTTAATGTGTCAAGAATTAATAGTTAAGGGCAATTAAAACTGAAAAAGGGTTCGTAAAATCCTTTATAATCTCGTTAATAGATTTCGTACAGCAAAAGTCTGAAATCAAAGAGATTATTGCTTTTACTGCCTGAAAATTTGGATATGGGACAATTTTTGTCGTCTTGCTACAAAATCAGTTTCTCGAGGTTTCGTTTAACTGGGTTATTTTTAAAACAGTGATAACTCAATTAAAAAACTGTTTTCTTTTCATCTTACTTATGTCTCGCAGATCAGAATAACGTTGAAAAATATGAAGGAGACTCGGAGAACGATATTCTCTTTTTGTAATGACCAACTATTTCAATTTTAATCAGCGATTATTTAAGCTAAAACCTCTTTGCAAGTACTTGGCTTCATCCAAATTGCTTCCATAACAGATATTGAAATATGGCATTTTCATTCTAGACATTTAATATGCTAATTGAATATTTAGATTTGGCCAAAATTAGACGATTTGACTGGTCAGCACTCAATTCATACATAAATCCCATAGAACTCAAACAAATAGTGCAAATAACAGTTCCAAAGGTATATACTGTCTCAAAAAAATGCCCAGAAACTGAAAAGTTGCATTGCAACAAAATAATATGTTTTTATTTTACTTTTTCCATTCGGAAATCTATTTGACAACGAATCTTCAAAAGTATTGTAGCCTAACTGCTACTCTATGTACATCACCGATTAAATGATTATTGGGTTCTTACTTCTTACTCTGATGCTTTAGTGTATATTGTATATGGCATCGAAAAGTGACTTTGGCGGTTCTGCTTCCTGACGATGAACTCTCCATCAGCGGTTATATTTTCTACAGATTCAGGCGTTCGTCTGATTTTGGTTTTTTCCTTTTTAGTACTTTTAGAACCGAGTTTATACCAAATTATTTTATAGTGGAGTCTTCATGTGCTTATATTCTTTGGTATTAAAGATATAGTTCCTTACAGCATCAATATCTATTTGTTCATACATACATTTATCTTTTCCTAAAAGAATAGTAACAACGGAGGTCTAGTAACATTATTCTATAATGCGCAAGGACGGCCTTACGTTTTGTGATGTTTTCAATTTCCACTCATGTATAATGCTGCAAATTAATCACTTCCTTATGCGTTTCTGGCAAAATTTTCCTACGACAATATATTTCCTTATTACAACTGGTAGAATTTGGGTCGAGGGAAATTACAAAAGCGTACTTTATGAGAGCTGAGGCTACTTGGCTATAGTATATGGTGGCATATCATCTTTAGAGATTCTGTAATGAAAGAGGCTTGTATTTTTTTAGTTTGTTGTAAAGGGAACAGTCCCGTAAACGACAATTTGTCAATTGTAGGTTTTATAAAACTACAAAACTCTGGTTGAGCTGCAACTTCAGATGTGTGCACTTAACCCACTAAGTAAGAAAGGAAGAGCTGAGCTTACTTGACTAAAGTATTTTGGTGGCATATCATCTTGAGAGATTTTGACACTTAGGATAGCTATATAGATTGGGCGAATGCGTATAAGGCTGAGGCGTCAGTGTATGACTAAATATATTGAATATCTGGTACTTCATAGCTGTACGTTATATATAAAAGGGTGGGCTAAAATGGACCCTAAGGATATTTCTGCTTATGGTCTAAATAAATTGTATTTTGAGTAGCCTACAGTAAAACAAATTGTTTGGTCAGAAATGTAGAAATTAGTGAATTTTATGAAAATCTAGAAGTATGATTGTGACTATTTTACTATGGATAAGTGTAATATCGTTTTGGAATAAAAGCATGCTGGAATGTAAATCGTATTTATGACAGATTTGTTAAGGAGGAGTTTGAGGAGTTTCCTATTAGAAAACCAAATTAGGATTCTGCCAAGTTTTAATCTTTTTCTGGTTTGTGATTAATTTGTGATTATTGGGACTATTTCTCTTATAATTAATTTTGTTCCGTGAAAAAAAATGAATAAAAATTGACTCGAATGACCCCAAGTAGAAATCTCAGATGGGTCTGGAGCGCTTTTGCTTTTAAAACGATAAAATAATTTATTTGTTACTCAAGCATTGTTTTAATGAGTAATTGTAGTAACTCATGCGCCATCAACTCTTTTTTAATTTTATTATTTCTTGTCAAAATTAGACTTATATTAAATACGTTCGGTATCTCTATAAATGCTTACATTTTTTTTTTTTTTTTTTGAAAGACGTGCCTGCATCCAAAGAAGACAGGTGTTTCTGCGGCCCTAAAGCCCAGCCGTTTCCATAGCTACTGAAACGATGCTTTCCTGCTAATCTGAGTATCGATCCTCTTGCTGACGGTGTCCGTCAAACAGCAACGGGACCATTGTAGCAGGACCCGCCCTTTTTGGCATAAACACACACACACACACATACACACAATAATAATATACCTACATCTTTTTTACTTTTCATTTTTTTGTGTTTAATCCAAATATCTATAAACTATCAATAATTTGTGGTGACTATAACATTTTTATAAAAAATCAAAATAAAATTACATCATATTATATTCCTGTGTGATGTACCTGTTCTTTCAACTTTACTTTTAAATATAATTTCACATTTTAAACACCACAGAAGAAATAAATCATGTGGCGACATCGTATCTCCTAAATAAGTAATTAATATCTTTGTCACCTAAAATATTGTCTTATTTTATAACATTTTACTCGAATATAGTTTTACAATTTTCTTAACACGATGTTTAACCTAAAAAAAGTTATTAGTTATTTTGATACATAACACAGATAAGCACTTGAGTCTCTATAAGGGCAGATGTGCCTCTAGTTTTAGATACATTCTGTTTGCATCTTTCAACCTGTTCAGCTGTTATATTAAAATAAAGAAAACTACAAAAATCTGTGTAGTAATTATTGGACCAAAGTAATTTGCACATTACAATTACTAAGTGTGTTAATAAATATTTACAAAACTCCACTCAGTAAAATTCTAGTTATTGGCATGTATGTAATCTATATCTATACAGATAATAAAACTGTAGAAATGTATATGTTTGTGCGCGCATCACATGAAAACTACTGATCCTATTCAAATGCGGTTTTCAAAGACGTATTTGTCTTCTTTCAATTTAAGATCTGGTGTATAAAACTTTCTCCACCCACCCCTTTAACGGGGTGAGGAAAGAAATTTTTATACAAAAATCAACACGCCACGCGAACGACGTTGCGGGCCATGGTTGCGGGTACATCGAAATAGAATCCAAAAATGTGGTTAGATTTTTTTGTCTGTCTGTCTGTATGTTTGTGCGCGCATCACATGAACTACTGATCCGATTCGAATGCGGTTTTCACGTATGTATTTGTCTTCTTTCAACCTAACATCTGGTGTATAAAAATTTCTCTCCCATTCCTTAAATAGGGTGGGGTAAGAAATTTTTATACAACAATCACAAGCCACGCGAACGATGTTGCGAGTACAACTAGTATTACTTAAAACTATAGAACTGCATTTTTTTTTCATTGTAAACAACATTTTGAAAACATATTCATATGAATTTTTCTTCTGTAACACATTCTCTCGGTGGATTTTTGGGGGTTGTAATCCGGCATTTACATATTGGTTGCTAAATTGAATTATGTTTTTATATAGGTAGGTGTATTGGCTTGCAAATATGAAGATTATTTATTGATTTATACTGTAAAGAATAGTAATTTAAAAAAATGTATTTTAAAAGTAAAATATAATAAATTTAAAGAAAATTTTAAAAGATAAAACAAAAACAGAATTTACTAACATAATATTGACAATACGAAAAATAAAGAGTAAAAGAAAAGTATTTAGAAATTATTTTTTCTGCATTTACTCTTAGGTTATACGACCTCCATCCATCTTCAGTTTAGTTAAGTTGTTGTTATTGGACGTCTGTAAAGCTAGAAAGGTCAAGTCGGCAGAATCACTCGGAATGTATCTAGTGCTTATTTAGTGCTAATTTAGTGCTGATAACAGATATTTGGTGCTGTGATAGGGGGACTAAAAATGAGAACACTGCTAACTTTTCATTAAGCTAGCAGTGTACCATTCGTGACCGCGCTATAACGGAAACTGATGGAATTAAAAGACGTCACTATTTAGTGCTCAATTAGTGCTGCCAGTACAGCAAAAGATTTTTGAAAAATAATTTTTTTAAAATCAACTTCTGCTAATATAACGACGCCAGCAGTCTTGAGAGCTAGAAGAAGACTCTAAAACGAAAACTAATGGAATTAAAAGACGTCAGCATTTAGTGCTCAATTAGTGCTGCAGTACAGCAAAAGATTTTTGAAAAATAATTTTTTTTGTCAAATCAACTACTGCTAATATAACGACGCCAGCAGTCTTAAGAGCTAGAAGAAGACTCTAAAACGGAAACTAATGAAATTAAAAGACGCCACCATTTAGTACAGCAGAAGATTTTTGAAAAAGAAATTTATTTTTTATTTTTTTTCAAATCAACTACTTCTAGTATAACGACTCCAGCAGTCTCAAAATTATTACTTGAATTATATTAAACCCCAATGTTGTATGAAAAAAATATTATTTTCAATGATAAAAATAATATTTACTTTTGAAAAAAATGTGTTTTTAAACTAAGCTAACGACTCACCGAATTTTATTTTAAGATTTGTAATTAGAAAATATTAAGATAATTTATATTTAACGATGAGTAAAAATAATTAAGGCTGCTAGCGTAGTTATACTGGAAGGAGTTGATTTGAAAAAAAAAAAAAATTATTTTTCAAAAATCATTTGCTGTACTGGCAGCACTAATTGAGCACTAAATGGTGACGTCTTTGAATTCCATTCGTTGCCGCTTTAAAGTCTTTTCCTCGCTCTTGAGACTGCTGGAGTCGTTATACTAGAAGTGGTTGATTTGAAAAACAATTAAAAAAAAACTCTTTTGCTGTACTGGCAGCACGAATGGAGCACTAAATGGTGACGTCTTTTAATTTCATTAGTTTCCGTTTTAGAGTCTTCTCCTCGCTCTTGAGACTGCTGAAGTCGTTATACTAGCAGTAGTTGCTTTGAAATAAAAATTATTTTTTAAAACTCCTTTGCTACAACGACAGCACTATTTTAGCACTAAATAGTGACGTCTTTTAATTTTATTAGTTTCCGTTTTAAAGTCTCTCTCTAGCTCTTAAGGCTGCTAGCGTCGTTAAACTAGCAGTAGTCGATTTGAAAAAAAAAAATATTTTTCAAAAATCTTTTGCTGTACTGGCAGCACTAATTGAGCACTAAATGGTGACGTCTTTCAATTCCATTAGTTTCCGTTTTAGAGTCTTCTTTTAGCTCTCAAGACTGCTGGCGTCGTTATATTGGCAGTAGTAGATTTGAAAAACAAATATTTTTAAAAAATCTTTTGCTGTACTGGCAGCACTAATTGAGCACTAAATAGTGACATCTTTTAATTTCATCAGTTTCCGCTATAGCGCGGTCACGAATGGTACACTGCTAGCTAAATGAAAAGTTAGCAGTGTTCTCATTTTTAGTCTCCCTATCACAGCACCAAATATCTGTTATCAGCACTAAATTAGCACTAAATGAGCACTAAATTTTGAGATATAATCCGAGTGATTCTGCCGACTTGACCTTTCTAGCATTACAGACGTTGTTATTGGCATGTATTTAATATCAGTTAAAACATAGACACTATAATAGGGTAATTTTTTTTATTGCAAACAACATTTTGAAAACATGTTGATACGGATTTTTCTTCGGAGACACGTTCTCTCATTGGATTTCTGGGAATGTAGTCCGGCCTTTAGATATTATTTGTTAAATTAAGTTATAATTTTTCTATGGATACGAATAATGTGGTATGTAGATTATTAATTGAGTTAGATTGTCAAGAATGGTAATTTTGAAAAATTGTCTTTAACAGATTAAAAAAATAAAATATAATTTATTTAAAGAGAATTTTAAAGAAAATACATAAAAGAAAAGTATTTGAAAATGATTTCAGAATAGACCAGAAGAAAGTGCAAATAATAGAAAGAAGTAGGCAACAGATATAGAGAGGAGCGGGAATGAAAACAAGAAGAAAAGAAAACTAGAAAAGTTTTTTTTGTATATATTGTAATAGCAATCAATTTTAAAAAAGCCAGACTCAACAACCCAAAAATTGTATTTACTGGAAGGTAGTCCCGCAGAGGAGGTCCATATCAATTACCGAAAAATAACGGAACTAATAACAAAAGTTGGAAATAAGTTTAAAAAAAAAACATCAAACTTTATATTTTTTGCTCTAAGTCATAAATCATTCTACTATTGAATAACATAATTGAATAACTTGTACCTCTAAAGTCAATATAGTTAAACAAATGAAAAATATCTTTATCTGACCAATCTATATATATATAAAACTCAAAGGTGACTGACTGACTGACTGACATAGTGATCTATCAACGCACAGCCCAAACCGCTGGACGGATGGGGCTGATATTTGGCATGCAGGTAGATGTTATAACGTAAACATCCGCTAAGAAAGGATTTTGATTAATTCCACCCCCAAGGGGATAAAATAGGGGATCAAAGTTAAAATAAAAATAAAATAAACCACAGTGATAGCAGAATAACATTGTCACGTGCAGAAATCGGCGTCAATATATTTAAAAGTTAAGTTAATGTTTCTACGCGATTGTTAGCCTCTTAACAAGGTTCTGGTCACCGCCGTTTGCCTTGACCAATGGCGAGAGTATTTCTAGTGTTTAAACCGAAAATGAGCGGCGCTTTTACTGTTTAAGCTAATAACAAAAATTTTGAATTAAGTAAATAAGTGCATCGATTCCTTTTTAATATTAATAATACATTTAGCTTAATGAATTCGATTTAATTTTAACATCATTTCGGAAATCAAATTAATATCTAGCAAGCCGTTTTTGCACAACGGAACACACTATTTCCCCTTCTATACTCACAAGTGTCATTGCGGGAAGGTTTGAGTGGATTAGCGTGATGTTGGCTTTCTTTTGGATTTCAACGATTGTACGAACACATTAGTGCTATTACTATCGAATTAAGTGACGCCATTTTGTGAAGTTGAAAGTTCTCTTGGCAATATTCAAGCCATCCTTATGGGTTTTTGAATTTCACTTCAATATATTTTATCTAAGCCTCATTTTTGGTTATTTCTTTGTGGTATTTTTGAGTAGACGTATAGATAACTCCATATTTTTGGGATTTGATTAAATGGTGCTTTCTTCGGTAAGTTATACCTCATGCATAATTATATAATGCCTTTTCTTGACACCGTCATTCGCTTATAGTGTGATTGCTAAGGAGTTCGTTACGAAGAAGCGTGGACATCCGATTAAGAATCGAAATTTGCTATAGGTTGTTAGCGAAATAACATCGCAGATTAACTGCTTAACCCCAAATCTTAATATAAAAGGGGTTTTTGGACCTGGCGAACATTTGTTTTTTTTTGGACCTGGCGAGTAAAATTGTTTTTGGTTCTGGCTGAAATTATTTTTGGTTCTGGCTGAAATTATTTTTGGTATTGGCTGAACATTTGTTTTTGGACCTGGCAAGTGTATTGTAGATCAGCTCACTACTGAGGAATCAACACCGAGCCTCACCTTCCACAGAGCAGCAGGCTATTAACGAAAGCCTCACTTCAGATCTGCGGATAAACAGATAAGCCAAAAATCTAATTTTAAGTTAAGACATTGTAAAGAGTTGGCCCAACCTTTTTAAATATTGTTTTATTTTATAGGATTTATTAATTTTGAATCTTTATTATTGCGCTGGGTGATCACTCAATATTAAAACTGCCAAGTTCTTGGCATTATTTGCTGATATTATTATTATTAACTTTCTTGTTTGATTATATATTTTTTATATCTTGTAAATTACTCTGTTGGGTTTATTTTCGTTAATATAATTGATAGATCTAACTTTGTGTCTTACTCAGATCATCACCCACTCACCATATTTGTTACTCAATCAATTTTCTTTTTAATTAAGATTCTTAAATTCATTATTTATCTCCCGTAAGATAGGTCAGTGCCTGGAACATCAGGGGTTTCCGATTTGAACCGTTAAAATCGGTGGCGCGACTCACACTTTTGTACATACCCTCTACGGCTGAGCTGGGCACAAATTTGCCAGTAGAGAAACCACTTACCCATCTTAACTGGAGTTGGAGATTTCAATTTAAACCATAAGTTTAATTTTTCAAAATTTGATTTTATTTTATTTTTACTAAAAGTACGTGGCAACATATTTAAGTTAAACATATTATATACGTTGACAGATGACAGTAAAAGGTTAAAAATTACAATTGACATTTACCGAATAAAATAGACCTGGACTTAAAAAACGACAGGTGACTAATAAAAGTGAATAGTGACTTATGAAAACGACAGTGACACTGGAGCGGGACAGATATAATTTTTCTATAATTATCTGTAATCGTCAAATATTTTTGTAGAATTTGTTGATTGTGAACGTATTTTGAATAATATTTCATGTAAAAATAAACCACATCAGAAAATGATATACGCTAACAGATTACTGACTAAAATAGACTTTGATATAAAAAAGGAGAAGTGACAGATAAAGGTAAATAGTGACTTATAAGCATGACAGTGGCAGATAATATACTTTAACAGATCACAGTGACATTCAAAAAATATTTTTAATTTTTTTTTATACAATTTTACGATTTTGTTCAATTTTTTTACGATCATCCATAATTCTCAAATATTTTTGTGAAATTTGTTGATTTTGAATTTCTTTATTAGATCAAGTGACAGCAAAATATCATTTTTGAGTTAAACAAAGACATTGACCTAAAAAAAAAACAAGTGATAGATAAAAGTAATTAGTAGAAAATGAAAGTTACAGTGTTTGAAAGAAAACATACGAGGTATGTTCAGAAAAAAAACGAGATCTTTTGAATAAAATCTTTATTTATTAATCAATATCTATATTGCCCCCTTTAAAGTAATTCAACACAGATATAACAAACTTGTGCCTGCGCTTCTTCCGATCTTCGATGCACTTCTGAAACTCGATTTTGGATATGGCCATCAGCTGTTCGTCAACGCGGCCTTTATCTCCTCAATTGTGGCAAGACGTCGTCCTTTCATCGGTTTTTTTAGTTTTTGGGGATATGCAAAAATTGTAGCCGGCCAAGTCCGAAGAATACGGTGGTTATGTATTGTTTCGGCTAAAAACTCACGAATGAGCAGTGATGAATGTGCCGGTGCATTATCATGGTACAAAATCCATGACTGGTTTTCCCAAAAACCCTTGCGTTTACGTCGTATTGCCATTATAATCGAAAACTGTGAGAAAACCTTCACATTGGAACTTGACATGCTTATTTCGGTCTTGGCTCCTATGGCCCCTTCCATTAGAATGATTGGGCTTTGATTTCGAAGTTATAGCCAAATACTCATGTTTAGTCACAAGTTATGATCTGAATCGTCGTTGGCAGTATTAAACAGCTTCTAAGCGATATTCATAAGACGTTGTTTTTGGTCAAAATTGAGCAATTTTGGAACAATATTCGTTGCCACACGTTTCCTCTCCAAAACATCCGATACAATTGCATTTCATAATCCAGTTAATACATCAACATCCTCTGTAACTTTCCTTATAGTAATTCGACGATTTTCTAAAACCATTTGCTACATTGATTTAACGGTTTCATCAGTTGATGTGCTCGTTCGTCCAGAGCGGTTATCGTCATCAATTTCCTTTCGGCCTTTTTTTTATGCATTTATAACATTCATACACTCTTGGTTTACTAATAGTAGATCCACCAAATGTCCACAGTCAACATTTTGATTGCATTGGCACACTTGATTTTATACGTCTGTAAAGCTAAAAAAGTCAAGTCGGCAGAATCACTCGTATTATATCTCAAAATTTAGTGCTCATTTAGTGCTAATTTAGTGCTGATAACAGATATTTGGTGCTGTGATAAGGGGACTAAAAATGAGAACACTGCTAACTTTTCATTAAGCTAGCAGTGTACCCTTCGTGACCGCGCTAAAACGGAGGAGAAGTCTTTAAAACGGAAACGAATGGAATTCAAAGACGTCACCATTTAGTGCTTAATTAGTGCTGCCAGTACAGCAAAAGATTTCTGCTAGTATAACTACGCTAGCAGCCTTAATTATTTTTACTCATCGCGTTAAATATAAATTATCTTAATATTTTCTAATTACAAATCTTAAAATAAAATTCGGTGAGTCGTTAGCTTAGTTTAAAAACACATTTTTTACAAAAGTAAATATTATTTTTATCATTGAAAATAATATTTTTTTCATACAACATTGGAGTTTAATATAATTCAAGTAATAATTTTTAGACTGCTGGAGTCGTGATACTAGCAGTAGTTGATTTGAAAAAAAATAAAAAAAAAATTATTTTCAAAAATTTGTTGCTGTACTCTCAGCACTAATTGAGCACTAAATGGTGAAGTCTTTTAATTCCATTAGTTTCCGTTTTAGACTCTTCTTCTAGCTCTCAAGACTGCTGGTGTCGTTATATTAGCAGTAGTTGATTTAAAAAAAAAAAATAAAAAAAAAATATTTTTTAAAAATCTTTTGCTGTACTGGCAGCACTAATTAAGCACTAAATGGTGACGTCTTTTAATTCCATTAGTTTCCGTTTTAGAGTCTTTTTCTAGCTCTCAAGACTGCTGGCGTCGTTAATTAGCAGTAGTTGATTTAAAAAAAAAATTTAAAAAAAAAATATTTTAAAAATCTTTTGCTGTACTGGCAGCACTAATTGAGCACTAAATAGTGACGTCTTTTAATTCCATTAGTTTCCGGTTTAGCGCGGTCACGAATGGTACACTGCTAGCTTAATGAAAAGTTAGCAGTGTTCTCATTTTTAGTCCCCTTATCACAGCACCAAATATCTGTTATCAGCACTAAATTAGCACTAAATAAGCACTAAATTTTGAGATATAATACGAGTGATTCTGCCGACTTGACCTTTCTAGCTTTACAGACGTTGATTTCATTTTAACGCAAAAATTTTTTCAGTCTTTGATCCATTTTGTTAGATAATAGAAAATCGAAGAGTATAATAAAACACGTCCAACTTTTCTGTCTGTCCAGCACAAAGTAACAATGCAAAATGGCTAATATTGTCAACATATATTAGGGTCATGTGTATACATATAAGGATTTTTTTTTCGATAATCAAATGAACGTAGCGCGTGAAATTCAAAATTCTCGTTTCTATCTGAACAAACCTCGTATGTTGGAAAATGAAAGTGTCATTTTACGATATAAGTATATGGTTTTCCAACATTTTTTTTTTAATTTTTTACGATTTTATCAAATATTTTTATGATTATTCAAAATCGTAATATATTTTCGTGAAATTTGTTTATTATGATCTCTTTTTGTCAAATAGATACCTAAAACATCAAACTTTAAGTCACTTTATTTTTGTTTTGTCTTATATTATTTTTTGGTTAGGAGACCGATATTATAGTTAAAAAAAAACACAAAAGACATTAAAATACCGAAGAAACGATAAGAATCTATATTACGTAAAAAACGAAAATAATACGTTACAAAAATGATAAAAAAACGTCACAAACTTTAAAAAGTCAATAAACATTAAAACATAAACAAACAACGAAAACTAAGACCATAAGTGGAGATAATACATGATATTAAAAAAAAAGCTGACAAATCCTCATTTGCTAGCTTTTACTCAATAACTTAAGTATACCCAAAAAATTAAAACCTACTGTATAAATTATGTATATTAAAATTTAACAATATATTATATAACTTATAATGATGTTGAAAAGAATCAAAGTTAACGAACTTCACTCTTCTCAAATTCTCAATTTAATCACATTATCAGCATCTAGTCTAGCCAAAGAAAAAAATAATAATCATAAAATAATAGAAAACATGCTGAAACTGCTCAATTAACAAATCATCGATTAATCAATTGCAATCTCATTTCAAGAAGGTCATAAAACTCAAGAATTGTATTTCACATTGTGTTTATATTTTATTTCAAATAAAATTCAACAAGTAATCAGTTTTCTATCATCAATTTCCGGTTGAATCTTATATAGCTTATTAAGAAATTAAACATTAGTAAAACAAAATTATAATTGTATTTTATATAAATGAAAAACTTTATTATGATTTTACTATTACTTTTTAAAATAAGTAGTATTTCTTAAAACACCAAAAGTGGAAATATAAAACAAGATTTTGTGTCGATTTAATTGTAGTTGCTTTAATTTAAAAATGCTCTATGACCAAAATCATTTTGACATTGAATCTACAAGCCACCCTATAATACCCAAAGTTTTTTGTGTCATAAAATTTATTATAAATAAAATTTATCTGTTAGAAAGAAAATTCTACAACCGTGTCAAAAAGACGTTAATTTGTAATTAAATGTTTCAGGGAAAACGTTATTAACCGACTTCAAAAAAGGAGAAGGTTATCAATTCGACCATATATTTTTTTTATGGATGTTACCGAATATCTCCGGTATTTATAACCCGATTTCAAAAATTCTTTTTGCATTCAAAAGGGTAGAGTGTCCCATTGGTCCCATAGAAATTTGGTTAAGGTCTAGTCATCAATGTGAAAGATATTCAAGGAAATAAGGAGAAGGGTCTCAGTTTGACCATATTTTTTTATATACGTTACTGAATATCTCCGGTACTTATAATCCGATTTTAAAAAATCTTTTTGCATTCAAAAAAGTAGAGTGTCCGTGTGGTCCCATAGAAATTTAATTAGGGTCCGGTTATCAATGTGGAATATATTCCAAGAAATACCACAAAAATCAGCATTTCAGCGAATAACTCCGGTATTATAATCCGATTTTTAAAAATTCTTTTTGCATTCAAAAGAGTAGAGTGTCCCATTGGTCCCATAGAAATTTGGTTAAGGTCTGGTCATCAATGTGAAAGATATTTCAGGAAATAAGGAGAAGGGTCTCAGTTTGACCATATTTTTTTTTTATATATATGTTACCGAGTATCTCTGGTATTTATAATCCGATTTAAAATTTTTTTTTGCATTCAAAAGAGTAGAGTGTCCGTATGGTCTCATAGAATTTTGATTAGGGTCTGGTTACCAATGTAGATGATATTTCAAGAAATACCACAAAAATCAGCAGTTCAGCGAATATCTCCGGTATTATAATCCGATTTAAAAATTCTTTTTGCATTCAAAAGAGTAGAGTGTCCCATTGGTCCCATAGAAATTTGGTTAAGGTCTGGTCATCAATGTGAAAGATATTCCAGGAAATAAGGAGAAGGGTCTCAGTTTGACCTTATTCTTTTTATATATGTTACCGAATATCTCCGGTATTTATAATCCGATTTGAAAAGATCTTTTTGTATTCAAAAGAGTAGAGTGTCCGTGTGGTCCCATAGAAATTTGATTAGGGTCTGGTCCCCAATGTGGAAGATATTTCAAGAAATACCACAAAAATCAACAGAATAAGCTCTGCAGTTCAGTTAATTTGTTAATAATGATGTATAACATAAAAACATAATCATTAGCCCATTACTGTCCCACTCTAAAGCCAAAGACCTCTTCTCACAAGGAGAAGGAATGAGCATTTAATCAATTCTCTTGCTTACTGCGAGTTGATGATTTCAGACAATTTATTCCACGTTTCATCACGATGTTTTCCTTTACCGTGCGTGCTTCGTGTTTTTAGGTGTTAGACAATTTACTTATATCTCCAAAAACTCACATTGGTACATATCGGGATTGTTGGGGATTAAACTCAGTACCTCTTGCACGGTTATTGAAAGTCTTTGAAAATAGTACGTCATGAATCAAGTAGCAACTAAAAATGATAAAATAAAAACTTTTTTAAAAAAATTAAACCGCCTTCAAAAAATTTACTCTAAAAAGCCAGAAATAAAATCTTTATTTCTTAATAAAATTGGAACCAACTAGGCATCTGATTTCGTGTTCCTTAAAGTCGGCTCCAATAGCAAATTACCCTCTATTTTAATTTTAGCTATTAAATCTAGATTTCGAATGTTAGTTACAAAGATATAAACCATTGGAGCCGACTTCAAGGAAATCGAAATCAGATGCCTAGTTGGTTCCAATTTTATTAAGAAATAAAGATTTTATTTCTGGCTTTTTAGAATAAATTTTTTGAAGGCGGTTTAATTTTTTTAAAAAAGTTTTTATTTTCGTCATAAGTGAGAACAATTCTTATACGGGGTATGTTCAGAAAAAAATGAGAAATTTTCAATAACTCATAAAATCTTTATTTATTCATCAATATCTATTTTGTCTCCTTTAAAGTAATCCTCCTCTGATAAAACCCACTTGTGCCAGCGCTTCTTTCAATCTTCGAAGCACTTCTGGAACATGATTTTGGATATGACCATCAGCTCTTTCTTCGACGCGGCCTTTATCTCCTTAATTGTGGCAAAACTTCGTCCTTTGTCGGTCTCTTTAGTTTTGGGAATAGGAAAAGTCGCATCCGGCCAAGTCCGGAGAATACGGTGGTTGAGGCATGATAACGGTGTTGTTTTTGGTCATTCTGGTTTTTCCATAAATCTTTGCGTTTAAGTCGTATTGGTTTGTGCAAACGTCACATAACTTTAAGGTAATATTCCTTGTTGACCGTACGACCTTGTGACAAGAACTCATACTCTACGCCATTGTAACCGAAGAAAACCGTGAGCAAAACCTTCACATTCGACCGAACTTGAAGTACTTTTTTCGGTCTTAGCTCCTTTAACTGCTTCCATTGGTTTCGATGTAATAACCATATACCCATGTTTCGTCACCAGTTATAATCCATTTGAGAAAATCTGATTCATCGTTGGCGGGTTAAACAGCTCCTGAGCGATATTTATGCGGCATTTTTTTTTGTCAAAATTGAGCAAATCCCTGCCACACGTTTCATTCCCAAAACATCGGATATAACCGCATGACATATCCAGTTGATATGCCAACATCCTCAGCAACTTCCCTAATAGGAAGTCGACGATTTTCCAAAACCATTTGCTTCACTGATTCGACGTTTTCATCAATTGGGCATGCAAAGCGGTCATCGTCATCAATGTCTTCTCGGCCTTCTTTGCTTTACTCAACATTTGGAATGCATTGGCACACTTTATTTCATTTTTAACACAAAATTTAATAGTAGAAAATCGAAGAGTATACCAAAACACGTATAACCTTTCTGTCTGCCAAACACAAACTAACAATGCAAAATGTATATCTTGTTGCCTGGTTTTATTAGTTTGACGTTTCTTGTTAATTGTTTAGTTTGTACTGAAAGCATTGTTAGTTGTTTAAGTAATCATGATTTCTGGATCAGACAGTGATTCAGATTATCCAAATACACCACCAGAAACAACAAATCAAGTTGAAGAAACCTCTTTAGATTTATTATAAAATCTAAAAAGAGATATAGATATATTTAAGAAAAAAAATCATAGATTGAAAAGGTGAAAATCATAAAAATTAATTTTCAGAATCTCTGCTTTTTGCAATTTTGTATGGTTGTCAAAAAAAAATGAAACCATCAACGCTATAGTCCATGTATTCGATGTTGAGAACCATTCTTTATAAATTACCAGAACGGAAAGTGTAGTGGACAGGTTGTGAGAATAAATAAATTCAGTAAATTTCCTATGGAAATCGCTTAATATGTACTTAAAAATTGCCTGATTCTCGAAAATATGCTGAAGATTGTATGTGAAGAACTTCCGCAACGCTGTTAGTGGATGCAGAGGTGATTTAATTTAATTAAAAAAGCATTAAGGCTAGAAATCTATACCCGGAAGCTAGAGAACATTTCACGTCATTACTAGACGTAGGCTAAAAATTTGCAAAAATGTTGCCATAAAGGTAATAAGTTGCTATTTCAAAAATTTTTATTATCGCAAGTCTGTTAAAACTTCTTGAATAACGGTATGTGAATAAAAATTGTCAAACTAAAATCTCTGGCAAAAGGGTGTGTAATAGCACTTTAATGGGTATTTTTAAATTATTCATGTTTGCAATTTTATTTTTTATGAAAGACAATTCATTTTTTACCAGCTCTCCTACTGATTTCTTGAAATATAGCTGAAATATAAAAAAAATCGTCATTTTGTATTGGATAAGTCAATGAATAATATTAAATATGCGATTATCAAACTTTTAGTCGGGAATAGGAGGTATTAATATTATTAAAGATGAAGATCAGAAGGAAAGTGACAAAAAATAAAACCTATAAATGAAAATATTAAAGTTAACCAGGTTTGCATACATTTTTCATCGCTGTGTAACACTCATTATCAGACTTAGATTCATTTCTATCATTGCTAATTTCATCGTTATGATATTCATCATCGGAAGATTTTGCTTTGTAGTTGTTGCTCTGAAATAACACCTTGAAAAAATTATAATACTCCTTTGTCAGGTTTAAAAATGTATAATAGTTAGAAAATACCTTTTCCATTGTCATCGCACATTATTTTACCCACATAGTCGTGGTCACTAGGCTCCTCTAAAATAACGTCGTTGATTGTCTTTGACAATGGATCATCCTCGTTCCAGGTAAAATCGTAACTCTCGTTATCGTTAAGGTACCAACCATGATGTACCGGAACTCGATCAGTTGGTTGCTTCAGATACACGTGTGACCATAAACCAAAACCAGAGATCGGCATGCCTTCTCATAACAGGAGCCATGCGAATAACACCGACCAGCGCAATAGAAGTAATACTTGGACTTACCCCCCCTTGATATATTTGTTAAGGAGGTAGCATTGATGACCTTGGTACGCTTTCGCACGGTTGGTATGGAACCCACTTTAGGCACTGGCACTCATAGTGACAGTCTATGGAGGAAATCGATAAATGCGATACCACTCTTACCGGCAGACACAGATCCCGTCGTAACAAGATTTGTCTTTGACAAATCCTACAAAATTTTAACAAACAAAGCAGACTCCAACGTAGTGAACTAAGCAAGGTGTAAGATGTAGAATTTACTCTAGATCCTTGAACTTAAAAATAAAATGAACTATAGATGGCTTGTCAAGTGTGGTTCAGTCAGAACTCACAGGCATAATCATAGCTGCAAAAGAAATAATCAATAGAAACATTACAGGCAGGAATGTAAATATTTACACAGACTGCCGACAAGCACTCTTGACCCTGAATAGACCACGTATTACATCAAGTTTAGTACTACAATGTCAACAATCTCTAATTGAGGCCAGCCAGAATAACATGGTCACTCTGAGCTGGATCAAAGGACATGGAAACTCTAAAGTCAACCGCAATGTGAACAATTTAGCAAAGAGAGCTGCGGGCTACAAATATGTTAGCCATCGCCCATCTACCAAACTAACATTGTCCTCTATCGTGGACCTTATCAAACAGCGATCTCACCGAAACTTTATACAGTGCAGGGATGAAACTACGAACTGTAGACTGGCCAGAGAGTTATAACCTCATCCTGGCAAGGAAACAGCAAAAACACTTAAGGCATTGACCAGACAAAATCTCCAAACAGCTGTGGAAATCTTAATAAGTCACTACCAATTGCGACAACATCTCTTTAGGATGAAATTAGCAGGATGCTATGCAGAGGTTGCGAACAAGAAGAGGAAAAAGTAGAACATATAATGTATGACTGCTCTGCTTTTTCTGAAATTAGAAAATCCGTGTCGGTTTAGTACTTGCTTACACCACCCAATGTCAGGGAGATCCCCCTCGGGAGCCTCATCACCTATTTTAAATCTCTACGCCTGGTGTCAGCCTGAGGTGAGAATATCCCTACACATGGGAGGATGCACAATGGGCCATATGTGGCCTCAGTGCTGGCAGAGCACTAGCTCGTCCCTCCCCAGATCCAGATTCAGACCATAAACAGGCGATAAATCGTGTTCGCAACAAATGTTGCTGTAGCTATAACCAGCATGGTGTAAAATTGGACGCATCCAAAATACGAACGGTGGTGTCGGGGGAACTAATAATGCCATTGCAGTACTTATCTATTTTAGTCAAATGGTAAATCAGTTCAGTAAATCAGTATCAGTTTCGTCTTGTTGGATACAAATTCGATATTCTCGTTCTTAACTTCAAAAGTGTAACAATTATCGAAATTGATGTGTTTATTGCCAATAAATGACGCAAACTTTTAGTCCAATGTTCGATAAAAAATTGAACGAGCGCCTCCTTATAATGGCTATTGTACATTTCTTTTGAAAAATCACCAGTTTTTGATTAGGATCTGTAAAAGAATAGCTAGATAAACTGCTGTATCGTGTTACGACATGCCATAATAAAAATTTTGACGTGTATTGAATAACTTTAGGATTTTCTTACATCCCTTTCTATGTCAGTGGTTTTTGGCTGGCAATTTTTATACTTATTTACTTACTATTCAAGCAAAATACAGAGATTTAACCGAATTGCGATAATAAACGATTTTAGGGTGTTCTTACACCCCCTTCTGACTATCGCTCAATCAAAATGTTGGAAACAGCAAATTACTACCTTTATGGCAACATTTTTGCAAATTTTTAGCCTACTTCGAGCAATAAAAGAAAAATGTTAAACTACTAGTAACGTTGCGGAGGAATATGTTGATAAATCAGTTGACTGCAAAACTCAAATACAAACCAACATTTTACAATCCACACAGAAAACAATGCTCTCGGATTACGGCACATCTTCATTTGGAGTGATATCAGTTAAAAATAAAAAATATGTGGCATCATCTACCTCAATAGATAAAAAAATAGATTCTATTAATCCTATAGTTTTGCAAAATTGTTCGATTATTACAATTGAACAATATTTAAATCATAAATAATGTTTAATGAAATTCTATTAGTGTTTTATTCGTCGATACATTTTTTGAAGCTCGGTGGTTAATTGTTCTCTCCTTTTAAAAAAATGTTAATTTCGTCACTAGTAAACCAATAAACTATTTTTTGAGATAAAACACATACAGTATAAAACTGTGTTTGGGGAAAGACATGAAATATTTTTTTTAATTGTAACAAACACTAATAATTATTAATGAAAAAGCGATAACGAAAAGGAAAATCAAAACACAAGCAAAGAGATACACCTAAAATAAAATCCTCATATTAAGGTTTCTAATAAAATAAAATCCAGACAATTTTAAATAAAAATGATGATAATAATATGCAGTCTTTTGTTAAAATCAACAGGTAGTGCTGTTATCTTTTAAAGTGATTAACGTCAGCAAATATATTAGTAGGTATAATCTTGGTGTCAGGAAATAACCTTAACGTAATAAAACCAACCGAATGATGAAAAACTTTGAAATCAATGTATGTCTTATATTAGAAAATAGATGTTACATATAAAAAAAATAAAAGAATAGCTTTGTACTTAGGAAATAAAAATCTATTATGGTAAATAGTAAAGTAATTATTTTAAGATATATCTTATATTTTAAAATTTAGAAATAAGACAAAACAAGAAATGAGATTAAGAAGATTTGGAAAAATTGTCAAATCCGGGAGGACTCGAACCTGCGATTTCTACTTATAGCGAAAGTGGTTATCGACACTATTGACTATATAATCCGTTCATTTCTTATTCCTATCTCAGTAGACTATGCATTTGATTTCTTGGGTTGGTACTTCAGTTTGTTGGGTTTGTACCTAAACTGAAAACGCCCTCTCCTACTGTCGAAATATTGACAGCATATATTATCAAAGTTAAAAATGTTAAAGATAGAAATATTCAATAAACAATGCCAAAAAAATGAGTATAGAAATACACAACAACATCATTAAATGTTATGGTAGTTTAAGAAACAAAGCAACAGCTGCGAAAGTGCTTATTTAAATCAATTGGCTGAGATCTTTACAGAAGTATCATTATTGCTATTTCTTTTAAATCAATCCTAGTTCGTGACAAACACTAATAGCTAACACAAAGTTATATATTTTGCATTAGATTAATTAATAAAGGTTTTTGTAATGAATTTATAAATATATTTTATATTATTAACATAATACATAACCGTTTTTGACAGATATCATAATAAATTATATACAATGTTATCAGATTTCAAATTTCGAAATTATACATTTTTGTAACTATAATTTAATTCAAAATTTTGTTAAATATTTCTAAATCTCTTAACTACCTTTGTGTAACTGAGGTAGGTACCTATATTTTTTGAAACTAATTTAATATGACAAACATTCTAAATGATTAATTTTTTTAGATCAGTGTGGAAAATATGAAGAATTATTATAGAAGGATTAAAAAACAATAAGAAAGTCGCAGCTAAAGGAAGTAAAACTGATACATTTAAGAAGTTTATTTTAAAAAAAGACTTACAGCGACAGATTTGGATGTACCATTCTAAAAATGAACATTTTACTTTGGACAAACTTTTGACTGATGCTAAACAAAATTTTGATTTTAAAGGGGGACGTACTACACTATACACACTTATAAAATTAATTGGATACAAATTTAAAAAAGTAAATGGACGACATATTTTATGTGAACAACGACACGTTAAAATTAGTAAGATCGCTTTCATTCGAAAATATAAACAACTAAAAAATCTAACTGTGAGAGTTAGATTTGTGTATCTAGATGAAACATGGATCTATCAAAATGGTAGACTAGTGCGTCAGTGGGTGCACGATTCTGACCTGAAAAGTTGTCCTATTTTACACGCAGGGACTGATACTGGATTTTTGGAAGGATGTGACTTTTTACTAGACTCTTTAAATACAGACCTTGACTATCACAAAAGTAGGAATGGTGACCTTTTTATAAACTGGGTTGTTAATCAACTCATTCCTGCTCTATCTGTATATCAGGAAAAATTTGAGGTGGTCATGGACAACGCGCCATACCACTCATTTCAACTTAACAATTCACCCTCTTTTTAAACAAAAAAAGCGTTGTTGCAGGAATGGTTGATTAACAATAACATTACGTTTGACACAAAAATGACAAAGAAACAACTGTACTCAATAATCTTACCCAAGAACGTATTTAAGAAGGATGCTCCACTCCCTATGTTGAACTATGAGCTGCCGTGTGCAATGAAAACGGAAGCAATGTGAGCAAGGCGAGAGACTGGACTGGCGCAAAGAACTACTGCGCATTAGCGCTGTCTCTGTTCTTCTCACTGCTCGTTCAAGAGTGAGAAAGTCAGTAGCGTGCTGGTGTTTGAATAAGTAATGAGAAAGAAAGAGACGGCGCTAGATGCGCAGTAGCCCTTTGCTCCAGTCCAGTCTCTCGCCTTGCCCACATTGCTTCCATCAGGCACGCATACCCCTACCAAGCAAGTGGAGCATCCTTCTTAAATACGTTCTTGATCTTACCTTATAAAACTGATGAAAATACATATGTAGTGGATGAAATTTTAAAACAACGAGGACATGAAGTACTTCGATTACCACCACACCATTGTCATTACAATCCAATAGAACTAACTAGCATGGGGGTTTACTAAGACATATTATAACAAACATATAACATCTACTTAGCTTAACCAGGATAGAGTTAAAAAAAACTTGGACAGAAGCATTGACTAGGTAATTGTACATCAGACATGTGGCAAAATTTTTGTAGATATACAGACGAACTTAAATTGGCAGATTGAACTACTTACATGGAAAACTGCTCACATGACAAAATTCCTCCTTTTATTATTTCATTGGAGAAATAAGATTCTGACGATTCCGATTTTGGATTTGATAATAACTCTCATTTTTTCAGTGAAATAATGAAAGAGAATTGATCATACAAATACACCGACAACATTGACACGTAACATCTAAATCTGCATCTGTATTTGTTTTTATTTGCTTTTATGTAATTTAATAAAATTCATTGTATCGGTTTGTATGTCTAACAAATCTAAATTTTTTTGAAAAATTTCTGTTATAAAGAACATTATCAAAACATCTGCATATTTAAGTCAAATGCGACACCACCTGGGGCGGACCAGGAAAATAAAATTTGTACTGGAGTATAGTTTTCTTAATTACCCCATTGAATGTGAAATTTTATTATCCTATAGCCACTATTACAATAATGTCACACTACGATGCCATTTGGATGTAAAATAAGAGACTTTAAAAAAGATGGATACAGAATTTGAATACTGTGTTTTTATGTCAAACTCAAAAATGATGAAATAATCTTTTTACCACTGCTTGAATAATTTAAAAGTTTTATTAGACATAGACATTTGTAAAAGTGTTTTTTTACTATTGCTATTAAATATATTGACTTATTTTCTGCAAGTTTTAAATTCGGTTTGCAGGTTTAATTACTTAAGGGGTTATACGCAGTTAGAATTAAAAAAAATATATTTTCGGAATGAACATATATTCAAATATATTTTCTGAAAATTTGAAGTCAATCCGATAAATACTTTCGGAGATGTAAGTGAATTTGTAAGGCTGCGTCAGAGTGTTAGAAAGTAGTGACAGTAAGAACTGGAAGAGCAGCTGCACTAAAGACGCGCGCTAGCTGAGAATGGAAGAATGGCTCGACGACAACACCATCTGGACTAGTTGGAAGCTACGGAGCCTAAACAAGGTCCCTCTTATGGGCCTGGAATCTATGATACCATATAAGTTTAAGAAAGAAAAAAAGTGAACTAGGTATGTGTAAACTACTTCTGAAACTTTAAACGCGTTTTTCTCAAAACTGTCTTTTAACGGACGGTCAGCAAGATTTCTCAGAGACGGCTCAACTAATCGGGCTCAAATTTTATCACAATCTTTTCATATATATTCTTGAGGTACTGAATGAAGGATTAATGTGTAAAAAATGTTTTACTATTTTTTTTTTTTGACAATTTAGAACAAAAATTTTAATCGAAATTTTTTTCAAATAGCCGCCATTTTGTCAAAAATTAAAATTTTTTTTATTCCTTCGTCCAATACCTGCATTTATCTACCCTTTAAAAGAATTCACCTTAATTTTTTAGTTTAGATAATCCAAAACCGTCGAAATGGTGCTCACCGCAAAGCGCCATTTTTTGGAGGTCGTTTGGGACATCATCTACAGAAGCGGTGCACATCAATATTTTGACATGAGTAACACACAATTGTGTTTTCAAAAGTGTGCTCTATCAGTCTTACCATCACTGGTAATTAATGAATAAAAGCTGTTTCTATAGAAAATCATAAAAAAACCTTATTTTTGAGCCTCGCAACTGCGTATAACCCCTTAAGATATTTGTAATGAATACACATATTTTTATTGAAGAATAGTATATTCTGTAACAAGGTTAGAATAAAAGTTCGATACGAGTGGAGAATTCCGAACGCGAGCGTAGCGAGCGAGAGAACCACGAGTAATCGAATTTTCATTCTAACCCTGTAACAGACTGTATTTTCTCCACGACCATGTAATAATTTTGTTTATTTAAATTGAAATATGTAGCAAAAAAATTAGAACGTCGCACTGACAAGCTGAGTGACAGTTTTGAAATTCGCATGGCAATCTATGTTTTTTGTTGAGCAATTACCTACAGAATGTTATTCCGTCACTAGTTATAGAATGGAAATACATGCAAAACACATAAGAAGCAAGTGTTTCAGAATGAATATTCTATCTCTAGAGTGAGAATGAACACTTTCTATTATTAAAAATGAAGTCGGAATTATTACATTCATTAATGGTCGTGGAGAAAAAACTATTCTGTGATCAGACATGTATTATACTGGGTGAATTTTATGTTACTAACAGAGCCTACTAAGATAGGAATAAAAAGTGAACGGAGTATAGGTAGCGATCGCGGTTTCAAATCGTGTTGGATGTAACATTTTTTGTTTTCTCCTTAATGACATAACAATAAACAACGTCAATGTAAGAAGAAGATTGTAGCAACTTACTCTGTAGCAAAGTGCACAACCGTCCCATATCACTAGATATTTTGGAAGAGGACAGAAGATCCACAACGGCTTTTCTCAATCAAGATTTGAGGATTGTAGAATATTGTTAATTTCAAGGCTTAAATACAAAGACATGTTGCCTATCGAACAAAAGGCAAACATACGATTCATCCATTGCAATGAACGATAAGACACTAGTAGCAAGCGACGTCATTACGGTTCGTTACTATCTCCCAGGACTTACTCTGGAACGAACATATTGCAGCCATAGCAACTGCAGCAGGAAAAAAGTTAGGCATTCTTTTTAGAGGAGGGAAATATTCCTCTCCATCCAACTTAGCTACTCTTTACAAAGCTCAAATACGGCCTAATCTTGAATACTGCTCGCATGTATGGAGATCGGCGGCTCCGTCCAGGCTCAGAGTTCTTGATGCAATACAGAGAAGAGCAGTTCAACCAATAAACGACACCACAATCTTTCCTTGTTTTAACGATGTTTAAACGGATTTTGCTCAGAATAACTCCGCTCTATAATGCATCCACTTGCCAAACAAGCCAGAGCAACGTGACGTGCACCCTTATACTGTTCAGTGCCAGACATCGAGAATGGATCGATTCGGTCGGTCCTTCATCCCCAAGGTCTCCAGATTGTGGAACTCCTTACATTCCTACGTCTTCCCCAGTTTAAAGTTTAATAAGTTACTGAAGAGACAAACCTGTACTGTACTGATGAGCGCTAATAGATTTATTTCAGTATATTATTATTTATTAAATTTAAAACAATTTGTTTATTCCTTTTTTATGACCTTTCACAATTTTTCTATAAATGAAACTTGAAAATATATTTTGAGGTTATTGAATGGTGATATACTATACATATCTGCGGTTAAAAGATAAAACCATATTTTTATATTAGCATATATACCACCACTCACATATTGAGGCACACGCTGATAAAATTCTAAATTAAAATGAACAAATAAATTTCATAAACAAATAAAAAATACAGAGATTTGGTAATTTTTTACCTTATTTATGAGTACAAAAAACAACAAATAAAGAAAATTTACAAAAAAATAACGAAGGGAAGAAATGTGTAGCACAAAAAGCAATAAGAGGTTTGTTTATAGATATGTGAATATGTGAAAATAGGAAAAAAATATGTATCAAACTGCACCGTGAAAAGATGCATGCGTGTGGTATCTCTTTTTGGTTAGAAAACGTCGTAAGAGAAGCAATGAAAATTTTTTCTCCACGACCATTAATGAATGTAATAATTCCGACTTCATTTTTAATAATATAACGTGTTCATTCTCACTCTTGAGATAGAATATTCATTCTGAAACACTTGCTTCTTATGTGTTTTGCATGTATTTCCATTCTATAACTAGTGATAGAATAACATTCTGTAATAATTGTTCAACATAAATCATAGATTGCCCTGCGAATTTCAAAACTGTCACTCAGTTTGTCAGTGCGACGTTCTAATTGTTTTGCTACATATTTTAATTAAAATAAACAAAAATTATGAGTGAAAAATCAAGTGAATCAGATATGGATTTGGGTAATACTCCTCCTGAAATTACAAATTATGCAAACACCATAAGCGAAACCTGCTGCCACAAAGATCTAAAAATGAATATGAAAAGTTTTATACGCTGTTTAGGGATTGGCAACAAGAAAAGAAAACTGACTCCTTTTCTGAAAATGTTTTAATTGCATTTTTTGGCGATTTATTAAAAAAATGGAAATCATCGACTCTCTGGAAAGTATATTCCATCCTAAAAGCTACGATAAACGTTAAACATAACATCGATATTTCAAAGTACAAAAAACTAAAATCTTTGTTAAAACGCTCTTCTGATCACTATGAAGCTAGGAAATCGAAGGTTTTTACTGAAGAAAATGTTAAACAATTTTTAGAAAATGCTCCGGATGAGATATATTTAGCTACAAAGGTAATAAAAATTATAATTTAAATAAGAATCTAATTTTTATTTTTAGGTCGCTCTTGTAATCGGTATTTTGGGGGCTTGTCGCAAGAATGAGCTTTACAACATCAAAATTTCGGACATTAAAGATTTGGGATCAGCAATACTAATTGCAATTCCTAATACAAAAACTAAAAAACCAAGAGAGTTTACAATCACTGGAGATTTTTACAATATTGTAAAGAAATACCTGGCTCTAAGACCTTGTGATGTCCCTTGTGATAATTTTTTTAATAATTTCCAAAAAAATAAATGTACGCGGCAAGTAATCGGCATTAATAAACTGGGCAATATGCCTAAACAAATTGCCATATTCCTGAATCTCGAACATCCACAAGAATATACTGGCCACTGTTTCCGCCGCACTTCAGCGACTACGTTGGTAAATGCAGGTGCAGATATTACAACATTAAAAAGACATGGAGGCTGGAAGTCTTCTCAAGTAGCAGAAGGATATATAGAAAATTCTTTGCAAAATCGAATAGATGTAGCAAATCGATTAGTTTCTTCAATTACTGGATCTAATTCGTCGGTAAACGTTCCTTCAACCTCCAATTCTTCTTGCTACACTACTGTTAAGACTGCCTCTACAAATCAGTCTGTTCTGAAAAATGTTACTGAAAATATTTCCAATGCACCAGTTTTTAATTTTAGTAATTGTACAAACACTATAAATATAAATATCAATAAAATATAATATGATTTCAATAAATAACATAAGATGTAGTGAATTATTTCATGGTCGTGGAGAAAATACAGTCTGTTACACGGTTAGAATGAAAATTCGATAACTCGTGGTTCCTCTCGCTCGCTACGCTCGCGTTCGGAATGCTCCACTCGTATCGAATTTTCATTCTAACCTTGTTACAGAATATACTATTCTAAACAAAATGACTGAAGATTTAATACCTACCCAAATCGTTAAAGTGACAAGATGCAGTACCAGATTTATAAACTACCATTTCTCCGTATTTAGACCAGAATAGTTGGATCATTTTCGCAGAAACTTATTCCATTCCGCCGAAGCACTCATTCCGCATTTCGGTCTGAATCGTTGTCTTTCAAAAGCAGCGTTGCCAACCTAAAATTTCCGAAATCGGTAGATTGATACAAAGAAAATAAGTAGAAATCGGAAGGTTTGAAAAAATGACGGGAAATTTAAAAAAGGCTTTATTTAATAAAAAAGTTTAAATTAAGTTACAAGAAAGTTAAATATATATGAACAAAAATTATAAAGGTATATGGGTAGATTACTTTCATAAATCGGTAGACCTACTAAAAAATCGGTAGAGTAGGCAACACTGCTCACCATTTCTCAGAAAACTGCACAAAAAATGTCGGCAAACCGGAGCGAAATATGGTAAAAAGAACTTTAAAGGTGGCGAGTAGAGTGATCCTTATTTTCTTGTCTATATACGGTAACCATTCTGAACATCCACCAAAAATGAAAATTAATTAAAATCATGGACTTAGCTACCGAAATTATTACGTTCTACATAGGTACCAAGAACAAGGTTTAAAAAGGTTAAGAACAATCCGATTGGAGAATTCGTTTCCAATAGGACTATTAAATTAAATAATCAATTTTTAGTACCACAACACCTGCTCTAATCGTCGCAAATAACCAGGTTTCTATAACTAGACATCCATAAGAAAGAAGATGTGATTTATTGAAACCAAATTAGAAAGATCTCTTCTGATTATAGTTTCCCCAGGAGCGTCTGCGATTGTCTTAGTTCTTAGATTGTTTGGATTTTTCTTTATCCACTTCTATCACAACAAGCCTATCCCATTAACCCTATAGCCAAAATGATGAAATCGGAGCTATTGAAGGCAGAAGAAAACTCCCGGTAGATCAGCATGTGGATCCCTTCGCATATCGAAATAGAGGGAAATGAAAAAGCGGACCAATGTGCGCGAGACGCGATAATAAGTGCCGAGTCAGGAGTGGTACGTCTGAGTACTCCAAATGATGTGAAGGTTTTTTCAAAAAATCTGTGTTGTGTCTATGGAATCGCGAGTGGGAAAACTCAAATTAAAAATAATGTAGTGGGCTGGCAACCAACTTTTAGTCACAGAAGAACGCAAGTAACTCTAAGCGTCTATACACACGAACCACCAGTGTCCGACACAGGAAGCGACCACCGATAGCAATGCATTGTTTTAAATGTACGATCACAGACGAGCCACTTTGCGGACCACACCACTTTTAACTGCTCGACTGCCGCTACGCTAGTGTCCTACCCTCGCCACCGGCCGGGCCACTGTCCTATATTTTATTTTTAGCAGTACGTTGTTTTTAATAAAGGTGTATCACCAACCACTTTTAGGGTCTATATCTTGAAATTGTTTGATCGTTTATTATGGAGAAACATTTTGAATGCAATACTGAGGATTTTGTAACTGGTATTGAAGGAGAACCTTGTATACCCGGCTGATGCGTCCCCGGTGGCAACCACCGGTGTCGGACACAAGTGGCTTCATGTGTAAAGACTCGCCCAACCGGTGGTCGCCACCGGTGTCGGACACTGGTGGTTCGTGTGTATATACGCTTAGTGTCTATACACACGAACCACCAGTGTCCGACACAGGTGGCGACCACCGATAGCAATGCATTGTTTTAAATGTACGATTACAGACGAGCCACTTTGCGGACCACACCACTTTTAGCTGCTCGACTACCGCTACGCTAGTGTCCTACCCTCGCCACCGGCTGGGCCACTTTCCTATATTTTAATTTTAGCAGAACGTTGTTTTTAATAGTGGTGTACACACCAACCACTTTTTGTGTCTGAATCTTGAAATTGTTTGATCGTTTATTATGGAGAAACATTTTGAATGCAATACTAAGGATTTTGTAACTGCTATTGAAGGAGAACCTTGTATACCCGGCTGATGCGCCCCCGGTGTCGGACACAAGTGACTGCATGTGTAAGGACTCGCCCGACCGGTGGTCGATACCGGTGTCGGACACTGGTGGTTCGTGTGTATATACGCTTACGCACCTCCGTCTTGGGCACACAAGATTTACGCATTTTTACCATATGATAAATAGTGATCCCCCTAAATGCGAACACTGTAATGTAGTTCAAAGTGTAAACCACATTTTAGTTAAATGTCCTACATAAATACACAACGATGTAACCATATGATCCCGAACAACATTGCAGCTCTACTTGGAAAAGAATGCCAAGTAAAAAATCTAATTGGCTTCCTCAAAGAAATAGACTTGTTATATAAAATTTAAATTGTACGTTAAATCACTATAAATATTGTACTGTAGCGTCGCTAATCAACTTTTGGTGGATGCAATTTTATTTTCAATAAAAAAAAATTGTATGGACATCGTCATAAAATAGTAAAATTTACAATACAAAATGGTAATTAGTAAAAGCTTAACACTAAAAACAAAAATGTATATACCTAACATATACTAAACGAAAAATGAGGTTACAATGGAATAAAAATATAAAAAAATAGGACAAAAATAATAAGACATCAACAATTATAATATATGTTATTGTTTTTTATTTAAAATTCGATGCTATATTAACATCTGTCAATAAAATGTTGAGCTTTGTTTTAAAAATATTGGTATTTGGAGAATCTTTAATGTTGGTCGGGAGATTATTAAAGAGTTTTGGCCCCAAACTTGTGACAAAAAGTTTAATTTATTAAATCTATTTGTAGATATCCCAAAATCATTTTCATTTATTGTATTATAATTGTGAAAGTGATTGTTTCTAATAAACAAATCCTGATTTTGGTGCACATAAGTGCACATTTGATAAATTACTATCGATGGTACCGTCATAACTTAGTATTTTCGAAAGTAAGGCACACACGAGGACGACTGTGATACCCCTGACATGCAAGAAATAAAGAAATACTCTCTGCGCAAGCACCGAGACACCCCAGAACTTAGCACGTGATTGTACTAAAGCATGGTATACTTCCAGAAGCTGTGGCTCATTTAAAACATTCTTAAGGTTTCGAATGACATAACAAGAAACACTTAATTTCGTACACAGTGAAGAACAGTGTTTTTCCCAGTGAAGAATATCATCCAAAACCAACATAAGAAATTTAACCGAAACTTCACGCTTTAATATATTATTTTTATATTTCAAATGAAATTGAGGATTATCTTTAGCTTGAGTCATATGGAAAATCATATAATGTGTTTTATTAAAATTTAAAAACATTTTGTTTAAGGTAAACCAATCATCCAACTCTTTGAGGGCTTTGTTTGCCGCAGATTCCATTGAAGGTTCCTGGTTAAATTTAACGGTGCTGAAATTATTATCGGCAAAAGCAATAATGCTGTTAAATACCGCTTCGATTAAAAGAGGATTAGTAAAAATCAAAATTAAAATGGGTCCTAATATGGAGCCTTGTGGAACTCCCATAGTGACATCTTATTGTTCAGATTTTTGCGGTTTTCCCGACTCATCAGTAATATCCATAAACTGCTTTCGATCTTGTAAAAAGGAACCAAACCATTTAAGCACCACACCATATACCTACTCCATACGATTTCATTCATTGCATGAAGAGTCTGTGATCAACACAATCAAACGCCCTGCTGATATCGCAAAAACTCCCAACAGGGCACTCGCCCATCTAAAGTCCCTCTACAACTTCAGACAAGTAAGCTAGAACTGCTGTCGTCGTGGATTTTTTTTGAAAGAAAGTCATGTTGTCTGGTAGAATGAATGTTATTTTTAGCAAGAAAATTAAGAAGTCGTACCAACATAGCATACTCAAATAATTTAGAAAAAGAAGAACTTAAAGCGATCGGTCGATAATTTTCGGCCAAATCAGGACCTCTCTTTTTAAAAACTAGAGTTATTTTTAAAGTTTTCAAACAGAAAGAAAAAATACCAGTTCTAAATGTTGAACAGCTTGAACAGATGTGTCGGAATATTATCAGGTCCAGACCATTTTTGGAACGAAGTTCCCTTTCGCGCGTTACGAACAGTTACGACTGACGCTAGGAGCTAGCCCAAAAAAATTCATACCAAAAGTTGTCACGACACTATGCACCGACACAATGCACCGACACACGCATGTTTCTCTCTCTCTCACAGACCAAAAAATAAATAACTCTCTCTCCCTCTCTCTCATAGATAGATATATTACAATTAAAAAGACACTATTTTAAATTAAAAGAAAATGTACATTAAAAAGAAAATACTGTAGAAAAAAACATAATTACCTATAATAGTATTATATTTTATTTCATCCTGTTTTTATAAATTAATAAATTCATAAACATTTTAAAAATAGTTCGTAACTTGACTACGTCAAATTACCTTAACTGTCAGTCACTGTCAAATATTTTAATTTTAAATTTTTTGTATTGAATTGTTAATTCCTGTTTTAAATTATAAAAAGTAATTTTAAAAAGATGTGTTATTTAAAGCTCTGGTATTGTATAAATGGACACTTTTGTTAAAAGAAACGAACTGTTAGGTAAGTAGAGATTTTATACAGACAATAATAAATGCTTATGTATGTATAAACACTCTGTTATGTTTACAAACTACTAATTCCTTCACTAATTAATCGAAAGGAACTTCGTTCCATCCGGGTGTCCCTTGACACCTCACACTTTTTTTTTTTTATTTTGGAATTCAGAATACCAAGAATTTCCTGTTCAGTAAAAGGTGCAACAGTCGTTTAGCTCTGTGTTGACAATGCTCCCTCCAAGGAACTCTCTTCTATGCACGATGAAGATCTATTTTTCGGTAGACCCTCCAACAACAGAGATGGGGCTTAAACAAAGAACCAATTTAAGTAATTGTCTACTTCTGCAGGTTGCTATAAAGTACTACCTGGTATTATCCTTAACTTTCAAGGGGCCTTTACAAGAGTTATATTTACCTTTAGAAACCTCATTTACAACAGACCACAACATTTTAGGAAAATTATCAGTATTTTGAATTTTATTTTGGTAATAAAGTCTTAGTATTAAAAACTAGAATTTTATGTTTTATACTTTCAGCACTGCATAAGTCACTCAGCCCCGAAAGTTCCCTTCTACGTCTATGTTGCGCTTTAAGATTAACTCACATATTATTGTGCGGGTTTTGATATTTAAAAAAACATGAATTGACAAATCAAAATAGAATTATTCAAATGAAAGATGAAATATTAAAATAGCATATAAATTTTGATTCCTCTTGCGAGTTATAGGTGTAGCTTTCAAAACTCTTTAACCAACCCTAAAAATATGGGTTTTATTATTTATATAAGGAAGAAAATACTTTTACGGAGACAATTTTAGGCAAATAAGAAAAAATAAAAATTAGTGTCATAACATTACTTACTTACCTTCTGAAATAATAAAAAGTATAAGACCGAGAATAGTCCATTGCGGTACACCACAGTATTCTATTATTTTGTTACTACAAAAACTCGTTACATGCCGTCAAAGCTCTCTGTCCGCATTTCGTCTGCATCGTTGTCGCTCACCAGCAGCGTTGCCAACCTAAAATTTATGAAATCGATATATTTAAAAAACTCTTTATTTAATAAAAATGGTAAGTTTAAATTAAGTTAAACCAGTTCTCACAAAACTCAACAAAAAACGTCGGCAAACGGGAACAAAATGTATTACAAAGAACGTAAAAGGTGGCGCGCAGAATGATCCTTCTATTCTTATATCTATGCATAAAATAAAACTGTAGGAATGTATATTTTTGTGCGCGCATCACATAAAAACTACTTATCCTATTCGAATGCGGTTTTCAAACTTAATATCTGGTGTATAAAACTTTCTCCCCCACCCCCTTAACGGGGTGAGGAAAGCAATTTTTATACAAAAATCAACACGTCACGCGAACGACGTCGCGGGTACATCGAAATAGAACTCAAAAATGTTGTTAATTTTTTTTTTGTCTGTCTGTATGTTTGTGCGCGCATCACATGAAAACTATTGATCCGATTCGAATGCGGTTTTCACAGATGTATTTGTCTTCTTTCAACTTAAAATCTGGTGTATAAAAATTCCTCTCCCATTCCTTAAATGGTAAGAAATTTTTATACAACAATTACACGCCACGCGAACGACGTTGCGAGTACAACTAGTTCTACTATATGGTGCTTATATACGTTTTCAATTGAAGCTAAATTCAATCCATTATGAACGTTTATTTTCTTAATATCTTAAAGTTTTATAACTGCACAGTCGTATTAGTAAAGTACAAACAGTATAGCAAAAAGTTTGTTCTTCTAATTATCTTTTATATATTTCTTTTATTTTTTTGTAAAAATTCCATGTTAACGCTCCTAAAAATGCCCTAAAGGTAGCTACTCAATTATGGTAAAAATTATCGGTAATCTTTCTGTCGCCAAACCAAAATTACAACTTGCGGATTATTTAATAGCAATATTTAATTTTTGAGTGAATAGAGAACTGAAATTTGCATTTCTTTGAATGAGAACTTATTCTTTTGTTGAAATTTTAAAATTGCTGGTCCATTTGCAAGGTTTTAGAAAAAATGAGTTGTAGATGTGAATGTTTTTATATAATTTTTTAAAGGATTGACAATTCAATTGTGGTTATTTCAGTGTTTATGAATACAGGGCGGAATTTCAAGACGTAACGTAATTTCTAAAAAATAATTATGTGGTTGCAGATATACATATGGTAAAAATATGTAAGAATTTTATATGCTTCTGGTTAAAAAAATTATCATTTCATTTTATGATATCCTAGTATATTTACTTTAAAAATACATCGACTTCTCTTCGGTATTATTTATCAAAATTATTTTCCAATACAAATAAACAGAAAACTCGTAGTTTATCATAATTAAACTCATAAGAACGTAGTACCTTAAATTACTTCAGAAATGCCATTAAAACAATTCTAGAATAGATAAAACTGTCCTAAGATAAGGAAAAGCTATCCTAGATAAGGATGCGACATTTTCTCGAATAATTAGCTGATAAGAAATATAAAGAGCGACTCGTTTTTCCCATATAACTTCCGTTTATTATCAGAAAATATGCAAAAATATGAAAAGGGAACTTTACTGATAATAAAATAACATGTTTTAAATTTAAAATCATTTTTTTACGTGTGTTGTGTTGGAAAAATAACAAAGGCGTATCAAAATTCTATACTTATATATTTTTTCTTTAATAGGATATTTAATAAACAGTAAATTTCAACAATCCATTTATACCAAAGAAAACACAAAGTCCGTACCACACAGTATATTTATTGTAAAATGAAATTTATTGACAACTAGTTTCGACCGTAACGGTCATCATCAGGTCTGTAAAAATATGGAACGATAGAAAGGTAATAATAAAATAAGGTTTAAATATCTTACCAAATGTAAAACAAAAGTAATCAAAATTAATTATATAAAACATTATTGGAATGAGACGAAAAGGTTCTTATGTAATCAACACAAAATGTCCATCGGTGGTAGACTAAAGTGTGTAGTGGGAAAGTAAAGAGGTAAAATAGACTAAATAAGCCAAATTGGTACGAAAAATTCTATGTTAAGAACATTACTATAGTAGTAATGTAAAAATTAAACTGAACACAATAACAAATAATCATAAAAAGGAAAATACTTGCAGCAACCAAGGTTAATAAAGGTGACTAAAGATCCCAAAAATATTTGTTGTTAGGTGGACTAAAGTCAAAATGAAGTAACCCCAAAGAGGGACTTCGAAAGAAAGTCATTAAAGAGATTAAAAGGAAGATGTTTGGTATGTGAACCAAGGTGATTAACAGTAAATGAGTTCTTGTATAATGACCGTAGGTGAAAGGTACTTAGGCTTTTATGTGGAAGTAGATGTAGTTCAACAAAATGCGGAGAATAAGTCCACAGACCTGATGATGACCGTTACGGTCGAAACTAGTTGTCAATAAATTTCATTTTACAATAAATATACTGTGTGGTACGGACTTTGTGTTTTCTTTGGTATTACCATACGACCACATTTGAGAAATGGATGATCTCCTCTTACTAATCCATTTATGTTTCTTACAAGTTAATATATTTTTATTTTTGTTTCTCTTATACTCTTTTCCGTTTCTTTTTTTATTGGAACGAAGTTCCCTTTCGGGCGTTACGAACAGTTACGACTGACGTTAGGAGCTAGCCAAAAAAAATTCATACCAAAAGTTGTCACGACACGATGACACGACACACGCATGTTTCTCTCTCTCTCAGAGACCAAAAAATAAATAACTCTCTCTCCCTCTCTCTCATAGATAGATATATTACAATGGATACAAAAGTGTGACGTCAGCTATGGGAGGAGCTTAAAAATCTTTCCAAACAAAAAATATTTGCATTGAAAAAGCCATAAAAGATTTTTCTATTACTTGTAGTTGTTTCTAATCAAAAATCTTAGCGTTTTCCGGACACTTTTCATACGACCTATTGTATCCAATTTGTGATAGTGAATAAACATTGAAAGTTAGTGTAAGTGTTCAAATTTTATATGCATTTTAGTGGAATTGAGGTTATGTTTTGTTTACAAGTTTATAAATTTTATTATGGTAATCTTGTAATTAATTATGTATTCTTTAACTATTAAATAGTATTCTGTTGCAGTAAAAATGGTGATGTGTTTCGTCCCCAATTGCAAACATTATAGCGAGCAGAAAAACTGCAATTTTTTTACTTTTCCCAGAAATGATGTGGAAAGGAAGGAGTGGATTAGTCTTATCAAGTATATACATATTTCGATGTTATAAATAAAATAATATATATTTAAAGATGTTATAAACAAACAGGACAATATATTACTGTATCTATGTTTTGGCTTTTTTGTTTGTGGGTTTCCTTTAGTATGTTATTTTTTTAATTTTAAGTTTATACAAGTTTTTGTAGATAATAAATAATAAAATAATAGAAAATAATAACAATAAAATATCCTGACATTTGTGGCTCCCCACAAATTTTGGATATTGCTGATGGAGTTAGGTAAGTGGAGATTTTATACAGACAATAATAAAGGCTTATGTATGTATAAACAATCTATTGTGTTTACAAATTACAATTCCTTCTCTAATTAATCGAAAGGAACTTCGTTCCATCCGGGTGTCCCTTGATACCTCTCACCTTTTTTCTTTTTCTTCATCAAAAATTGGTTTCGAATTATAAACATGAGCTCCTTTCTTAAATTTTATGAATTTTAATCAGACTAAGTAATGGCTCTTTACTAAGATTGTCTTTTTTGTTTTGCATTTACCCATAAACCCAAAAAATATTTGGACATTAAGTACTTTATTGCTTTTCAAAATATGTATGTCCCACCAAGATCCATACACGTTAAAACCAATTGATAAAACAGTTATTCCAGTCTTCAGTTGTCACTTGCAAAATCGCGCGGATGGTCTAACAATTAGATGTTTGGAAGCTCCAAAAATCGATTGACTCTTGGGCAGTGTGACCACTTGCATTGTACTATTGTAGGATGATTCGCCGTTGTGTGTTGCTATGTCCGAGTTTCGCGATAACTTCTGGTAAACAAACTTTTATATGTTATTTGGAAGTAACTATTTTTCGATCTTCTAAAACAATAGTTCCCATATGACCAGATTTTGACACAAAAGTTGCGACCATTTTCTTTGACACACTAAAACAGGTCACTTTTGTTGGTTTTTGTTCACCGTGAAACACCCACACAACGAATTGGCGTATATTTTCTGGTTCGTAGGAGAAAATCTACTATTCATCCCCACTGACAATTACTATAAGCGTTTCTTGAGCTTCCTTAGTTAACCTGTTTTAATGTTTTTCAACACCAATTGACGCGAACCGTTTTTTGCTCTTCTGTGAGCAAATGAGGGATTCAACAGGAAACTTAGTAACACCCAATTCTTCATGTAGGATCTTTTGGATCCAGGTCTTTGATATGCCCAAAGATGTCTTTATCTCCCGCTATGTTACACGGCAGTTATCCTAAATTAGCTGACGAACCTCATCAATGTTTTGCTGTGTGACTGCTGTTATGGGAGGACCTAGCCTGGATTCTTCGCTGACGCTGGAGCGGCCAAGTTAAAATTCGAAATACCAGCGAGAAATAGCTGACTGGTGTGGTGCTTTATTCCCAAACACAGAAACCATTTCAGCGAGACATTGCTGTTGGGATAATCCTCTCCGCAAATTGTAAAAAATTATTGCTCGATAATGTTCTCGACTAAGTTACATTTTTCGACCGAATTGCTTATTTTAAAAATTTACTGTACCTACACGACTTGTTGTATCACAATGAAACTCTGGATTTAGATTGAGGTTAAATTTGTGTCTGAAGGTTCTATTGATGGCGCCTTCTAAGCGGCTATATGCAAAACCATCCTATGAACACATAGATCCAGCCCAGTTATTAGTTTGTATTAGACGAAAGAGGAAATTCCACTGTTTCGCAGGAGTAAATATGTTAGCATCTCATATGCAGCCTCAGTTTTAGCAAATTGAATGAATACCATTTTTGACATTGTATTTTATGAATGTTTTGATCCTGAAGTAACAAAAATCGTATTCAATCGATTACCTGTTTACTACCACAGCGAATACTCTTATCAGATTTTCTTCTGTATCTTTCATACTTGTTTAACCCCAAGTTTGTGCTCTTTCTTCACATAGAACAATAATTTCACAAAATACTTAATAAAGAGAGCAATAGTTACAAAATATACTCCAACGCTTCAAAAAACGAAAACCAAATATGAGCAGCTATTTACTGAGATATCTACACATTAACCTTCACAATTACCAGCAGTTATAACATTATTTTTTTGTGAAAATTGTTGGCATTCTAAAAACTTGAAAACTTTAACAAAATTAAACAGACAAACACCTATATAATAACTTGACCCATTGATATCAATCATACAACAAATTTATAGTAATTATTTTATCCTGCTTTTTATTTGTGAATATTATCATCCAATATTTATTTTTTCGCAGCTGACATTACGTTTAATTCAATGCTGGGGGCATTTCGTCACAGATTCTTAGATTCTCTCTAATTCACTTTGGAAGGTGAAAAAAAAGCAGTAAGACATTCTATTGACTAGCAAAATAATCAAAAAGATTATGATTGGGTTAAAAAATATAAGAGCTGGACTACTGAAGATTGAAGAAAAGTGTTGTTCTCAAATAAGAGCAACTTTTTGGTACAAGGACAACGGTCTCGTTTCGTCAGAAAAAGGACCAATGAAGAACTTATGCCGGCTCATATTAATCAAAAAGTTAAACATCTTTTCAAGAAGATGTTTTGGTGCTGCTGATAAAGGTGCCAGATCCCTCGATGCCCATCGAAGGCATAATGAATTCTTAAAATTACAAAGACTTGTTGAAAAGGAGATTAGAAGTAAAGCTGAGGAAAGTTAGTGCTAATGATCAACCATTTTTTTCAATACCATGCCTTGAATGGCCAGACAACTCACTGGATTGAATTTGTTATACTATTTTCACTGTTCACACTAATTTGCACAACCACTTTATATTAATGGGTTCTTTTTCTGTAGATGCGATTAAAAAGTGAAGTAAACACTAATCCGCTCTTTTTTTGTCGCACTGAAAACGGCTCCAGTTGTTACTGAAAGAACATACTATAAAGATTGTGTAATTCAAGATCTACGCCATCAATCTGACAACTTAACACACCTCTGTCATCGATTGATCGAGAATTGTCAGAATATTCCAACTTCTAGTATGTTTGATAACCTTTTAAAACAACTGAAAAATATTTATATTTAGGGACGATCGACGAAAAGTTCAGCATTTTTTTGGATGTTTGATAATATAATTGGCAAGTTAAATAAAAGGGAATAAATCAAAGTATAACTACTTTCTGCAAAAATAAACATTATTGACACTAAAATATATAAATTTTTCCTATTTATTAGCATCCTAAATATAACAATTAAATACTTAAAACAAATCAAGCTAAAATGCAAAAAGGTTAATAAAAAATAGTTAAATCTCTTATTTAAAGTTGTGTAGTTTAAATATTTACAAAAATATGTTTACTATCCACGCCGCTGTATGGTTTTCTTGTTTTCTTCGACAGATCCATTATTTCGGTATTGTTTGGTTAATTTACACCAATTGCTCTTTATACTATATCTCGGTAGCATAAAAAGCTACTTACTTTTTATAGTTAATTCGTTCTTCTACTTTCTTGTTGGACGAAGAAATAGATCATCACCATAAGCTACTGTGTACCTGTCCTTATTTTCAATGAGACTGTTTAGGACCAAGTTTCATGGTAGTAGTGATAAAATCATACCCTCGTTACATTGCCCTTATTTTGACATCATTAAGAGTTACACGCATTAGAAGCCCTCTGAGTACTTACTGGAATTTGTATCCTTTATTACCTCTAGATTAAAACTCCGCATAATTATTTTAAGTTTAGTTACACAGAAAAATTGTTGAGAAAGAGGTGATATCCTCATTACTGAGAACATAATTATTATGAAGTAATTTCTGAGGGACTTTGAAAAAATAATTGAAAAATGAAAGGCTCCACTTTTAAACTAAGAGATAAATCGTTTTAATCTTCAATTTAACCATTTAACAAACAGTTTTCTGTTAATCTGTATTTGCTTTAAAGGAAACTTTTCGCCTACTTATACAAGTATGGCACAAATATAGCTAAAAACAATGTGTTTATCTCAGATAGCAGTCACTACTAGCCTAAATAAAAAAATTGATATAAATATTAGTAGAAAAATGCCATGAGAACTGCTTTAAGTGTTAACACATTTTGAGGTGGACCAATAGCCAAAAAAAAACTGTATAAAAAACATTTTATTTGGTACACAAAAGCCTTTAATGATATCAGCTTCAAAAGATTTACTTAATAATAATCACTGGACCAGTTCAAAAACAGTTCTAATAAAAAAAAAAACAGTCAAGAGTTACATGCAATTTAAAATTGAATTGGTAACGGAAAATTGCCGGTTACGGGCCCCATCGCTACATGATGAGTTCTTTTAAGAACTCCACCAAAAGGATACATAACAGTCACATATATGCGTCTTTGGTATGATGGCCAAAAATAAAACAAAAAAATGACATCACCCAGCAAAGCAAGGTTAAAAGGCTTGCTTGCCTTGGTATAACTGGAGCACTAAAAGGTATTACAACCATATCAATTCAAATGCTATTAGACCTTTTTCCTCTTCACAGAATTTTGAAGGCGGAGGCAACGATGGGCTTCTAAAAGTTACAAGAAAAGCTGAGCAACTTTTCTGTTAAAACAAGAAATTGGAGAAGTCATCCAGGAAATGAAATAAAACCAATGATTTCTAAATACCTGCCTAATAAAACATTCCAGATAAAAATATATACGAGTACTCAACCCAAGCTTCAGCAGTACCCTATGAATAGATAGTCAGACGACTATTGACGCTTTAAAGACTCCTAAAGTTGTCTACAGATTATTACCCAAATACCGAGTAAAACTCATATCCCGGAGGAACATAACAGTATTAAACTGGTTTTAGTGACAGGACATCAAAAAAAAATGGCAACCAGAGTAATCAACTTGCAAGAAAACGATCACCTACAAAATTCTACGATCCAGATCCAGCTCTTAAAAAAAAGAGCTAAAAGGCTACGTAAAACCAGCAGAAATCAGCGACGAGTCATTCCAGGATTCCTTACATGCCATGCACCGGTCAAAGGTCACCCGCAAATCATGGGACTGTTTAATAGATACCCAAAATTTCATAGTGCCTCCAAAACATATGACATCCATCCTTTAGATCCGTACAAACTAGAAGAAGAAGGGACCAAGATCTTAGAGTGGGTAACATGATCCAATAAAAGAAGTACATTAAGCCTAATTAGGCTGTAATATAACCAGCCAAATAGCTTTCATCTTAAAAAAAATAAGACACATCTCTTGTGATAGTTTGTTACCATTTTCTCTAAGAATTAACGATTTTTGACTACAATTCCTCATTGTGTCGTCAACTAATTTAAAGAAGTAGCACATGTGATACTATTGTTGAATTTTTGATCTACTTGAAGTAAATTCCAATGACCTTACTAAAGCTAGAAATTGATTTTAACTGTTTAATTTTTAGCTTGGCTTTCAAACTAATATTTCGTACAATCATGATTAAAGAATGGAATGAGGAAATAAACAATCCATTTAATATAAAAATTTAAAATAATATTGTGTATAATATTTTTTTAGACAAAAATATAACTGTAATACTTTTAAATGTATACGCCTTTGATCAATAGTGATAAAGTTAAATTCTTATTTATCTGTTGTCTTTGCGATGTTATTTCATTTTGTACATGTTTTGCATAAAACTTACTTCATTCTTATTTTCTTTATATTGATATGTATTTATTTATTTATGTCAACCTGTAGGTACATATAGCAATTATTGACCTACGTTTAAAATTTCTTCATTATATATCTATATGATACATTTCAAATAAACTGTTTATAAAAATAGTTGTACGTATGTATGTGCGTAATCAGGTGTGACAGATACACTTGCGACCTATTGCTGCTCCCTTTTTTTGTTAAATTTCTGATGTTTTCTCAGACTTATAGCAGCTCTTATAGTCCTATCTTTCTTAGAAAATTTCGGATATCATTCTCTTCTATTTCGTATGACCCTAGGTATCTGACCCTAGATTTACGTAATGCAATGCATTCTGAGAGTATGTGTATTGAGGTTTCAACCTCTTCCTCACAGAATCGCACTTTGCTTATCTATCAATCCTAGTTTTATCACAAGTTCTCTTAATCGGCATTATTTGCCGGTTAATATTCCAGATATAATACGGAGGTTGTTTTTACTGAGGTTTAGACAGCTGAAAGATCTCCTCTGTTTATAGTTTTGCAGGAGCGTCATGGTTGTCTTGGTATTGCTGGATCGTTCTACTATTTGTCTTCTTCTCTAACAACTTCTTTCCTTAGTTTTTCTGAGAGTGTACTACTGATGATACCACAAGATGGTTCTGGTCCCAAATATGGGGTTTCAGCTTCGTTTTTTTGCAGGATTATTTACTGTTTTGTTTCCTTCTATTGCTATTTGTTCCGGAACCCATAAAAGGGTAACATTGTTATTTTGTACTAGTTCCCAAACCATCTTTGAACTAATTGTGTGTGAGTTCAGTGCTTTGATGGCTGATATTTATCTGTGTACCTATTGCTATTGTAATTTCAGAAATTGTACCGTTACCTCCTTTAGTGCTACTGGTCAATAATTCAGCAACTTGGCACTTTTTTCCTAGAAAAAGTAAATATTCTGACATAATCATCAAAGCTTTACGCTCCCAAGAAAGCTATAGCTTTTCCCTTAAAAATCCTTTATATGTGGGGAATCAACCGAATCCATTCTTCGTTTTGCAATTGCTGATTTGATTTTGCGTTTTTAACTATGTTTCTTTACTCTCTTATATGTTTATTTTTCGTTTCGATCTTTTTTAGATTTACCTTTCTAAAGTCTTCTTCTGCTTGGTCCTTCCATCTTATCTTCGGTCTGCCTCTAGTGGAATCCATTTCATTAATAGTCGTTAATATAGGGCCAGTTTTCACTAATTTTACATATCTTTTATTTAATTTTCAAAAGACAATCCTCCAATATCGGTAAATGCCTACCTAATTGTTTTGCCAATAACAATTGTTATCTAATAATCATAGGAGTGGATTAGCTAAAAGTACATTTAAAACCCTTTAAAACAAATGATTTTATCACCTTATTACCTGACCAGTAACCCTTATTATCTCTTAATCCTAGTACTGAATTTCTCATTAATTTAGGTACAAGTAATAATCGATCCAACTTCGTGGAAATAAACTATCTTAACAGCTATACCTCGATATGCAATTGCATGTCACTGACGTCATTGTGACGTAAATGCAGGTGTAACCAATGTGAGGTTCGAATGAATACTAGTTGCCATGTTTAACTTAGAGAAACTTACTATCAATGTCTTATTAACGAAAAACAATAAGAGATACTTGTAAGAAAATGGTAACACTGAAGATTATAATGAACTACGCTAGCACCGCTTGCCATATAATGCTTATATATTTTACTTATATCCGTTATATGTTTTAATGAAATTGTTATAAGGAAATATTTAACACTAGGTGTACCCGCGACGTCGTTCGCGTGGCGTTGAAATTGTTGTATAAAAATTTCTTCCCTCACACCGTTAAAGGGGAAGAGAAATTTTTATACACCGGATGTTAAGTTAAAAGAAGACAAATACATCTGTGAAAACCGCATTCGAATCGGATCAGTAGTTTTCATGTGATACGCGCACAAACATAGGTATATATAGACAGACAGGCGTACAACAAAAAATCTAACTACATTTTTGGGTTCTATATCGATGTATCCACGACGTCGTTCGCGTGACGTATAGATTGTTGTATAAAAATTTCTCCCTCCACACCGTAAAAGTGGTTTTCCCAACATTTCCCTTCACTGCTCTGCTCCTATTGATTGTAGCGTGATGTAAAGTATCCTATAACCAGCTCAGGAGTATGAAAAGTAATTGTACCAAGTTTCGTTAAAATCCGTCGAGTAGTTTTTGTTTCTATAACGGTTATACAGACAGATAGACAAAAAATTTACTGATTTTATTTTTGGCATCAATATCGATCTGTAATCACCCCCTGATAGTTATTTTGGAAATATATTTCATGTACAGAATTGACCTCTTCACAGATTTATTATAAGTTATATAAGTATAGATACATTATTAACGGTAGATATCACACATTCGATTTGATCGGTTTGTGCTACTGTGCATATTGCCTAAAATATCACTTAATTGGTAAAATGGAGTAACTTCTCCCATTTTCCCAACATTTTCACTGCTCTGCTCCTATTGATTGTAGCGTGATGTAAAGTATCCTATAACCAGCTCAGGAGTATGAAAAATAATTGTACCAAGTTTCGTTAAAATCCGTCGAGTGGTTTTTGTTTCTATAGCGGTTATACAGACAGACAGACAGACAGACAGACAGAAAGACAGAGAGACAGACAAAATTTTTACTGATTGCATTTTTAGCATCAGTATCGATCCCTAATCACCCCTTGATAGTTATTTTGGAAATATATTTCATGTACAGAATTGACCTCTCTACAGATTTATTATAAGTATAGATTATCTTTATTACTTAAGCAAACTAATACCTACGTAATACACCATTAGAGCAAATATCTTGTTAAAAAAAACGAATAAACGCCTCTGTAGCATTTATTTATGTTAATTCTTTGTCAAATGTTACGAGCTTTACGAAATGGAGAACAAAAGGAAGGAAAGTAATTAGTTCAGTCATGCTTTCGATGGTTAAAATCTTCTTCTCTTTGAAAAACAAGAACATGATCTGCCACTCTTTCATTTCCTTTTCCTTCGAACCCTCACATCCGCTCTAACGGCGACAATGCCCCTTTTTCAATAATTATTTAGATGAGTTAACTTTACAATTTAAACAAAATTACTGTGTAACTGCAAGTGCTGATAAGCAATTATTTTATATTTTTAATAAAACTCTGATTTTCGTTTTTATAATGTTTGTGTTTTTCAAAATTGGTAGTTTCTTATATTTTTGTGTATATTTCAGATTTATTTTATTTTAGAACAGTATTTTTGTTTAAATTACACCTTTATGTTTTCAATGTTAAATTTTTTTTTTAATTTTTGTTTTCAAGATATTCTTTTACTTAATTACTTATTAGAATAATTTGTTTAAATTTTTACTTTGGAAATTTCAGTTTTTTGTGACTGGTTACAAATTTTTCATATTTTTTTTAAATTGGAATATTTTTTTAATTATATTAAAAGTTTAAATTTTTTTTAGTATTTTATTACACTTTCCTTTTTTTTGTTATTTTTTTTATACTGTTATTTTTTTGTCTGACTTTTTTGACATTTTTCTTTGCTAATATTTTTTTTAATTTTTTGGGTTTCTAAAAAATAATGATGGTTTTGTCTATATTTTTTAATATTAATATTAAGTTTTTCAAGTTTCAATGTTTTGATTTTTTCTCATTTATTTTACACTAGCTGACCCGGCGGACTTCGTACCGCATAAAACTGATGTCTTTTTTGTTTTTTTTTTAAATTTCTCAGATTTTATTTTTTTTTCAATTATTTTATTTTATTTTATCGTTTTTATCATATTTTCTCGTAAGTTATCAGGTGTATACTATTTTTTTAATATATTTTGTAATTTATCGATTAAATATATTAGGTAGCATATTATTTAATTTAGCAAGCATTTGTTAAAATATGTGAGATATAAACTGCACCACCTTCCGGTGGCGTCATAAACCATAAGTAAGATTTGCTCATTTGAATATATGTGATAATAACTGCTCCACCTTACGCTGGCATCATAGTACTTTATTACGTCGTAATTGCTAGTTTAAATATATAAGATATAAACTGCGTTACCTTACAGTGGCCTACTCAGGGTTGGAACTTCATTACTGAACCGCTAGATGGCGTTGAATTTTTTGACAAAAATTATTTTTTTAATAAAAAGTATCCTATGTTACTTCTAATACCTCCAAGAATATGTGTACAAAGTTTCATGATGATCGGTTGAGCAGTTTTTGCGTGAAAGCGTAACAAACAAACTTACATTCACATTTATAATATTAGTAGGGATAGGGATTTACGCAATATTTCAATAACTTCTAAATTGTTTTAATTTTTTATTTATTCGAATAATGTTTTTTGTTCTCTTTTAAATTTTTTTTTGGACCTTGTTTTTACGTTTTTTTTCTTGCTTTTAAATTTTTTGATATATTTCTCGATTTTAGATTTTCTTCTATTTTTATTTTATTTTATTTATTTTTTCCAAGATTTTTTTTCTTTTTAGTTTTTCTCATTTAACTTATTTTTCTATTTTCCTATTTTTAGCATTTTTGTGATTCAATTTTCAACTTTTTTTTTTAAATTTGGATTGGCAGACATATTTAAATGTTTTTAGAACCGGCTTATTTTTTAAAATTTTTATTCTTTTTTGTATTTATGTAAAATCAATAATAAAAAAATAGATAAAAACGGAAAAATGTGAAAATATTTGGAAAAAAAATGAAAAAACAATATAAAAATTAAAAAAAAAAATCAGCTAAAATCAAAGAAGAGTTTAAATTATTTTTTTAGAATTAATGTAATATTTTTACATTTATTCGAATATTTTTTATTTTTTCTATAATTTTTCCCATTTGATATCCTTTAAATAATCGTTTTTTACAATTTGTTATTTGGACTATGTTTAATATTTTTTTTTAACAAAAAAAGTGCTTTAGTACTGAATTCAGTACTGAATGTAAGAAAACATTCTGAATGTACCGTAACGGCAATACTGTACGTGATATTTCTTTTTCTTTTATATTAAACAAAATAAGAGGAGTAGGGGAAGATATAGAAAAAAAAACAATTCCCACAAAAGTTACGTTAAACGAACAAAAATATCCGTTAAACTATTTTCCTTTAGAAATAACACTAGGGTATAATATATTAACAAAACTACTTTTTAGAATACGTTAACCTAATTTAAGCAGCCCTGGTCCATCAAAGTCTGACCAATGGTCCCTTTAGGTATCCTTTGGATCCTTAAAAAAATGAACACCGGACCTATTTTGTACTGGACAACGGTTCTTTACCTTAAAAAGGTCCTTCTACCTCTTTTATATTATTAAAACTAATCCAGTGCACATTAAAATTAGATCAAATATCGTAAAGGTCAAAGGGTGGCCAGTGTAGGCAGGTAAAGTGGGCAGGTAAAAAACTTTTAAATTCATTTCCTTACCTGGCGACTGGATGACCATCCATGAGAAAGTAGCCAAAGGATACTTTGAAATGTTCAGGTAAATGAAGAAATGCTTGTGAACTAATTTTTATTTGAATTGATTAGACCGTTAACTGACCCTTTACTTGAGGATACTTTTACGCCTTGAACGTAAGCTTGTGACCGTTGAAAGAGTCGAATATTGAATAGAAAATTTTACATATTATGTTTTTTTGGGACAATGGTTCAGGTATACAAAAAAATATTTTATACAATAATTCGTATAAACTGTGATCCAAACATATATACTCTATAACCCGCTTGGATTAAAATTCGCATATTTTTTTAACGAACTAATTTTCAATGAAATTTATGTTTTCCTGTATCTTTTAACGACTTGTCACCACACAGGAACTCCATTAATTTAACGTAAAAATTTAACAAAAACTCATCCATATTCAAAGCACATTAAGAGACAAAGGAAAGGACGAAATAAATCCTCAATTTTCGTCAAAGTCTTCCTCGATTCGTTCCATTATTTAAAGATGAAATCTCGGGTCAAAAGATTAAAGATCAGGTAGCTAAACGTCTGTTTTTTATGTGAAAAGAAAGAGAAATATCGGTTTTAATTATAATTGGTAATTAGAAAAACAATGGGATTGTTAATGTTATAGTGTTACTGTTTGTCATCAACTTTATTATTTTATGTTTAAATGCACGAGAAACTGATTTGTTGCATTATTTATAAGAGATGGATAATTGTCACTGTTTTGCTTTTATCAATTTGATCGAATTTTTGAATAATATAATATTATATTTGTTTTCTTTTTATAAATTAAAAACTTGTTACTCTAGCGCATATATAGGATGTTTCAAAAAGTCGTTCTTTTCTGAAATACATGTTGTTAAAAAATATTTTTATTAAGTTTTTTATTACCTCTATACATACAAAACAATAATGACGATAATGTATCCAACCGAAACTATTAGCATGAAAAGAAAGCAAGAGGAAGACCTAATAATACTGGAAAAGAAAATATTATGAGCAATATTAGGACCAATAACAATAAATGGTAATGAATTTAGAGAAAGAAGGAACTATAAGATAATTAAGAAAATTAAAGAAGATATAGTGACGAAAATAAAGTAACAAAGAGCAAAATGGTTAGGACATATATGGCGATCAGCACCAACTACGTCAGTATACTCAATATTGGATTGGACACCAGCTGGAAAAAGAAGACGAGAAAGGCAAAGTTCGACATACTTACAAGAAGCATCATATGATCTGAATAGGGCGGACGTACGGAAATGGAAAGAAAAAACAGGGACAGGAAGAAAAAAACAGGAGACAAGAAATTGTGCAGAGAAATAACTGAAAACATTAAACAAAGAAAAGAGAGGTTAATTCCCCTGCGGTGTTTAGCCACTCTGTATATGTTATCTCCATAAGCCTGAATAAATATTTCTTTCAAATCTTGGACACATAAGTTATAAGAGCAGCTTATTAATTATTTCCAGTGTCGTCCGTGTGATCAACCCATAAAAAGTTTTTAGGCAAAAATTTTATTATTATTAGTCAAACTTATTTTTTGACTTTACCTTTTAACACAAATGTGTTTTCTTTTTTTGTCAGTCTGTCTGAGAATGCAGAATCGATGCAAAAATCATTGGTTAATAAAAGTGTGTAAGATTCTGAGCAACAAAAACAGCAAATTTTTCAACATTTTCTCGTCGAGATTAGAGATTCTCGTCCCTTTACAAGTTGGAACGCCACAAAATCTAGTTCATTTGTACGATTAATTAATATCTTTATCATATGTAAAACCAGTACTGATAAAGATATTGTATATCGAAACATATGGTATGTAAGTTTTGTAAAATCAAGTGAATATAGAAAAGTACTCGTGTGATTTAATCGTTAAAATGAACATCAAGTAAGACTAGTACCTAAGAGCCACTTCCATTTAATAGTTCATTTGTGTTTAACCTCTTTAAAATACAAGTTACATACTACCAAATTTATTTCAAGAGGTCCATCTAAGTTGCTGAAAAAATACTAGATTGAATAAGTTTCGGCTATTTTGAAAGAAATAAGGAGTTAATTTAGCAAAAGAATATATTGAGACATTTCGTCTTGATTCTGGTTTTTGGAAGAAAAACCATTCCCAAAAAAATGTTTACCATTACATATGAGGGATTATGAAGACTTCCCTTAAAGGGATAAGAAAATAATTAATTCTTCAATTAACATATTCATTTTTATTTTGATAAAAGATAAGTTTTCATTATATTTTATTTAAAAAAAAATCGTTTTTGAGCTGCTAAAATTTTGTTAAAAATCATTTAAAATGGGTGTCTAAATATAATGTGTGGAGTTTACACTTTGAGTCCCTTAATTATATCTTAAATGTATCAATGGTTTTTGGGCTGTTAGGCCGGCGTCGATTGTCATGTTGACTTGACGTTTCGCCAACACGAGCGGTTGGCATCTTCAGAAGTTGCTTTCTGGTTGACAGTCTGCGCAGACCGCTCGTGTTGGCGAAACGTCAAGTCAACATGACAATCGACGCCGGCCTAACAGCCCAAAAACCATTGGTACATTAGACAATGGCCGCGAAAGCCTTTCACAGTTTAAATCTTAAATGTTTGGCGGAGACTGGTAATACTCTTAAAAGGGAACACACGACGTAATTGAGTTAGCAAGGGAAATAAAACCTTTTTGGTGTCAAAATTTGTGACGCAGGTGGACCTCTTCGAATAAATTTGGAAGTAATTCAAAGAGGTTGAACACAAGTTAACCAGATTGTTTGGCGTACCAACTACTGTTGCCGGGTCGAAATATGACGATTTCTAGTGAAATCCAAAAATGCTCATTGCATGAAAAATTGATGTGCTGGATCTGATATTTTGTTTGTTTTAATTAGACTGTTTTTTTTTTAAGATAGGTTTATATTACTTCTTTGATTGGTTCATGTCACCCACTCCATTTTGGTACTCTCTACTAATTTTTTTTGGTCCAAAGAAAGGGTTCCATATCTTTATGGAGGCAATCTAACATCTCCAAAACTTCATTGTGGCCTGTGATCCAGCCCCTCGCAATTTTACAGTAAGTTTTTAACTGTTTCAGTTTTCCTGTCGGATAACCTGCTGTTTGGATGTCCATTAAACAGTCCTAAGTATGCAGGTGTCCCTTGACCGGAGCATGACCAGATTGGAAGTGCTATCTATGAATCTATACTCGATCCGTTCAAAAGATGAAATTCAAGGACGCGTGATCAGTGACTGGCAGGCGTAATCGTACGATGCCACGCCTTCTAAACTGAAATAACGAAGCACAGTTTACACTGTACTCATACCAGAGATAATATAAACTGTAGGCATAGAGGGTGGGTACTTTTTTGTTGAGTGGTGTAAATCGGACTTGTGACGTTGGTTGGGAAGAATAATATTCAAAGAGTGCGTGCCGTTCACGTGATCATTCCGTCTTTTGAACGGCTCGACTATAGACTTTTGTTCGGTTGCGGACCGTACTTTTTGAGTCTCTGGAACGTGGAATATTGTGGCTGATCCTTTTCTTACAATTTTATTAGCCTGCTCCTTGCCGTGTATTTCTCTCGGTCTTATAGTACCCAAATTAGACTGTTAGTATATGTCAGAAATAAATTAAATAAATTTCAATTTAGTTGAAATCAAGTTGACTAGTCCCATATTCCTCTTTTTAATTACCTATTATTTTTTTTTGTTATCTCGTAGTACCATACTTTTTTCTTCAATTATGTACGTCACGAAATTATCTAAAATAATTAATGTTATCCACATTTTTTCTATCCATACCGCAATTATACTAAAAATTTACTTAACAAACATAATTATTTAGTCTAGAATTTCAAACAAATTGACAAGATGAAATTACATACTATCGTGTATACATTTCAATCGTTAAATATTTTTAAAATTATGACCGAGGTTCTAATAAACTATAGCGAAAATGAAATCATATTAAATAAACAATTAATAAATAAATTTTATTTACCATGAAATACAGACAGTTACTTATTACAACGAGAATAATTTTGATTGCTTATAAATAAATTAAAAAAGTATTTGTTTAACTTTACAAGGAGATTAATAAAATTTAATGATTAGGTAACTATGCGATAGCTTCCTTAAACTTATTAATTTTGGTCAAAGTTTGGTAATTTATAACAAACTGCTTACCAGACAATATAAAACAAGTAGTCTTAACATGTGTTAAATTATTTGAAATAAATGAAGAAAGAAGAACAGCTGATTTCGAGATGAATCTACTCCGGGTCGGTGGCAGATGTTTTCATTTTTTTATTTTTTGAAGCAGACGGCACGCGCTGTCTGATCAAGAAAGCTAAGAAGAGTTTAAGTCAGCACCATCTGTTTTCTTCCCGATTATTACTAAGTTTTATTTTGACACTACCTATACGGGTTAATTTAAGTAAAATACAAATTGGGTTGGTCGTCTTTTATATAAAAAAATAATGCTTTTTTATTATTCTGTGTTTAGATTAACACAAAAAGTTGATCTTCTTTTCAAAACCAATATACAAAAAGATTTGCATTATTGCCACAGAGTAACTCTAACATTTGTTTTTAAAAGTTTAATGATAAAAATTAAATAGAACCACTCAAAAATCCAAACCACTAATTCTAAACTATGTTGATTTAGCAAACGTAGTTAATAAAAAAAACTAGTGTGGCAGTCAGTGGGACTGTCGGCAGAAGGCAGAAGTTATACTTCTATATGATATTCGTGGTAAGCGACTCCAAAAACCTCCTAGTACCGTTACTCTAGTCAACATCTTCAAAAACGTGAAAAATTAAAATAAAGGTCCTAAAAATATGAGCGATAGCTCATTGGATTCGAAATCACCTGTAGAAAAATGTTTTTGAAGGAAAAGTGTGCAGGCAAAAAATTGCAATTGTTATTAACAAAATAAGATGAAAAAAAACAGATGTTTATGTTTTTGTTAATAACTCGAAAAATATTAATATTTAAGCAATTTTGAAAAAAGCTCGTTAAAGAGGAGGAAATTTCCGAAAAAAAAGTCCGTCCTCCCGGAACTCTATCTCCATTATTTATAACTTTAATTTGACGTTGAAAATGGGGTTTTGAGCGGGTTTTACGGTATACGCGCGCTACCGCTAAACGGTGTTTATCAGATAAAATATTTTTTTTATGACATAAAATGTTATTTTAAAAATTTGAAAAAATTCCAGTATTTTCCTAATACTTGAAAGAATCTAAATCAGTTGGAAAAAACATTTTATCACTGTTTTTCAAAAAGTTATTCAATTGTTAACTAACAAATTTTTTCCTAATATCTGTTGACATATACAATGGGATAAAAGGTATAAATAATTGGCCTAAAAATTTGAAACTTCGTGGAGCCCTTTTCATATGTATACTTTACAAGATCCTGCGATAAATCTTTATAAAAGTTTATTAATTTGTTAATAATACTTTCTAATATCATACGTCACGTTAACTGTAGCGCCAAATAACTTGCCAATTAAAAAATTATATATCTTTTAAACTATTGGAGATATGATAAAGGATATTCAGGAGTTTTTTATAGAAAATAAGTTTCTCTTTCAAATAATTTTAAAACCAAATTCGTATTTATTGTTTATTAGATACTACATGCATTTATTTGGAAAAATTCTATATTTTTCTTTACTTTTATAATATAATTAATAAACATTTATCACAGAATCTTGTAAAGTATACATATGAAAAGGGCTCCACAAAGTTTCAAATTTTTAGGCCAAATATGTATACCTTTTATCCCATTGTTTATGTCAACAGATATTAGGAAAAAATTTGTTAGTTAACAATTAAATAACTTTTTGAAAAACAGTGATAAAATGTTTTTTCCAACTGATTTAGATTCTTTCAAGTGTTAGGAAAATACTGGAATTTTTTCAAATTTTTAAAATAACATTTTATGTCATAAAAAAAATATTTTATCTGATAAACACCGTTTAGCGGTAGCGCGCGTATACCGTAAAAGCCGCTCAAAGCCCCATTTTCAACGTCAAATTAAAGTTATAAATAATGGAGATAGAGTTCCGGGAGGATGGACTTTTTTTTCGGAAATTTCCTCCTCTTTAACGAGCTTTTTTCAAAATTGCTTAAATATTAATATTTTTCGAGTTATTAACAAAAACATAAACATCTGTTTTTTTTCATCTTATTTTGTTAATAACAATTGCAATTTTTTGCCTGCACACTTTTCCTTCAAAAACATTTTTCTCTTTTTGTATCGAATTTGCATAAAATTCCTGGAGACGAGGTCCGTCTTAAGCACCAGGTGTTTCGAACACCATTGCTATTATTATAATCGTAATTAGCGACTCAAATAAAACACCGAGTACCAAGTGTGCACTGATTTCGTACAGAATTTACATAAAACCCCAGGAGAAGAGGTAAATACCCTAGACACTAAGTGCCGCGGAGACTTTTGGATCGTGATATTAGTGTTCAGTGACTCCAAAAACCCCAAATATATAAATTGAACCCATTTTCAGCAATACTTACCGAGTTGTAAGTTTTCTCTCTATGTCTGAATGTACTTTTCGAATGCAGAAATGCAATTTCCATTTTTACATTATAAAATATAGCGACAAATTTCCTTATACTTTAACGAATCCAATGCAAAAAACGCATTCCGATCCATCTTACGTTACAAAATTCGGAGGTTTTGTTGCTTTATTTCCTCGACTATTTGTAAAAACTCTGTTTATGTATCCAACAACTTTAAAAGCATGGAGCAAAATATACTGCAACCATGTGACGGTATTTTAGACTAGGTACAATACTCATTACTGAATATTATTAATAATATAAAATGCTAAACTTTATATGTATACTTACGTGACAGAATTATAAAATAATCTGTCAAATAATCATGTGTCCGTCACTATGATATTCATACATTAGTTCAGACTGTTTTTTGTATATCTATCCCTTTTCAATGTACTGAATGTTTAAACGGCATTCAAAGGACTTATAGTTATGACTAATAACATGTGGTATATATTTTATCTTTGTTTTTACCAACCAATATACCTTATAAGTGTTTCTGTCTCTCTCTTACTCACACCATTACATATGTAATGATTTTTCCCATTTAACTCTACACAATATTTTTCTACAGGGTGTACGAATAGAAGTATAACTTCAAAAATGCAATTTAATCAAAATTGGAATTTAGTTCAATTAATATCTCAAACAGTCCGGGCGCCACCTACAAAATAATTTAAACTTAGTTTATTATAATATACCTAAGGGGTATTTTATAAAATCTTAATAATATAATACAGAATTTTTGATGAAATTAGTTGGTTATTCTCATAAAGTGCATTTATATTTTAAATATGACTATGATTGGTCCAATTTTTTATTACTTTGTCCAATAAATCTGTATGTATGGTGTCGATGGTTGCTTGGATATTGGCTTCTAAAGCTTCAAGAGTTGCTGGTTTGTCGGAAAATATCCAGAGGCGGTAAATCACACAAACGAGAGTGTCAATTAACTGGTGAAAATAATTTTGGCCACAAAGTTTTTTTGCAATAATTTGATGAAAACAAAAAATCAGTCAACATATCTCGATGTCGTTTGCTATTCACCGTAACGGCAGCTTCTTTCTCATTTCGAAAGACATAAGGACCGATGGAGCTGCTAGCGTGTAAACCGAATCAAACAGACAATTTTAATGTATGTAAACACAATTCTGGATTCATCGATTAGATTCAAATTAGCCAAATTGATAAATATGGTTTTAATTCTTGCACAAGCTTTGAGTTGAGAGGAATGGAACCAACGATCACCGGAATCGCAAAGGCACAAAGGATCAAGTAACTGGAACATTTGTCCAAAAAAGTGGAAGCATTCCAAAAATGATAATTGCAAAATGAATAGGAGGAAGAAAACTGATATGACCAAAAGAGAGATAGAGACGACCAAAAAAATAGACGGAAAATAAAGTAAAACAAGATTGAAAGAAATTGAATTTAACTGATGGACAAATCAACAAATAAGAATAAATGGACTGAAATAGCTAAACAAGTCCCGAGCTTTCTAGATCTTCAGAGTTATAATGCAAATAAGCCAAGATCCTTACGTGAAATTTTCTACGCAGCCAAAGTACAAAGGCCAACAAATTATATAAGAATGGCAACGAATCGACATTTCGGCGTAATACTACAACAGCAATATTCTGTTCGGTACACACGTTTCTTTCCTTGTTGATGATTTTTAATCGAGAAGAGGAAAATTAGAGCGAGATCAAAAAAAAAGAAAATGTTTATACACCAGATGTTAAGTTGAAAGAAGACAAATACATCTGTAAAAACCGCATTTGAATCGGATCAGTAGTTTTCATGTGATGCTTGCACAAACATACAGACAGACAAAAAAATCTAACCACATTTTTGGGTCTATATCCATGTAGTAACACCCTCCGTTAATTATATTTTAAATATCTTTAATGTACAGAATTTTCATTTCTACAGTTTTATTATATGCATAGATATACTATATAAGAATAGTGGGATCACTTTGCACGCCTATGAAGTTCATTGTACCACATTTCGCTCCAGTTTACCGATGTTTTTTGTGTAATTTTGTGAGAACTGGTTAGTAGCGATGCCATCTCTACCGATTTAGGAAGTAATCTACCGATATACCGTTTCATCTACACATTTTTAGATTTTTACTGGCTTTCAATTTTTGTTATTATAACGCATTATACATTATAGGTATACCGATTTCAACTTTTTTTGTAACAATATACCTAATTCAGAAATTTTAGGTTGGTGAAACAGCTATTTAACGATAAGGAGCTAAATGCGGACCGGGAGCATCGGTGGCATGGAACCAGTGGTCCTACTATTGTTGTCTATATACGGTGGCTCTACAGGATGGAAAGAAGGATAGATACAACTAAGAATAATTAATAATATTATTTTGAATAAGGTAAGTATCTGATGTGAGTGTAAAACTAAAACGTAACTTCCTAAATATCTAATAACTCAAAATTAACATAAACTATTGATTAATATCTACAAACTTAATATGTGAGAAACTGTTATCATCTAGTCAAATAAAGATTTATGTTGTACAAAATGTTTGTCTTAAGTGTGTAGTTGTTTTTATCTTAACAACTTGTTCAAATAAATAATATAATCAATAATTTAGACCGCAACTTAATGTGTGTGAATAAAACAAGAAGCTAGTATACAGGGTGTTAAAATATTAGTCGAATTAAGAAGTAAAATTTTAGTAATTAATATAGATTCATTACACCACCTTACGAAAATGCTTATAGAAAGTGTAAGGAAGTCATTTAAATCTTAAAAAATAAATATTGGACGAAAAAATAAGTGAAGACCTAACATAATAAAACTGATTATTAAGAAATATAAATGAAGATTTTAACTTTATGGTAAAAGTATGGCAACTGTAATTTTAAAATATAAAATTGATGAAAATAAATTGGTACGAATATTGCAAGACATGATAAAAACCTGGTATAACAAGAAATTGAACAGTTTTATATTAGTCGGATCCCAATATTTTTAAGACAATTTTAGTGATGTTCAATTTAATAAACTTTGTGACACAGACTGCTGATATTTCTTTATAAATAGTAATCAGAAGATTAACAGATTTAATATCAAAGCTTATTCGGTTTGTCAAATTTTACATTACTTTGGTAAGAGGATGAGAAGAAATTCGGTATATAAAAAAAATTAAAAATTGAGAAAAAATCATAAATTTGAAACAAAAATTAAAAATAAGAAACAAGAATACCAAAAAATGTAGAGAAAAATTAAAAATGAAACAAAAACAGATGTGTTAAAACATTGAAAACAAACAAGAAACAATAAAAAATAAAACGATGAATAAAAAATTAAATAAAAAACAACTGAAAAAATAGAAATAAGATAAACTGAAAACAATTGATAAAAATATTTAAAATAAACTAAAAATAAATACGGAAATATAATGATATAGAAAAAAAAAGAAAAATTATAAAATTGACCCAAAAATAAGAAAAATAGAAGAAACAGAAAAAAAAATGAAGGCTAAATTAAAAAATGAAATTGGTACAAAATTAAGAAAATTGGAATAAAAAAATTAAAAAAAAAACACAAAAATTAAAAACACTATAATTGTGAAAAATCTAATAAAAAACGGTAACACCCGGAAAAATAGAAACAATTTAAAAAAAAACTGATAAAAATTGCTAAATATATATAGGTTACAACTTACAAGTTACAAATCTAAAAATAAACACGAAAAAGTGAAAAATTAAGAAAAATCATAAATTTGAAACCAAAGTAAGAAAAATAGAGGAAATACGAAAAACAAAAACTAAAGAAAAAAAAAAAAAAAACACGAGAAAAAGAAACGGTAGATAAAGATTAAAAAATCGAGAAAAGTCTCACTATTTCAAAAAATGCCGAAAAATGAAAAAACCAAAAACAAGTAGATAAAAACTAGAAAGAAATAAGAAAATAAATAAAATAAAATAAAATAAAATAAAATAAAATAAAATAAAATAAAATAAAATAAAATAAAATAAAATAAAATAAAATAAAATAAAATAAAATAAAATAAAATAAAATAAAATAAAATAAAATAAAATAAAATAAAATAAAATAAAATAAAATAAAATAAAATAAAATAAAATAAAATAAAATAAAATAAAATAAAATAAAATAAAATAAAATAAAATAAAATAAAATAAAATAAAATAAAATAAAATAAAATAAAATAAAATAAAATAAAATAAAATAAAATAAAATAAAATAAAATAAAATAAAATAAAATAAAATAAAATAAAATAAAATAAAATAAAATAAAATAAAATAAAATAAAATAAAATAAAATAAAATAAAATAAAATAAAATAAAATAAAATAAAATAAAATAAAATAAAATAAAATAAAATGAAATGAAATGAAATGAAATGAAATGAAATGAAATGAAATGAAATGAAATGAAATGAAATGAAATGAAATGAAATGAAATGAAATGAAATGAAATGAAATGAAATGAAATGAAATGAAATGAAATGAAATGAAATGAAATGAAATGAAATGAAATGAAATGAAATGAAATGAAATGAAATGAAATGAAATGAAATGAAATGAAATGAAATGAAATGAAATGAAATGAAATGAAATGAAATGAAATGAAATGAAATGAAATGAAATGAAATGAAATGAAATGAAATGAAATGAAATGAAATGAAATGAAATGAAATGAAATGAAATAAAATAAAATAAAATAAAAACAAAAAAAGAACGAAAAATCTAGAAACAATCGCATTTTTTTAAAGAGAAGAAAAAAAATCGAATTAATAAAGAGAACATTAATTATTATGCGGGACGAAGTTCTTCAGATCAGCTAGTAATAAGATAAAAACATAACTTTGTATTTATTATAATAACATAATTGTTATTTATTTAAAAAAAATAATGGGATAAACAAATAGGAAAGTATTGTCGCTTCTTCAATTTGCAGCTTTCCAAAGAGATAAGAATTTTGTGAATCATAATAACTGCTATAATGTAACCTAATGGAATGATCAAAATTAGCATACTGTTCACATATACTCAGTACGAACTTACTATGTTATTTATTATTTAATGCTAAATGAAGAGAACCAGCGTGCGTTTTGTGCAGGTGTCACTTAAACGATAGACAGGTAATTGTAATGCGGGTTGGGAAGTGATAAAACCCAACGTACTGTCATTTTTTTCTTGAAACTTTAATCGAGAAACACTCACGTGAAACAGGATGTTGTCCTTCCTTTTTAAGATAGTAGGGTCATCGAGGGATGACCGTTTTTCTGATAAAAATTTTTACTAGCTTTATGTACGTGATAGTTTTACTCGTATCAGAAATCGAATTACCGTTAATACATCACCTGGATACTACTTTTTGTATTTTATAAATATCCAGGTTTTTTATCAAATTAATACATAACTAATATACATACTTTCGTTTTCTAAAAAAAAACTTATTTAAATATATCCCATGTTACAAGTTTCTAACGTATTCATCATGAGCAATTTTTTATTATTCCTTAAAAATACTTATCTACTATATTTAACATCGATAACAATTATTATTGTGTGCGAGTAATAAAAACAACGATTACAGTGCTGTATTTATTTCATAGGTTAATTTAAATTCTAGTTTATTAATAGGTATAATTTATACAATACGAATTGAAACTGTTATAGAGAAGGTTATTTACATCATATCTGAGATATTTACGAGCTTTACGATACAAAAAAGTAAGAAAATGTTCACTATTCAGGAGACCTAAAACGAATAAAATAAGGATGATTAAAGAAACAAGATATAAAATATCAAACGAAACTATTTAGATCAAAGGAACTAATCAAGAAGAAGCTGTTTGGAGGGAGTTATGGGTAAAAAGAATTTAAAAACCAAATCTATAAACCAAAATGTAGCTCAAAGTATCAAGTTCTTAAAGGTTATTTTCATATATTGATTCTGAAGCGTTTGCTATAATTAACAATACTAATTTTAATTTAATTTAAAATACTACTATTTAAACAATTCCTTAAATGAACGTTATGTGTCCTTTTGGAAACTGTACTGTTCTTTTTTATCTGTTCCAATTAAAGTACCCTCAATTAAATTTTCTGTGTCACGTTAATTTTCCAGACCTAATTGAGAGACAATCAGGTGATTGACTGAGAGTGAGAGTGACAGAGAATGAGAGTAACAGAGAGTGAGAAAGAGTAAAAGAGAGTGAGAGACAGTGAGAGAGTGAGAAAGAGAGTAAGAGTGAGAGAGAGTGAAACTGGTGGTTAGAGTAAGATTGGGAGTAGGAGAGAGAGAAAGAGTAAGAGTGAGAGTGAAAGAGTGAGAGACTGAGTGTGAGAGAGTGAGAGTGAGAGAGTGAGTGTGAGAGTGAGAGTGAGAGTGAGAGAGAGAGAGAGTAAGAGGGAATGGGGGAGGGAAGATGGAGTTTAAGAAAATGACAGAAAAGAGTGGACCAAAACCTTTATTCTTGACCCTGAGAAATGGACTCAATGCAAGTTTGAACGACGAACTATTGCTTCACTTAATTTTTGATTGGACATTGTAGCCTTACAGTATAATCTAAGAGGATTGGAAAGTATAGAAAAGGAAGCTGCAGGTTTTGTGAAGAAGTGATCAGTGTGTGTCATACCTGGGTAAGGTTGGACCACCAGAGAAATAGTCTGGGAAAGATGTTGAATGAGAAGCACTCCAGACAACTCAGTGATCAAATGATAGCAGAGGAGGGAACTTGGTAGGTACAATAGTTTTATGTATAGAAGTTCGATTAACAAAAGAAGTGAGTGGGATGAGAGGACTGAATTTAGACCATGCTTGTTAACGCAATCTCTGGGTCTAAAGTAATATCTGCTTTAATTCTTCGAAGGCTGGAGGAGGGAAAAGGGAGGTTGTAGTTATTGTAACTTGTCACACTATTTGAATGATCAAATGCTTTAAAAAAAGGTAGTTAAAAAAAATTACGTCTATAAATTTGAATCAGCAAAGTCGAGAGCAGTGAGCTGTAATCTACCATCAACTATGAAGGGAACTTCTTGCTTCAAGATAGACTAAAAATGACGACAGGATCTCCCAATACGTTGTCTATAGTAATCCTGTACTCTCCCAATATGGATATCTGTATTTGAAAAATAATTGAGCAGTTCTTTACGGTTTTTCCATTTATTTATAACCCTAAAGAAATGCTTTCGTAGTTGACAATGATTAGTTACACTTACCCCAATTATACGAAAATTGTGTCTCATTAGTTCTTTATATTTTATTGCTGTGTCCCCTCTAACAAAATAGCTTTCTGGCAAGTTTGTTACTGTTAGATAGGATCTTGTGACAGTCTACTACTAGACCTGAGTTAACCTGACAAAATTCCTACATTCCTGTCGGTTATTTTATATTACATTTGGTCAGCTGTACCATTCATATTGCTCTGGGTGATTGTGGTTATAAAATGATCATGTTTTTGTGTTTTTTTTTATATTGATGTTTTAATTTATTTGCCTATTTGTAGATTTTGGGTCAAATTGTAACGCTTCAACAACATTATATAATTTAATTATGAAAGCATTTTGTAATTTTTGTTACATGCCGTACAAAATTACCATTTATTAATACTAAGAACTTTATTGTATTTTTATTTAAAATTTTTAAAATTTACGAACATTAGTGATTGTAGGAGAATTTAAGTATTTTTGAGTTTCAGTATTCTCAAATATTGCTCAGATGTGCAAGTATAATAAATATAATAAAATATATGAAATATAATTAATAGAAAATAGAAAGAATACTCAAAGAAAATGTTTTATTTTGACCTGGACTATAAGATATTACAAAACCGTTTAGAATGTGAAGCTGATGGTACAGGAGGCACGTGCCTAATTAAAATTTTATCTTCAGAACATCTGCCTGTCTGGTTTGCCCATGACCAGCCAGTTTATTTTTATTGATCTCATCGATAAATTATTATAACACTACACCTTCGATTTCAGTTACATTAAACGTATTTTTATTCCTTGCATGCGCATAAATTTCAGACTTATTTCTGCAAATATAATTCAAATTATGATACAAACGAGAATATTTTAAAGAGTTGCAGAACAATTTTTGATAGGTTGTGTTAAAAAATGTTTATCGCGAGACGTTCACTTAAGAATTTTTAACACAGATCAACAGAATTTTTATAAAATTGAGGAGAATGCTTTTTTGTGATGTATGTAGGTAGTTATTCCAAAACCTTTTCCCAAAACATTCAATCCTCTGGTACATGCTGTTTCTTCATACCATTGGCTCATTATGGTATAATTTGTTTCAATGTCTTTAGGATTGTACTGCTATCTTGTTAACATACTGGTACCTTTTGGGTATAACTTGGAGAACATGCCTAAAAAACATTCCTTGTGAGAATTCTTTTAAAGAAAATACCTTTAAAAACTTATACTTCGGCTAAATTCAGTCTTTCTTAAAACAAGATAAGGATCTGACTACCTAATTCTTCAACAGTTGCAAATCAATTAAAGTTGAGATCAGCTGGATCTCAGATTTTTCCAAAGAATCCTCATGCTAAAAAAAATTCTGTTCCAAGGCACTAATCTATTCAAACAAATAATATAGCTGTTAATGTAACTCAAATAACTTCTGAGATGATGAGGAGAGGTAAATCTATTCTTTACGTAGAGCCTAATAACGTTCACCAGGAAGCCTATTTTTAAAAGACTACAATAGGTAACTATGTAACTTACCTATAGAAAATGTTAAACAATATACATCCTTGGAATTAAAACATTGAGATTGATTCCACATTTTTTGAATCTGTGTTGAGAATTATAAGACGAATACTGATATGTTCAATATATATTACTTTTTCCCTGGTTTTTAATTGTTATAATAAATAAAATGCATTTGCCACGATGCTGTTGCTCTTGGAATGATATTTTATGGAGTTAAAATAAGGAAATGTTATTTTTGCGATCTTAAGTTAAGTTTAAGAATTATCCTATATATTCTTTAGATCTACAGGTATTCTTATGTAAATTGTTTTCAGGCATTAGTTATACAAGTGCTATATTTATCCAGCTTCCCATGATATCCTACACTGATTTAAAGTAAAAGCAAAAGGTACCTGTTGATTTTAAGATAAAATTGTTTCCCCTTCCAAATCCATGCAACCAATCATATACCGTGAATTTCAACCCTTTATAACGAAATATAACCCTTTCAAACCCTAATTGAAACCCTTGCCTAACCTTTTACTACCCTTTTCTTTTATTCCCGATTCTTAAGATCCTACCTGTATCCCTTCTCTCCATTAGAAATACGCAGGGAATTCCTTCTTCCAGCTTCTCAAATTATGATACAGTCAGTCTGATTCAGACACCAAAACCATAAGCTCCTAACACAAAATATTGGTGATAACATATCGTGATATATATTTCTTTTAGTGATCGAATCTTAAGTTCTCAGCGTGATAAAATTTTTCGTGATAAGTATTTTAATTATTGTGATGTAGTTTGTAAGCTATAGAAGAGTGATTAAATTAAGTTAGATTAGTTTCAGTATTTATTTTATAGATTTTTTTATATATTGTTTTAAAATTAGGTTTTTATAGGTATTGTTATTTTAAATATTATATTGTATAAAAATTAGGAAGAAATTAGGAAGTGAACATGGAATTCCAATGGAGTTTAGATCCGTGTATGGAACGTGGATATTACGGTGAGTATTATTTTTAAAATAGTAGTTTTAAAAAATGTGATAGCTAAAATGGTTATTTTTTTATAAAAATGTTCTTGTATCTCTTAACAAATATGTTTATTATGAAAATTGTTGACGTCAAAAGAATGGTAATCAGGATATATTTGACCAATCAAATTTCTAGGTATTAAAAAAATTATCGAAATTAAGTTAGCGTGAAATAGTAATATTTTTTTTTATTTATACATAAAAAAAGTTGCTTCCTAAATGCTCCATTAGAATCCGCAATTGCTCCAATAATTAATTAATTTTTTAATTAATTATTTGCAATTAAAATTACGGAATTTATTTTTTCTATATCTCAACAAATTACAATTTTTTTAAAATTTTTGTCTTAATAAATTGCTCCCGATCAGATCTTTTGATATACGAGGTGTGAACAACGATTGACTCTTCCCACCTTTCCTTTTCCGTTTCTTATTTTTGTGACGTCACCATCGCAATTATTTTAGCATAAAATATGAAAAAATTGTTTTTACCATCAATAAATTGCTCCCTAAATGCTCCCTCAGAATCCGCAATTGCTCCAGTAATTAGGCATTTTTTTATTAATTATTTGTAATTAAAATTAAGGAATTTATTTTTTCTACATCTTAACAAATTAAAGGTTATTTAAATTTTTTTTTTCATCAACAAATTGCTCTCTAAATGCTCTCTCAGAATCCGCAATTGCTCCAGTAATTAGTTAATTTTTTATTTCATTATTTCCAATTAAAATTACGGAATTAATTTTTTCTATATCTCAAGAAATTACAGTTTTTTTATTTTTTTTTTTTCAATAAATCGCTCCCTAAATCCTCTTTTAGAATCCGCAATTGCTCCAGTAATTAATTATTTTTTTAATTTATTTAAATTCCCCTCAATTAGATCGGTTGATATTCGTTATTTTGTTTTCCAAAATATTCTTTAATTATACGGAATTAATCAAAATTATTATTTACTGGAGCAATTGTGGATTCTAAGAGAGCATTTAGGGAGCAATTTATTGATGAAAAAAAAAAATAAAAAAACTGTAATTTGTTGAGATAAAGAACAAATAAATGACGTAATTTTAATTGCAATAATTAATTAAAATATTTACTAATTACTTGAGCAATTGCGAATTCTAAGAAAGCATTTAGGGAGCAATTTGTTGATGAAAAAAATAAAAAAAAACTCTAATTTATTGGGATATAGAAAAAATAAATTCCGTAATTTTAATTGCAAATAATTAATTCAAAAATTAATTATTTACTGGAGCAATTGCGGATTCTAAGGGTGCATTTAGCGAGCAATTTTTTTATATATGAATTAAAAAAATCTATTAATATTCCACGCTTAATTGTGATGAAAAAATTGCAAAAAAATTTTTAGAATTCAGAATTATATAGATAAACAGACAACCTATTGAAATATTATCATAAAAAAAGGGCTGACTCATTTAGAATAAATTGTACTTTTAATTTTACTTTATAAAACCTATTGTTGTTAAGTAAAAAAATAAAATAATCAAAACTGCACCTCCATTTTAACAGGTTAAAAAGTTGTAGTAAGAAACTAAGGTAGGTTTGTTAATTTCATCCTTTTTGATAACAGGAGATACCTAAAAAAATCTACATTTCAAGTGTTTGGACTTGTACAAAATATTTACCAAAAATCATATTTTTAACTTTTTCGAATTTGAAGAAAAAAAAATGATTTCAACCGCCAAATTAGGAGGGTCATAACTATTTAAGAAATTCAGTGCCGAGCCGTCCATATGGGCAAGTCGGGCGGCGCCCGACGGCGCCGAGGTGATAAAGGCGCCGCTCTTAGACTTTAAGCCGGATAAAAGCTACAAATGTGGTAGCAAAAAAAAAATGTTTTTACGTTTTCGATTTTTTTTGTGACTGTAATTTTAAACCCAATTATCAAATTACATAAAAAATAAATTTAGCAACCCCCTTTCATTTTTACAATTTTTCATCTCAGCAGTTTGTCAGTATTTTGGAATTTAGATGAATGCAAATGCGCTAAATACATTTTAATGATATCATAACAATTATTCAAAGGCTATCTTTCAGAAACAGATTTTTGAGTTTAGCGAGCAGATGACCAAAAATAATTCTCAGTTATCGAAAGTGAGTGCATGGTGCAATATCGAGAGTTGTTTTAGTATTTATGTTTTTGCGATACTTAATAATTTGTGAATATTGTGATGAGTGATAAAAAAAAGAAATTGTCTGGCTACCAGAATTTAATAAAAAAACGCAAACGAGAAGAAGAGCGTGATAAGAATGCCACATGCAAAAATACAGCAATATTTTGTGTCTTCGGCACCGTCCACATCAAAACAATCGCTAGGTGTCGAGGAAGAGATTTACGAAAGTGAGGAATTAAAAAACGTGTCCAGTGGTATGTGCTTTTTTTAAAGATATGTATATATTTTATTTAAATTTTAAATAAATATATCAATGCATTTAAAATGCATTTGGTACCTATAGTGGGCGATATTTACTCATTTGTGTGTTTGTATTTTAAGATGATGCGCCTAAAGAATTGTCTGAACCTGCGCTTGATGCACCGCCGCCACCAAAAGAAAGATCAACACCAGCACCAGCTTTTCCCAAAGATGACCTAGGACTTTGGCCTGAAGTTTTGACTTCAAACATGGTTGAAAATTTAATAGAAACCCCGATTACGCAAGTAAAAAATTATAATTTTCCGCGTGATTCTTCGGGACGAAAATTTTCGGATTGTTATTATGAAAGACATTTAAGAAATGGTGAAAAGTTTCATAGAGAGTGGTTGCTTTATTCTAAATAAAAAAATGCGGTTTTTTGTTTATGCTGCAAATTATTCGATTCAAAAAACAAATCTCCATTTTGCAACGGAACAAACGATTGGAAACCTTTGGCGGAATCTTGCAGTTAACACGAAAAAAGTACTGCTCATTTTAATAATTATAAAAAGTGCACAAATTTAAGTCAATCGTTAATTTTTGTTTTATTTTTTAAAGTAGTTGCATGAAATCCTGATTTAGAAAAATCTGAAATTTTATATTTATGGCTGTAATTAAATGTCTATATAAATTAAACAAATTTTAAGAAAGGCGCTTCGTAAGTTTTGCCCGACGGCGCTGGTAGGGGTCGGCTCGGCACTAATCATTCCGTATATTACTCCACAAATAACTTTTTTTTGAATTCTTATCTCAAATTGTTATTTTGACCACTTAACTCTGAAACACCCTATATATTCCAGAGATGCTGATTTTACATATCCCAAATATTAAAAATTATTCATTTAATTCGATCTAATATTCTTTTTAGTTCTTGTTTTATTTTACTATTATCAAATGGCACGTGGCGATGGAATTTCGAAGGTATGTTAATCTCTTAGAAGATTTTAAATTTAAAGGTAGGTAGTAGCTCTTTTTTTCTTGTATTGTATTGTCTGCCTATTTATTTTTATCGGACTGTTGTTATTTTTTCAATGATAAAACTCTGATTGTAAATGGCTTGTTTTTGAGTTGAAAGGATGCTGATGACAGGTAAAATCAGGTGCTTTTATTGTTGTTTTCAGATAAAAATATATGTATATCTATCGATACATAAGCGTGTAAGTCAGTTTTTATATTATTAGTATAAAGAAATTTTATATACACTCCAGGGGACAAAAAATATTTTTTTAATTTTGTCGGTATTTATTTATTTATTAAATGGATAGAAAGCAAACATTTTTAATTAAAAAACGTTTGTTTATATCTATAAAAACGATTCTTTTAGTGTTTTTTAAATGATTGCTAACACACCGTGTGGTAACTTTTTATCTCAAGTGACAAAGTAGCACATTCTGCTCTGAATAAATAAATAGCCATTAAACAATGGATATCATTAATAATTAAACTACAAAATCATGGGTTAAAAATGTGAAGCTTGAACCTAAATCAATTAAAATGTGGCTTCTAACTAAATTAAAAATTCAAAAACTATTCGTGTTCAGTACTATAAACTATTCTAATCGTACTTATCAGGTGTATAATATAAACAGTGTATAGTCGACCCTTCCCAAATGTTCAGTTTAATCCCCATAAGCTTATCAACTCGTTCCTTTAACAGCCTTTTAACTTTTAATTATTTAAAATTTAAATACCACCTGAAACATTTCTCGATATCATTTGGATAACTGATTATAGTTTCATACTAAAGGCATATTAAAAGTAGCTTTTACCCGTTCGCATTAAAATTTAGATAAGAATATTGCCTGATTTTACAACTATCGGGTATTATATACTAATAAACTTACATGTCCTTTTTGATTAAAACTCTTGATATTACATTTTACATTTCCACATTAAGCAAAGAAAAATTCGTACATTCAATACGTTCAACAACGACGCCCATTGAATTGTCCGAGCGCCTCCCGCACTTCATGCCCCTGGGCCGAGTCGAGTTCAATTAATGCAATTCCGGTCTATGCTGAAACCTATTTAATATGATTGATATGAGCCCTATTTTACTTCTTACATATTACGTGACTGACATAATGTTAAGTGAAGTCTATTACAATATATTTCTGAAAACAGCATCCAACTCGATTAAACCGTTTCCAAGACTAGCGCTAACAAACATACAAACATACATATGTACAGTTGAGTCCGTTGTTCTTTACCCGTGCGTCATCATTTAAAGCATACGAAGTAAGTCGGAAATTGCAACTTAATAACATGCGGTAGCTGTTTTGTCTTTAGTTTCAAGCGTGAAAGACAATGACGCTAGATTAAAAGTATGTGTTTTATCTCGCCAGGTATTAGTGACGCACGGGTGAAGAACCACGGACCCAACTATACCTATAGACATACAGACACACAGGCATACATACGTACAGAAAAACAGACGAAATGAAGAAATATTGTTTTGGATTCTTTTACGTATGTAAAGGCCCACCATTAAGTTGTTTTAAATATATTTTTCATGTACAGACAGCGATTGGTTACAATTTTATTATTATTAAAAATAAGTTCAAGTTTTTTGTAGTTGGCACTAATTTGAATTAAGTTGTTTGATCTGATAGAATGCCGTCATTACTTCTAAATGTTATTACTGTCAGTGTCAAGATTCTGATTGTTATAAAATTTACAAAGTTAATTAAGTGAAAATGTTGCTGAGTAACACGTTTACTAATTTTGGAACGCGATATATGCTTTGTGTTTATGTAAAAGAAAATTATTCCTGTCTTTCTACTCCTAGAAAATTACTGATCCAAACACAGTTTAAACTAAACTTTATATAAGTTTTAGTTGATCAGGAGGAACTGGATAATTTACGCCTATAAATAATTTGGGGCGACCAAATTTGCAAATTTGAATGGTAAGTCTTAATTAGAATTTCTAAAAACTAGTATTCGATGATTTATAGAAATTGCTGCTGCGACGTTCATCTAAAATTGATCTTCGCTTCGTTATCCTTTTATTTTACGAAACTATCTACTCATGATACTAACCGGTTACTGTCGATTAAGAGGACATAATAATATGAAGAAACTAGGATTAGTAGATGAAGCAAACTGCAGATTCTGTGAGGTAGAGGATGAAACCTCAATACACATACTTTCAGAATGCATGGCATTAAGTACTTCTAGGGTCAAATACCTGGGGTCATACGAAATAGAAAGGGAAGAACTACCTAATTTAAAACCCAATGATATCCTAAACTTTCTAAGGAAGATAGGACTAGAAGAGCTGCTATAAGTCTGAGGAATCATCAGAATTATAGCAAGAAAAGGGGGACACAATAGATCTTATAGGTCGCAGGTGTATCTGTTACCCCTAACACCACATACATACATACATCTACTCATGATTAAAATAGTACAGATATTGAATTTCTTTGACCATTTAGAACTGAAATTATTTTTAGAAAGTTTTTTATATTTTCACCGTGTTCTTTGTCTCTGTGGCATTCCGTGGAATTTTGTAATCGAATTTAAACCTATTTCCCGACTACCTAGAGCTCTGAAATTTTCAGGATAGCTAAGAACTGGATGACAATGCATGTTTCAAGTGTGTTAAAGTATATACATAAATTTCGAAATTTATACTGAATTGATATGAAATATGATATAAATTGTGTATACATGTTATCATTTTCAAAGTTTTTAAGTATGTGGTTCGTAGCCTAGTTGATTAAGCGTCGAATATGAGTCAAGGTGACAGTTCTGTTATGTTATCATAATGGGATCGACTACGCGAGAGAGAAGTTTTTTTTTTTGTTCTACATGTGACAACAGTAATTATTATTTTAACTGTTAATAAAACAAACTAATTTAGAAAATTTTTTTAGACTATACTGTGGACTATGCCGTAATCTATCTCGGTAAAGCGCTATTTGCCAAGGGAGTAATAATTTAATAATAGTAATATGACCAATATCACCAAAAAAAACTTTCTTTTATAAAAAGAACTTTTTATAAATTGTGATTATTTCTTTGTATTTTTACACATATACCCAAAATTGTCTAAAGCGATCTTAATTTGTTACCTCCACAGTTGTTTACAGTTATTTATCATAGAAAGCAGATATTCACAAATACTAACAGAAAACAATTTTTTATCAATAAACAAAACAAAAATTCTGTTGAAACTCGTCCACTCTAAACATAACATATCGCGTTGATTTTTCCAACAATCATAATTGTAGACCTTCGACCTCGCTAACTGTGGGATAGAGAAGATTCTGTCTTCAAAAAACTGAAAACAGGTCCATTTTTCTATGAATAATGAGCTTGCCTCGACCTGTTCTTAGTACAAGAACTGTTGAGATTTCTCTCTTGCAAGTGTAACCTGTTACGTTTTTTAATGACATGAACATGGATTTTTATTATATTAAATTACATGACAAATTTGAGAAAATATTTGTTAGCAACATGACCTTGATCTTGTTTCAAGACAGAGACGTAACATTTAAAACATAAATACTAAATCATTAGAGTACAGGATATTATTCATAGTTTATATGTCGAAAGTATGAATTTTTAAATTGCAAAACATTCGTTTAAATCAGCAACTCTGATCTAATGTAACAATTTGAAGTTCTTTCTGATGAACTTAACTGGTTAATATCGTTAAAAAATAAATTAACTGCTAAAAAGAAGAAGAGATGCCATATACTTAAAATAGCGTTTAATAACTGCTTAGCAGTATCTATTTATACTATTGCTTAATGACAATTTGTAGAAGCAGTGTGATAAAAAAATAGGTCTATGGCGGTTTGAATAACTGCATTGCAATAGTATATTGTAATACAAGTGTTACAATGACAGAGGTTTCGTAGTACGAGTTCAGTTTGTGAAACGAACCGCGAAGCGGTGAGTTTCGCAAAGAACGAGTACTACAAACCGTCATTGTAATTCGAGTGTTACATACTATTTTTTATAATGAACTTTTAAAAGTATAAAAAAAATAAAATGAGAGTTTTTCGAAATATTTATTTATGTTGGCAATCTTGACAGTTTTGACACTTGTCAGTTTTAATGATTTTAAATTAGAATGTTTGTCAAATTTGTATAAAATATTCCGAATTTAGCAATAACGCTGATAATGTAGTTAATAATTTACTACAACATACTTTTTGATTTACTACCTGAACTCTTTCGTTGAAAATCAGTGCAGTGCAACCAATTGTGTAAAACAAAAAGTTACCAAAAACAGTGTTACAATGAATCTATTTCGATACCGATTTTAGTGTCGAAATAGAAACTTTGTGAACGTGAATTATAAAAAATTTGTTGTCAATTACTTATTCAATTTAAATGATTTAACTTGATTAATTAATTATTTTGATTTCAAGGTAACAGGTCATTGTTTTATGCTTGACGTTTAAAGACAGAGTACCTGGATGATTGTGCTTTGCTTGCGAAACTTCTAAATTATAAGACTTTTCTCCTAATATTCGTTTTGTATCTTGCTTTAGCAACACCTGTGCGGTTTTCTTGAACTGATTCTTGACTGCGCAAAATCTTTCCTGTTTATGTTTAATGATGATTGTCTTGAGACAGTTGACACAAGATGCGGCTTCATGAAGTTAGATGTCAGGATAAGTCATATTTTTGAAGTTATACTTCTATTCATGCACTCGATTAGTGTGGGGTTAAATGGGAAATATCATTACATATGAATGGTATGAGTAAGAGAGAGACAGGTATATTGGTCGGTAAAAACAAAGATGAAATATTTACCACATAACTATAAGTCCTTCAAATACCGTTTAAATATTCAGTACATTGAAAAGAGATAGATAGGTATACAAAATACAGTCTGAGCTAATGTTTTGAAATATCATAGTGACGTATTACATTGTGTTTGACAGATTATTTTATAATTCTGTCACGTAAGTAAACATATAATGTTTAGTATTTTATATTAATAATATTAATAATATATATTCAGTAATGAGTATTCTATTATAGTCCATACTACCGTCACATGGTTGCATTATATCCTGCACTATGCTTTTGAGGTTGTTGGCTACATAAACAGAATTTTTAGGAATAGTCTCGGGGTTTTTGGGGTCGCTGTACACGAATATCATGATATCGAAAGTCTCCGGGGCACTTGGTGCCTAGAGTATTTACCTCTTCTCCTGGTGTTTTATGTAAATTCTGTACAAAATTACACTTGGAACTTGGCTGTTTTTTGGGTCGCTGAATACGAATATGATAATGGCGATGGTGTCCGCAACACCTGGTACTTAAGACGGACCTCGTCTCCAGGAAATGTTATGCAAATTTGATACAAAATGAGTGTGTACTCGGTACTAGGAGGTTTTTGAGGTCGCTGAACACGAATATCATATAATGATATTGCTAAATCATTCGTATAAAAATTTATGAATCCGGGCGCGTGCATAGAAGTATAACTTCTGCCATTAGTCCCACTGACTGCCACACCCTTTTTTTTAATTGTAGCAGTTTTTCATTTCTATAACCCACTGAAACTTTTAATGATTGGTCTTGTAACTTTCGTTATAACTAATTATCCCCACTTTTCTTATAAGGCGCGAGTATCTCCAATAAGATGTAATATGTTTGAACGCTGTGCAATTTTTTGAAATAAATCCAACTCACTCTCCATAAATTTAAGTTTATATTATATATTGATATAGATCCTCTCTGTGCGGAAACACCTACCAATCAATACAGTTTCTGAGTTGTTTATTTTGGCCCATTTCAAATTGATTGCTGTTACAAAAAATATAAAAAAATGTTTTTTTTTCTAGTTTTCTTTCTGCTCCTCTATTCCTATTAGCTCCTTTTTTCTACTGTTTTATACCTGGTATCTCTGGATTACTCTTTTGTCTGTAGTCTAATTCCTTTTGTTCTTTAATATGTTTTTTTTTTTATTTTGATTATTTATCTTTTGTATAACTGCATTAATATTTTATAATTAATTCATTTCAATATTTCTACTCTATTCACATTTTAAATTTTATTCAATCTCTTTATAAAAAAATTTAAATTAATTTTGTGACAATCTCTCATAACAACAAAAACATTAAGCCGCGTCCAGACATATGTAATGTATCGTGTAATGTAACGTGTAATGTAATGCGAATTCATTTGGACGCTACCTGAGCATAGAACGAATGCAACCAGAATACTTACCGCGAATTGTCTATCCATTTAGTATTCGCGAACATGTCGAGAGATGTAGTAGTTGCGGGAACGTCCAAACGTAGACTGCGAGCACAGCGCGAGCGCCTTTGTGTTCGGGCAAAAAACCGACATCCGATGTATTCCCTCGAACCATTCGGCGAGCGTACACGTAATGCTCGCAGTGCCGTCCAAACGGAGAATTCGCGTTACATTACACGATACATTACACACGGCTTTACAAAACAAAATTTCTACTATAATAATTACAACTAAAACTAGCAATCAATATTTAAAGACCGGACTACATTCTCATAAATCTACCGAGAAAACGTCTTCGAAGAAAAATTCATATCAATATATGTTTATATATTTATAACGTAGCTAAAAAAGTTACACTTTCAAAAAACTGTCCAGTCAAAATAATAAAATTATTACTTTTATCTTAAAGATAAAAGTAAGAATCGTACTACGCTGCTGCTAATGTCTAATTGCATGTATGAAAATTGACACATAAAAAGAACATAAATTTGTAAATTAAATAAATAACAAGTACAAAAACAAACATTTAAAATTTTTATTCATTTTTATATACCTATCCATATAAAGTACAAGGTTTTCTGAACGATATATGCAAATGGAAGTTAAATATTATAATACTAAATAATATTTTACATCAATACATAATCTAGTCCAATTTGCCCCATAAACGAATAGTAATTATCTCAATTTAAACCAGTAATTTTTTAACGGATTTAATAAACAGAAAAAATTGCTTTTGGCGTAATACTAATAGATGATTTCTCGTTACTCTACGTCAATCTATGTCACACATATTTCTTCCTAATAGAAATAAAATTATTATATTTCAATTAAATCAACTAGTAATTATCCACTTAAAGGAGGATTTGCAAACGTTAATTGCGATTGCTGAGACTGTCCTCGATCCAATTAGAGTTTATCTTTTCGTACGAAAAGGTGCACTTTAACACTTTTTTTACTAAAAGTAAATTATAAATCCGTTAACTGCGTTGTTTTTATATAAAATTAAATGGGGTTTTTTTTCAACAACATAATCCAGACAAGTGAAGATATTATAGATATTAAAAAATCATATAAGACTACTTCGAGAAATGTAACTTTATTTATTACTAGTTGTACTCGCAACGTCGTTCGCGTGGCGTGTGATTGTTGTATAAAAATTTCTTACCCCACCCTATTTAAGGAATGGAGAGAAATTTTTATACACCAGATTTTAAGTTGAAAGAAGACAAATACATCTGTGAAAACCTCATTCGAATCGGATCAGTAGTTTTCATGTGATGCGCGCACAAACATACAGACAGGCAGACAAAAAAATCTAACCACATTTTTGGGTTCTATTTCGATGTACCCGCGACGTCGTTCGCGTGGCGTGTTGATTTTTGTATAAAAATTTCTTTCCACACCTCGTTAAAGGGGTGGGGGAGGGAAAGTTTTATACACCAGATTTTAAGTTGAAAGAAGACAAATACGTCTTGGAAAACCGCATTCGAATAGAATCAGTAATTTTCATGTGATGCGCGCACAAACATATACATATCTACAGTTTTATTATATTAAGAAGATTTCGTCAAGAGAACAAATTATTAAATCAACAAAAATTCAACTTGATCTTAAGTTTATAAAAAAATCTTAATTAAATGAAATGTTGGTAAAAAGAAATGGGATTTCTATAAACCTTTGTCACCGACATGATACTGAAAAGACTTATTTAGGTACCAATATTAAAACCGTTCATCGTTCTTACATAATATATACATCTTCACGTTCAAGAAAGCTTCATGAGCCCAACCTTGCTTCGTCGTGTTCCTCTGAGCGCACTACGCCAGTTGTTTTTCCTTCGTTAGATATTTGGGTTAATGATCCCATTTCTTACTTTTTCCTTCACAGGTTTGGTCTGTTTCCCATACTTTTAAACTCATTTTTATTCCTTTCTTTTTTCTTTAAGATGATTTTCATTCTTTTTTTCTTCAACACTAGTTTGTAGGTTAATAATGAAAGAATTTCGCCGATTATTCCACATTTTCTTTGTCGAGTCGCCCACGTCTGACGATTTACGAATAGTATGGATTATAGCTCGCCGATAGCATTAGACTGCTGATTGTTAAGAGGATCTAGATGAACTGCTAACCAAGTAGAAATCAGTGGAATTCATACAAACTTCATCCCTCGGTTTAATGAAATTAAGTAAGTTACTGGCTCTAGTAGTGGAATATTGGTCATGTCTGCAGCCAAATAATAGGTATACCTCAAAAAACTCAAACCCCAACACTGAAATATCCAGCTATTGTGCAAACACTCCATTGACCAGATTGGCCATATCTTAGTCGGTTTGCATTTCCTTTTATCCATATGTGGCACGGGTAATTGTAGACATCTTTCAATGGCTCTATGACTATTTTACTTAAGGGTATAAATTTATAACCGCCACACAATGCTCTTTTCTATCGGAATTAAATGTTTCAAAATATCTGCAATCATTTTAGAAAAAATAACAATTTTTGGTATTCATACAAAATAAAACTATTATATTTTTGCCCCATTCAGCAGGATTAAGCTTGCCTACTTAACAGCCAGTCTAGAAAATAAGAATTTTTTGATGCTTCACTTTCCCTTCAATTATAAATGTTAGAAGATTTATTCTTAACTGATCGTATTAAATATTTAGACTTGTAGGTGTACTGAAATAAATGGCACGCGTTATTTTTGTCGACTCCATGGACTGCAGTACTCTTAAAGAAACACCTGAGTGTCTTTTCATGAAGTCATAACAAAAATGTTTAATGAAACGATGAAAGATTTTGAAATCATCACGATTTAATGTCGAAAATTTTTGCGTACTTTAAATTCATTTCTATCGACGAAAACTTGTCTGTTGTTAAGGTACATCTTAATAGCATTAATGACATGTTTCATGGACTATGAATTTTCAAGAAACAATATCTTTATTGACAATTAACATAAAGTAGTACTCCCTTGAAAAAGAATTTCTTGTCAGAATCAACATTTATTACCGTCTCAGTGTTTTTATTCGCTCATTGTCAAACTGTGTGATGTAACCTTGTATTACTTATGTCTTCTCATATCTTATACATCTTTTCACTAGCTGTAGGTACGTGACCGGCACTAGGTACCGTCCGTCGTTACGGGACTTCCTTCTGCGTAGTCCATACTTCTTTGCTACTAATTCGTTTATAGATTTAGGGTTCTTTTAAAACGTAAGAATTTATATGTTTAGCCAGTTACTCGTTTGTATACCTTTGATGATCCGTTGTGCTTATGCGGGACACTCTTATTCGCTTTTTAAACGTAGCACCTACTTTTTTTAATTTAGATTTTCATTCACTGTCAGCAATTTCCAATCGTTAATCTCTTGCCAGTGTTATCATTTTTCATAGTAGATTAAAGTAAATATTAATAATTTTTTTTTAACTTTTAATTAAATCTTCGTCACAACCTTAGCGATGGATGATAAATATATGAAATAAATAATATCATTTATTTATTTCAAATGACTTTTGTAAAAATCTATCAAATTTGTAAAAAAAGAACAGTGCTATAATAGTATTCTACGTTACAAGGTCGGTAGGTGACTTATTACAGTACGAGTTAGTTTACGGACAAGGCGACGTAGGAGCCGAGTCTGGAAATAAAAACGAGTACTAACGACCATGTATCGTATTATATTTTATTTCATCCTGTTTTTATAAATTAATAAATTCATAAAAATAGTTCGTAACTTGACTAGTTACGTCAAATTACCTTAAGTGTCAGTTACTGTCAAATTTTTATTTTATAGTTATTATAGTGTTTTTAAATGCCAAAATTAAAAGTAATTGTCTTCCCTAAAGCAATCAGAGCAGAGTTGCTAGGCAAATCATCACATTACAGTACATGATACCGTAATGTTTTACTTACCGGCGCCGAATTGATTATAGGGAAGTTTATTTACTGGACAGGATGAAATAAATTACGTTGCAGGAATGGGGTCTCATTCCAAAGGAATGCACGAAATGTCGTGGTGCCCTGAAACTAACCGAAAATTTAAATTGGTATTCCTTTTTTTAATGTAAACTACTATAAAAGTGGTATTCTAGTCAAAATTTTTGAAAGTTAAAAAACTAATATTGCTTGGAAGAAGCACGATGTGGCGCGGTGCGCGCTATTCGAGCAATCTAACGCGTTTGCCTTAAATTTTCCATGTAAAAGTTTTATTTGCAGATGGGATTGTCTTGGCTACTTCTCTGCAAATAAAAAAAAAGAAATGTGATAATACAGTTCGTTTTATATATAAAAGTCATTTGAGTATTTTCCAAACTTTAAGTTTTGTTAATTTATTGTTAAATTTAATAGATTTTTTGTTGTGAGCTGTTACTAGAGGCCTGCCTTCGTACAAAACCTCTAAAAACTTGGTGGTCCTGAATGTGTTATCGAAATTGATGAAACTAAATTTAGTTTAAGAAAGAGTCATCATGAACATTATGTTGAGGGATAGAGATTTTGATTAAATTTAACAAAAAAAAAAAAATAAACTACCTAGACTGATTAAATTAAGCACACTCTTTTAGAAACTGTGTCAGTTATACAAATTAAACTTAAGGAATTACACCAAAATGAGAAAAAAAATTCTGTCTTAACTAATTTTGTGAGCAGTTTACTTTACATATATACAATATACATGTAAGAATATTAGTAAATTTCTAAATTTTTAGTTGTCTAACCGTTTAATGTTTTCATCCATGACTGACTTCTGCTGTCAACTTTTACCGCCATTCTTAACGGTCTTTTTGTCTCAAAAGCATAAGCAACACTTCCGACTAGACCTTCTTTATACCTTCTGAAAGCCCTACGTGTAATTTCACGCATTATGAGACGGTAAAAAAGGATATGAAAGGGCTCAATAAACACGTAATTTACATGTGACATATAAGGGCAAAAGTTTTGTACTTTAGGGTGACCGCTGGTCAAAAGGATCGTGCCTCCTTTTTTAAATCTACTTAAAACTAGGTGCTACGACTGACCTTTGAAGGGTCTAAGGGTCAATGGGATTTTATGAAGTGTGCCTTAGGGAGGTAACGAGGATAATAAATGTTATGGTAGTGTTTATACAATGATATACTATACAAGCAGACCCAGCGAATATTGTACCGCCTAACACGGTTATATTTTTTTATTTTTTGTTATTTTTTTTAATTTTAGGAGATTATCTCGGTTTTTAAGTTTACATTTTTTTTTGTTTGATCGTTTTTGTCATATTTTCTCGTTAGATGCCAGGTTCTTAAAATTTTTTCGTAAATATTTTCTAATTTTCAAATTAAATATATTAGATATCAATTGCGACATCTTACGGTGGCTTCATTGTATCTAATTAAATAAAAATTTCTCCTTTAAATATTTTAGATATCAACTGCGCCACCTTACGGCGACGTTGTAGTACTTAATTAAATAAGAATTGCTTGTTTAAATATATGAGATATCAACTGCACCACCTTACAGTGGGGTCATAGTTAAAATTGCCAAACGGGATAAAAAATATCCTATGTCTTTCTCCTCTGGTTCTAAACTACCTATCAACCAATTTTCAGCTAATCAGTTTAGCCTTCTTAAGTTAACAAGACTTTTTAATATGTAAACCGTTTTATTTAAAATATTGTAAAGTAAAAAAAATAATTAACAGTAAACAGCATACTAGTTTGGTTCGGTAGATAGTTTTTAGTTCTACTAAAAAGTACGAGGGTGGATCAAATTTATAACTTAAAGCTTGAATGAAGTAAAGAATAAATTTTGATATAACTTAGGGGGAGGTGACTAAACAGTTTAACTCAGCAAAGGTGTAGAAATGTGCAATTGGTTGCCGTTAAAAAATATTTTTTCTTTAGTGACAAAATTAAAAAACTTTAATTTAGGTGTACTGTATTATTCGTGGCAGCAGACACTAGTTAGTTGTGCTATAGGATGTTACTTTCAAATGCTGTAAGTGTGTACTTATTACTCGTTCCAAGTTCGTACGGACTGACTATTATTAACAGCTACCTAAGCCGACACTTTAAAGCTCATCGCCGAAATAGGATCTATATTATACGAGCAGGTGTAGACTGTTCTCTTTAATTATTTTACTGAACTGCAGCAGGAAAAACATAACACTAATAAATGAAGGGTAAGATTAAGGGCCGCAGAGGAATTGGAAGGAAAGAGATATCATGGCTAAAGAATATGCGAGATTGGACTGGAATACGTAGTGCTGAACAACTATACAGATTAGCTGAAAATCGTGAACAACTCGCCAATGTAATTGCTAACTTTAGGGAGACCTCATATGGTACCGAAAGAAGAAGAAATAAAATAACAATAACATATGAAGAATACCAACTATCAACACTAAATAACAGAAAGTTCTGTCGACGACAATAATCTGAGAATACTAGAATTTGAAAATCCATGACAATATAACCCCAACCCTGTAAAGATCAAAACCAGGTAATCTAATAAAATGGAAGCGATAACCAGTAGTCGTTAAACCCTCACTAAGATAACAAAGTGCAACTGGCAACTAGCAACATGAAATAAGCAACAGACATCATATTTTGTTGTACTTCGCATACCAAAGTAATTACAATTACTTGTTGGAAATGTCGTCTGATGTAGACAAAGTGATAATTTTGTGGCAAATTTTATTGAAAAAGAAAAAAAAAGGATACGATATTGGATTCATCCAGCAATCGAAGCGTTGAGTAAACATGGAGCCAGTATATGTGGTCAAGAATTAAAGACGCATCCCACACAGTTTAAAAATCGCCGTATCGATACATCCGACGAATCCTCTCGTCGCCATCTAACCAAAAGGTTCGGTTTTGGTTCGCCAAAAAACCCTTAATGATCTAACACTGCGTGATGAACGAAATATTGGCAAATTATGGGCGATATAGTTGCTTTTTAACCGACACGTCGTGTTGCTAGCAACATATGTTGCTCTAGAAAGGCAACAGCGATATCGTATTCCGTCGGTGTGCGAGGTCAACAAAAATATAATGGAAAAACACATTGGCGATAATATTGCTTATTGCATGTTGCTAGTTGCTAGTTGCATATTGCTCCGGTGTACGAGCCGGCTAAATGTTGACCAGAATTGCGCTCTCTTTGTATTAAATTTGAATACATTTCTACTACCTAGAATCAAAGCAGCAATCGATGGAATGAAGACACTCTAGTTCTACAAAGCTTTAAAAATTTTGTGCTCAATTAGGAATGTTCAAGAGAAAAAAGTTGTTTGTGGGATTCCAAAAAATAATCATTGGTTTTCTGAATGAAGGTCTAACAATTAATGAAAATTACTAAATTTTATATTATTTATATTATCACGTATTCACATTAAATCAAATAATAGAAAAAGTTAAAAAACAAAATCAGACAGCGTCATTGGCATTTATAGATTTGGAAAAGGCCTTCAATAAAGTGAAGAGAGAGAATTTGTGTGAAATCTTGAAAAAAAAAAGGTGTAGAGCACAAAACAATAAATGTGATAAAGAGTTTGTACAAGGACAACAAGAATAGCGTCATATGGAGAAACAATTTGTCAGATAGCTTTATAACCAGAGAAGGGCTGAAGCAAGGAGGAGGTCTGAGCCCACTGTTCTTCAATATAATTATGGATGAGATCATTAGAACCTGTTCAAACAAAGCGAAGAAATTAACAATTGGATATAGAAATTTACAAGTGGTGAGGATATCGGAAGGAGCATTTGCGGACGATATGTGATGGTAGTTGCAGAAATTAAAAAAGACCTACAAAGTAATATGGAAATCTGGAATGAAACACTACAAAGCTATGGAATGATTCTAAACCAAGAGAAGACAAAAGTGATGAGGATAGGAGACAATCAAAAAATGAATATCAATATCGGCGGAAGAAAATTAGAACAAGTCGACACCTTTGAGTATTTGGGCACTAAGATAGAGAGTTCGGGAGACCAAGAAATGGAAATAAATACAAGAATAGAAAAAGCCATGAAGACGTATTATTTAATGAACAAGGGTTTACTAGGGAAAAGAGAAATTTCACGCAAAACTAAATTGAATGTATATAAGACAATATTCAGACCAATCCTGACATTCGGGTGTGAATCATGGGTTTTAACAAAAAGGCAGAAAAGTAAACTTCAAGCCACCGAAATAAAATATCTAAGAAGAGTGAGAGGAATCACAAGAAGAGATAAGATCAGAAACGATGTAATACGGGAAGAATTAAATATCCAACCCTTGATCTCATTTATCGAACAAAAACAGCTAAGTTGGTGGGGACATCTCCAACGTATGAAAGACCAAAGACAAGTAAAGAGAGTGTGGGAAGCCAAAACATGGAAAAAGGCAAAGAGGGGGAGACCTAAAAAGACCTGGGACCAAACAGTAGGGGAATTGCTAGAACGAAGAGGAACAACATGTACTGAAGCAGGACGAATGGCCAGAAACAAAAAAGAATGGAATAAATTTGTATACCAGTAATGGTATACTGAATGCCACACACCATTATATGGTATATGCAAAAAAACGGAGAAAATACGCGAAAATTTGCAACTATTTTGTTTTTGCAGAACAAAACACATTATCAAAAAAAAAACATTCGTTATTTAGTGTTCAAATTAGTGGAACATACCTCTTATTTCCCGGATCTGATTCCGTTTGACTATCATTTCTGTTTTAACTAAAAAAGTTTAAAAGGTTGTAAATTTTCTTCCAACGCACAACGCATAAAAGTATTGTACGTTTGTTGTTAAAAATATATCCATCTATATGGAGAATATGTAGAATTATAAAATACTTTCACTTTTAAATCTTGTTTGTATTTAAAATTTTATTTACTGTAAGTAACAATAAATATTAAATCCAGTTCATTTTTAATTTACCCTCGTTAATAACAAAGATACCCATTTTTCACTTTTGCATATGATTTTTTTTAACTGAAAAATTTTAATTTAAGTAAAAACACTTAAAAAACAATCTAAAAAAACAAAACAATAAACTAACTATACACGCCGCTGTCTCACTAAAGGAAAAATCTCATGACTCGATCTTATTAACTGTGCGTATTATCGAGAAAAAGACACGAAAACACGAGATTTGTTTACTAGATTTTAACTTGTTTATATACCTGGATTTTATTTTTCATCCAATTTGTCAGTAAATTACAATATTAACGAACTAAATATCTTTAAATTTAATCATTATTGTTATCAGTTTCAATTATATGTAATTTTATGGAATGGGTAGGTATATTTTTATAAATCAGTGTTATTAATACGCACCTTTTTATAAAGATTATACGTATAATTAGAAATATACAAATAAATTTATCTTCTCAGAACAATTAGGCATAAATTATAAAAAAAATTATATACAGAGTGTTGCTAATTCGACTAAGAATCCTTTAATTGACGCATTTTTGTATACATAATAATGATATGAAAAAAAATGATAATCCAAAATCTATTGGCTCCATACCGTAGTGAATTAAAGAAAAAATGAACAAAAATAAAGATAAAAAAAACTAGTGTGGCAGTCAGTGAGACTGCCGGCAGAAGTTATACTTCTATGCACGCGCATGGATTCATAAATTTGTATGCGAATGATTTAGCAAAATCATTATATGATATTCGTGGTAAGCGACCCCAAAAACCTCCTAGTACCGTGTGCATACTCTTTTTGTATCGAATTTGCATAAAATTTCTGGAGACGAGGTCCGTCTTAAGCACCAGATGTTTCGAACATTCCGATCCGATCCATCTTACGTTACCAAACTCGGAGGTTTTAGTGCTTTATTTCCTCGACTATTCGTAAAAACTCTGTTTATGTAGCCAACAACCTCAAAAGCATAGTGCAGGATATGCTGCAACCATGTGATGTTATTTTAGACTACAATACAATACCCATTACTGAATATTATTATTAATACTGTTTATTTAAAATACTAAAATTAATATGTTAACTTACATGACAGAATTTTAAAATAATCTGTCAAATAATCATGTGGTCCGTCACTATAATATTCATACATTAGTTCAGACTGTTTTTTGTATATCTATCCCTTTTCAATGTACTGAATGTTGAAACCGTGTTCAAAGGACTTATAGTTATGACTAGTAACATGTGGTAAATATTTTATCTTTGTTTTTACCGACCAATATACCTTATTATAAGTGTGTCTGTCTCTCTCTTACTCACACCATTACATATGTAATGATTTTTCCCATTTAACTGTACATAAATCTTTTCCACCGAGTGCACGAATAGAAGTATAACTTCAATAAGAATATATTTAAATATGACTATAAAAAAATTAAAGATATGAAAAAAAATTATGATAATCTATAATGCATATCAATTGGCACTATAATGTATAGAGTTAAAGAAGCAATGAACAAAAATAAAGTTGAATACAGTGATGAAATAAGGAAGTATATAAAATGATAGAACATATGAACAAAAAGTTACGATAATCCATAATGCATATCAATTGGCGTCATAACAAAGAAGTTAAAGGGAGTTAAAGAAGAATCTATATATATAAAAGAGAGTTTCTATGTATATAATCACTCATCACGATATCTCTGAAACTATAAGGCCAATCGACTTGAAACTTGGTAAGAATATTCCTTAGGGAAGGTAGAGGTCAGCTAAGAACGGATTTCAGGAAATTCCACCGACAAGGGGGGTTGCGGGGGATATATATATAAAATGTATATAGCAGTCATCACGATATCTCAGGAACTAAAAGGCCGATCGACTTGAAACTTGGTAGGAATATTCCTTAGGAAAGATAGAAGTCAGCTAAGAACGGATTTTAGGAAATTCCACCCACAAGGGGGGTTGCGGGGGATATATATAAAATGTATATAGTCAGTCATCACGATATCTCTGAAACTATAAGGCCGATCGACTTGAAACTTGGTAGAAATAGTCCTTAGGGAAGGTAGAGGTCAGCTAAGAACAGATTTCAGGAAATGTATATAGTCAGTCATCACGATATCTCTGGAACTATAAGGCCGATCGACTTGAAACTTGGTAGGAATATTCCTTAGGGCAGGTACAGGTCAGCTAAGAACGGATTTTACAAAATTCCACCCACAAAGAGGTGTTGCGGGATCGTGAAAAAAAATTAAAATCTATAAGTCCTACAGGTTTAAAACTTTGCAAAATAGTTATTTGTATAATTTTGAGGTCAATTGTGAACGGAGTTTACAAAATTTCACCCACAAAGGGGGTTGCGGGGGCGTGAAAAATAAATAAAAATAAAATTTAAAATGATGAAATATTAAAAATCTTTATATCTCAAGATTTTTCTTGCTTCTTAAAGAATTTAAAAATTTTAATTAAACACAAAAAAATTTCTTTTCTTTGATACTTTCATTAGTTTTCAACTTATCGATAGCTCAATTTTTCTTAATATACGATTTTTGAGAAATGATGAAATAGTAAAAATCTTCATATCTCACTAATTTATAAAAAAAAATTAAAAATATAAAATTAATTTGTATTAAACAACTTAATAGTAATGCATATTTTTATAACCACGCGGACGTAGTCGCGGGCAACAGCTAGCAGGTAAATAAAAATAAAGGTGGATACAAACATAAAATAAGTACAGTCAAACCTGGATAAGCGAGAGTTCAGGGGAGAACAATCACATTAATATTAACGAAAAAACTGAAAAAAAATGTCGCATCCGACAGCACATGAACCTGGAATCTGAAATTAATATATCGTTCGTGATTTTAGTCAAATCTTCAGCCAGCGAATATGCCTTAAGCTCGCTGATGGATAACATATACCTTGTACTGACGAGACCCAATAGGTCGAAACCGGTCTACAAGTTTTGTTGTCCCTTCTAACTGCAAACAAAAAGGTTGGTTTAAATTATCTGTTAGATATGCCAACCCCATTTGACTTTGAAGTGTAATTCAATATCCGTCGAGGCACATAGCCAGGGAAGTAGTTGTTTCTTCTTAGTTAAATGGTCAATGCTTTTGAGAATATTTTTCAAAACTAGTAAAGCGATAGAATAACTAATATTCTGCATTTTGTAACATTTGTTCATTAATGACTCGCTTTATTAAGTAAGACACTATTACAGTTTTCTGTAATAATACTTTAATAGTTAAACTTCCTTACTAAATGCTTTTTTGTATTATACAAGAAAATTTTCATTATATTTTACTGGAAGCGATTGCATTTATTTTTGTGTCTAACTAACTCATCTCCTTCAGTTATTGCTCCACATTTGGAATTAATTCTGTTTCATTCGTTATGAATAAATTATGATTCTTTAATAAAATTTAATTATTATTTATATGCAAAAATAACAAACTATAAAAGAAAGTAATCTACGACTATGCGTTCCTAATTTGGAATTTAACTCAAGTTAGCTGGACAAGGAGATAAAGAGTCTGTTGCGAGTCTAATTTGTATATCAATTTAGATAATTGCTTCTTAATAGTTCTGGAAAACGGATTTTACTTTCAGAAGATGGGAAAAGTTGACTATTTGTTAGTAATTTTGTACTTAATGGACGTGATTTGTCGTTACATAAGGTTGGCTTTTAATATTACACAGGAGCGTAGTTTACTCATTTGTACAACAAAAATATGTACGCACAGTTTTCCTTTGATTTTTGTACATCATATGTGTCTTACTTATACTTTAAAACATTTATTAAACTAATTAATTTTGAGATATCTCTCATGGCATTTTTAAAATTTAAAAAGTATAAAAACATGAAATTGGCATTTAAGTGAAATTGAAAAAAATCACATCCGATAGTAGTTGAACCTGCAACCCTTAACTTTACGCGGTAACGCTCTAACCACTTTAACCAGAGATGCCTTAATAATCACTTAGCGCTTTGATAGTCATGATTCAATTTACTCACGTCTTCATTAAGCACATATTTGCATGACGTTAATGAGAGAGAAGATTTGTCAAATCTAACTTTTGTGCCCTGTCCTATATGTTTATTTAGTTAGGAAACCGGGACCATGGATTTTTAGTAAACCAAATGTCATGCATTTATGAACTTAATGAGGAAGTGAGTATGTGTCATATCTGACATGAATTTATAATCAATACGATCAAAGCGCTGACTAATTATTTAGGCATATTTGGCTGAAAAGTTTTAGCGTTACTGTGTAAAGGTGAAGATTAAAGGTTTGAGTGCTGTCAGATGCTACATTTTTTCAGTTTTTTCTTAAATGTCATTTTCTTGTTTATATACTATCTAAATTTTAAAATATTAGAAGTTTAGTCTCTTAGATCCAGTTTAGAGCTTCTTTAACTTACCTTACTGTTAAATAAATATGATCATAAAATTTGGTATATAGAATCCTCATGTCATAGGTAAGAATCCTAATGATTTTGGATCAGATCGAATAACGTTAACGGTAAAATTTTAACGGTTTTCTGAAACTCGTGTATATATAATTTATGTTTTCCTCCGTTTGTTTGCGCTATAACTCTTAAACGGAACATTACAGTGTCATGAAATTTTGTATATAGAATCCACATGTGATGAGCCACATTTTGGTTCAGTTTGAATAACGAAATAGCAAAATATTAATAGTTTTCTGAAAGCCGGATGTATAATTAATATTTCCGTTATTTGTGTGCCCTATAACTCTTAAAAGGATAAACACAGCGTCATGAAATTTGGTATTTCGGAATTGTTTGAGTCCAGGAAATAATTCATTGAAGTACTGACTCCGAAAAATTTAAACTTCTCGAATTGCTTTCGTAAAACACAATATTTACATTCTAGAGCTAGTATTTCTTCTTATGCCAAGCAGAAGACTTAGTGGACACTAATTTACTAATTATCTTAGCACATTTTAGCTGAATTTCTTTCATTGTTTTAAAATACGGGATGAAAAATTGTAAAATTTGTTATCTTGTTTTGCATCACTAAGCAACGTAAATTAAAAGCATCGAAACCACGCTAACCCCAACAGACAGGTAGGTAAGATAAAAAAATAAAACAGATGAAATTTAACAATGTACGATACACGACCGCATCCATCCATCCATTCTAGCATCGGCTCTTAATATCACTCGTACCGTAATTAATCAGTTCCCGGCTTTTTCCGTAAAATAATATTTATTCTGTTTCTTCAATTTTACGTCATCCTTTCAACAGTCATCGATTGCAGAAAAAAACAAGTGTACTTAAACTTGTTTGTTATATAAAAGTTTAGTATCTAATAATTTGATGCGAAAAGCGTCTTGCTAAATATTGCATGCGCTAATGTCCAATAATTTAATTACCTATGTACTGATACTTGAGTTCATAAAAAAAGGATTGTTTGTAGACACTTAGACAGAGATTCAATTGAAATCATGCTTTTTACTTTTTAGTACCCTTAAAACTAGCTCTACACCGTACAAAATTATAGCTGTTCTTTTATAGGTTGTCATTACATAGCATTCCACTATGTCCTGGTACATAACTCTCGTCTTTGTTTATTTCACCAGTGCTAGGCATTTAAAAAGTTTACAAAATCCATTTAAAAATTGCTTATATCGATGTTTAAGTGAATGTTAATCTCTTCTTATCGGTAGATATCTAACAGGTTATATACCTACATCGGTTTAAAACCATAATACACTCAGCTATCTGAAGAAGAACGTATGGTCAACTAATTTCCAGTACCATAATACGGCGAAGACTTCATAGAAACATAGCCGCTCATCTACAGCTGTAAATTAACACAGAGACTCGATTTTGCTCAGTAATGACTTGTTCTTTTTTCAAAGAAAACTAGATTAGGTTTAGTTAGTGATAGTCAGCGAAACAAAGTTTGGAGAGGGCCATGGTATAAAAAAGACTATTTTTGCCAGAGAAGTCATTCCATAACAAGCAATCTCAAAGAATGAATTATTGTGATACCCTCCAGGAACTCACACTTGTGGAAGAATGGAATCGTATCTCAATTATTAGAATTAGAATTAGAATTATTTACGGCGCCAATAGCTGTAATAACCATTTCTTCTCTTGACTTTTCTATACTCTGAGATTTAGTTAACCAAATGTAACGCTGAAGCCAATATTTATTGCTTACATCCTGCTATTACTAACGTTAATATACACTTTTGAAAACCATTACTAAACATGGATTTTGTAAGGTTTTATTTTGTTGTTCTTATCTAACAAAATTGTTTTATAATGTGGTTAGGGGGAAGATCTACCACAACTTCCATTGTGTTGAAGTGCCATCAGGTTATCTTAAAGTAACTAAGTCTTATACCTAGCTTAGCTTGTTAATGGCATGTTTTTGTTTAATCTTTGATCTGGATCTGGAAATTTGGGGAGGGGAGAGCTAGTGCTTAGCCAGCACTGAGGCCACATATGACCCATTGTGCCTCCTCCCGTGTGTAGGGATATCCTCATCTCAGGCTGTCACCAGGCCTAGTGATTTAAAATAGGTGATAAGGCCCGAGGGGGATCTCCCTGACATCGGCTGGTGTAAGCCAATACTCGCCCAACACGGATCTTCTGGTTTCAGAAAAAGCAGAGCAGTCATACACATACATAATGTGTTCTACTGTTTCCTCTTCTTGTTCGCAGCCTCTGCATAGCGGCGATTCTGTTAAGAGATGTTGTCGCAATTGGCAATTGATTACCACACCAAAAACGGTGTAAAATTGAACATTGAACATTTTGCGATAACTGCGTTTGCTTATTTTTAATGTCGATATAAGGTCTAAAATCAGCTCAAAGTTTTTAACTACCAACACGATTTTTTAGGTCATCTAACCTAAAGAAACATTTCTTAGCCTTAAAACAATATTCGTTGATCTGAGGCCTAAATATTACTTCTCTAAATCTTCCTTTAAGTTGTTACTGTATTTTCTGCTACAATATCTAATAAAAAAATCCATTGATAAATGTGATATAAGCAAAATTAGATTATTTTAGTAAATAACACTTTGCTTTTCAAAAACATTAATGATTTAAAATTAGAAATTGATCCTTGCCAGTAAATTTCTCTGTAATATTTTCATGTTATCGAAGAATTAAATAAACAATTATCTAACATTACCTTTTAATGACAGAATACTAACAATATTACCGCAAAAATGTTAAAACCCAATCTTTATATCTTCTCTCCAAAGTTAACGAGGAACTATTAGCAAACAATTAAAGTTAAGGAATTTTAAAGAGGACGCCAACAAATTATAGACAATTCGATTTCATGATTTTTATAAATAATTTTTGAACAAGACGGTTGTTACATTTGCATTGGTTACAATTTTTAGAAGAATAATATTTAACATTTTAATTCTTATTTATTATTAAATACCCTAGAGGTACTTTATAAGATCGATTTCTGTGTGTCCCTCATCCGTCTCTCCATCCATCTGCGCTATAACTCTTACACGGAAGATCACAGAATGATTAAATTTGGTTTATATAATCCTCATGTCATGAAGAAGAACTTTATTGATTTTGGTCCAGATCGGATAACTTTTTAACGGTTTTTTGGACACTCTTGTATTTAATCCATATGTATAAATTTGATGGTAAACACATCTTTTCAAAACAATACCAGACTAATATTTTTTAGTGCAACATTAATTAATTAGTTGTTATTACAACTTTAACAAAGAGTTTGGAAATTTAAATAGAGTTGAAGGAATAAAAGCAAAATACAATGCAGAACTAATAATATCTCAAGATTTTAATTCCATAAGAACAAACAAAGTGATAAACATCTTTCTCCTTTTCCTTTATTCCATTTAAGATTGCAATATCTAACCAACTTTTATCACCTAATCCAAAGAGAAACAGATGGTTAAAAAGTAGATACATACCTATAAGATATGTAAACGTAGAAAAAAATGAAGTACGAATTGTAAATTACTTGAACACTCCAAACTCGTTACTCGGGGATTTTTGGAAATGACGAATTCAATTCTGGCATTGTAATTACATTTAAGGACGGCTCCGTGGGGCACCCGGGGGGACATTCTGGAGGGAAATTGCATAGTCCATGAATGCCAGAATTGAATTCGTCATCCCCGAAAACCCCCCCGAGTGTCGAGTTTAGAGCGATTTTCATTGACTATGCAATTCCCCCAGATTGTCCTCCCGAATATCCCCACAGAGCCGCCCCAGAGTAATTCCAACGCCAGAATTGAATTCGTCATCCCCGAAAACGCCCGAGTAGCGAGTTTGGAGCGATTTTCATGCACGCTGCCATTTTTCCCCCAATTCACCCCCTGCGCATCCACACAGAGCCACCGCCGTGCACCTCAGACGTATTCTAAAGCCAGAATCGAGTTTGGCAGCTCCGAAAACCTCCGAGGAATGACGCAATTGGAAAATTAATCCTTAAGCATTTCTTTTATTGGCGGGAAAAATCGGTACTTGCAGACAAAATTGCACTGTTTTGGAAGAGAATCCTAAATAAAACATTTATTTTTAAAACCAAATAGTCTGACCCAGGATTTAAGGCAGCAAAGGATGAAATGAAAGTGTTGCTATAGTTTTGGTGTCTCTATAAGAAAACGGGCGTTATTTTTTTGTAACTGGTTTTGAACGTGTTTTGGGTTTGGAGTTGAAGCTTATTTAAAAAAAAATTAGCAATTCTAGTTTTGGACAATGCACCAAGCCATATTCGCGAACTTGAAACTATGTATCTATGTATAAAAGTCCCAACACGACGGCTTTGCTTCAACTTATGGACTCAGGAATAATCCATACCTTCAAGCTCTTCTACATTAGACAAACGATTATAATTGTTTTGGATAATATGTAATGTCATCGGGATATGATTGTTCGAAGAAATTTGACATAACAAAATGCATCGTAAACGTAAAAGAATCATTGCAAGAACTGAAGCCATCCACATTAAAATTGTGGCCTTTGCGTATTCACGGACTTTACGGTTTCTGTATTTGGAACATATTTACGGAACATCTACCACGCGAATAAAGAGCTTTTACTGTATATATTGAAAATAATCTGATGACATATCTATGTAACCCATGGTTTAGTGGTGACGCTAATGTCGGTGCCTTGGGAAAGGGAAAATGTGAAAGGAAGATCATCACCAGATACTTCAGTGGAGTGTTATTCCAGCTGGTATCGATTTGGTAGGGAAACAGTTTATGTTTTACCAAGATAATAACCTTAATCAACACTTTCTACGAATTATTTAAGATCAGAAGAAGCTCGATTCACGAAATGGCCCAAACAATCGCCAGATGCAAATCCAATGGAACTGTTGTGAGATGATATAAATGTTGGAAGAAATTTGGCATTTCCAAATGATTCGTAAACATAAAAGAATCATTGCAAGAACTAAAGCCATCCACATTAAAATTGTGGCCTGCTCTAAATGCGGAAAATGACAAGGAATTCAAACTTTGACTGCAAACATAACTGAAATTGCGAATGAAATAGAACGATATGGATTGGAACAGATAGAATCAAGTAACGTGTTCAAGAGTTGCTTTATCGTAAGATAAAAATTTGACTGAAACTAGCTTGTGGCTTGGAGCAAATGATAAATTCAGAGAGGCTTCAACAAGTACTGAATACATGACATTTAATTTGGAAAATCTTAGTTAAGGTTTAAAAATAGTAAATTAAGTTTGTGATTTCTGTATGAAAATTAATTAGTCTATGGAACGAAGTCTTATTTTTAAGACGCAAATTGCTAATTCCACTGCTGAATATCAGTCTCAATTGATGATGCTATTAAAAACTGCCAACCAAAAAAAAAGAGTGTGCGTGTAACCTTTACGCACGATTGAAGTAAAACTTATTTGACGTACGTATCATTGCAAAATAGATTCAATTTTAAAATATGTTTATTAACAAGTAGCTACAGGTTTTTGATTTTTTCGTTTATTATTATTATTTATTGATAAAAGAGTAAAATATTCTTCAGAATTTATTTAAGTGACAACTACTTTGTTTTGTATCTAAAATTCATTAATTTCACTTTCACGTTTTAAAATTTTTTGACAAAAATTAACGGTTAGGTTAGGTTAGCTAATCAAAAGTTTTGACGTACGTATCGCAAGGAAGTCAGTAGAAACATAAAGAACTTGTGTGTGTGAAAATCATGAGAAATCTGATAATTTTTTCCTTATTTTAAATGTTAACTGCCAATCAATTTCTAACAAAACTAATAGAATAGACCTAATCTTAAAGCAATATGAACCAGACATATTATGTCTATCCGAAACATGGTCCAATAATGACAATATAGGTTACATACGATTTAATAATTACTCTGTTACTGTTACTTCAATAGAACTAATAAATCACATGGCGGTGTACTAATTTTGACAAAATCTTCCATAGAAATTAAGAAACACGATTTTTGACTAATTTATCAGTTGAAGTAGATATTGAAATCTCCAGTATCTCCTTTAAACCACCTGTTGTATATTAAATATTTGTAGATCCCCATCTGGAAATTTCAATACATTTATAGATAGACTTTATAGTGCATAAATTTTCTGTACAAATAACTTTATATCTTTTATTCTTTGTGGAGATTTCAACATTGATTGTTTAAACGATGCACAGGAAAATAAAATGTATGCATATAGAGTACTCACTTATTTTCATTCAATATTTTTTCATCACTTTCTTATTAATTAATCCACTTTGTTTATTCATATTTAAAACGAACACTTTATACAAAAATTTTTGGCGTAAAACTATTCACCATCAATGTATTTTGGTTGACAAGCTGTCAATTTGACAGGTCAGCAAAATATGTAAATTATGTTGCCTACCATAATATACAATTACAGATTTAACTTTTATTTAATATAGTAGGCGGAATCGTGTTAGTTTTTTTGTATCAGGTTTTTTGGATTAGTCAGATCACATTTAGATTTTGGAACAATAGTTATTTCTAGAACATCGAAGCTGAATGGGAACAGACTAGACAAAATACAATATCAGGCATTACGAATAGCGCTGGGATGTATGAAAAGTACACCAATAAATGTGCTGCTAAGCGAGGCGGGGCGAACCCCTTTATACATAAGAAGACTCTGGCTAAGCACTAAGTTAGCCCTGAAGTTGCTCTCACAGAAAGACGACGAAACACTAAAAACCTTGATGCACTTTTACTTACAATATAATGAAAACCCGCAATACTGGCGTAATAAAATACCGCCTATACTAATTGAAGGTCTGGACACTGCATTACAATTCACAAATTTCATACAGAAAAGCAAACTTAAACCTTGCTACACTATGCCATATACCATGTTTACACAACAAATAAAATGGATCCACAGCAACATCAAAAAAGACACCACAGAAGTTCAAGCAGAATTTGTTGATTTTATTGTAAGCAAATTTCCTGATTACAACATTGCTTATACGGATGCTTCAGTTGATCCTGATACGGGTAGGAGCGGTATTGGCGTGGAATGTACAAAACTTAATATACATATAAGTGAAAGATTACCTAATGATACACCTATATGCACGGCAGAAATAATTGCAATCAAGAAAGCAATGGATATCCTAAAAAATAAGAGTAATAAACTGCTTATTGTGTCAGACTCACTTAGTGGCATACACAAGATTACAAATAATAGGATCTGTCCAAAGGAAGATTTGCACACATTAGAAGCTAGGAAAGGCCTAATTTCAACAACAACATCGGAAGCAGGATACAAATTGGTATGGGTCCCCAGTCATACCAACATAATTGGGAATGACACTGCTGACAAACTAGCTGCTGCAGGCAGACAGAGACACCACATCTCCCCACATAAAATGCATTACAGCAACTTCTACAAAAATGTCAAGAACCAACTCTGGGATACCTGGGTTACACTTTACCAAGAACAAAGCAATAAAAAGGGAAGAAATTATTTTGAAATGGAACAAAAACCAAGGAAAAAAGCATGGTTCCATGACTTAACATACCACACAAGGAGCCATATCACCCTCCTGACAAGGATAAGAACAGGTCACTGTCTAACTCCTCAACACTTGTTTAAAATAGGATGCAAAAATGACGACTTATGTGATTGTGGAGAAATTGGTCATTTAACACACATAATTTTTGGATGCTCTATGAGAACACAAGAAAATATAGACTTCTATGATAAACTAACAAAACTTAAACACAAACATCAGCCAATAAGCTTGCATGATATAATTAAAAACCCCACATCTGCTCCTGCCAATCTCTTAGTGCAACATTTAATGAATAATAATATCAAGCTTTGAAAGGAGAAAATTGTACAAACTGCTTTAGTAGTGCAGAAGTAGTTAGTTCATGTTCCTACACCCACAAGTGTTTATTAACAAAATTTTATTTCAGGGAAAAAAAATCCTATCCTTCCTTCTAACCTGGTGTAAACCCATGTGTAAAAGGTTCTGATACACCACAGAACAAGAAGCTTGTTATTTGTGTTTCCATTTTACCTATAAATTTATCCCAAACATGAAAGGCATGGGCTAGATCTCAGATGCATTTCGGTGCACCTTTCGTGTCAGACTGTACTCTATCAAGATTGAACCTGGCTGAGTGCTTATAGCAAGAGGCCATATCAACAAGAAGAAGAAGAAGGTTTTTTGCGTTACATAGAATATGAAGTCACGTCCGTTAGAATTACTGAGTTACCCCTAGTCGCGCCCAAAGAAGTTTTATTTCAAAAATATAAAATTCTTTAACAATTGCCTAAGCCTGAAGAAAATTATTAATCAATATGGTCAAAAACTTCAATTAATTCGATTTTTTATATATTTGATTTATTGATTTTTATTTTGTCTCCTAGGAACGTATTCCCTATAAATAACCATTGCGTATTCACGGTTTCTTTATTCGAGGCATATATACGGAAAATCTAAAAAGCTTTTACTGTACTTAATGAAAGTAATCTGATGACACTTCTATGTAACCTATGGTTTATTGGGGTTTTGGTTTTTTCTATTGATTTGGACAGCTTATGATTATAAAAGACCGAAAACTTGTAATGGGTCAGGTAAATTTATGGAATTTTAAGAGATATTTAGACAATTTTGTAGTAATATTTAAAATTACTGAACTACATTTTGCATTTAATATTAGGTTTTATTACCCTATACTACAAAAAAAGTCAAGTTTAAACAAAAAATTTTAACAAACTTTATATTTATATTATATATATATATATATATAAATATATATATATATATATATATATATATATATATATATATATATATATATATATATATATATATAATTAGCTCTGCAGGCCTAGAAGGCCCATGGCTTTGTTGACTTCCTTTCTCCATTCTTTCCTGTTCTCTGCTTTTCTTTTCCAGTTGGTTATCTTTAGTGTTCTAAGGTCTTTTAACACCTCTTCCATCCATCTTGCTTTGGGTCGTCCTCTTTTCCTCTTTCCTCCTATTCCGCTTTCTACTATTTTTTGGGGTACCCTTTCATTTTTTATTCTCTGTATGTGACCAATCCATCTCAATCTATTTCCCTTTGCAGTACCTATAATGTCTGGTTGACCAAATAGTTCTCTTAATTCTTTATTGCTTCTTCTCTGCCATATGTCGTCTATTTTCTTCCCTCTAAAAGTTTTGCGTAGACATTTCCTTTCCCAAATCGCTAGCATATTTTGTTCACTTTTACCCAGTGTCCACGTTTCGCTTCCGAATAGCACTATAGGTCTTAGTACCGTTATATATGTTCTTATTTTGGCACTTCTAGCTAGCACTTTACTGTTTAATACATTTTTTAGCTTATATAAACATTTGTTTCCTTTGTTTATTCTGTTCTGGATCTCTTTTCTTTGATCAGGCTTTTTGGCAAATTCTGCTCCTAAATAGGTAAATGTCTCCACTTCTTTAAAACAATATGTTTTGTTTTTCAACGTTGTTATTTCCAATTTCCCATTATTCCTTCCCTCAGTTTTTGTCCATTTCATGTACTTAGTTTTTTCCTCATTTATTTCCAATCCCATTTCTAATGCTATTTGCTCGAGTCGTACAATAACTTCTTGTAGTTCTTGCTTGCTTCTTGTAATTATCGCTATGTCGTCGGCAAATGCTAGGCATTGATGTCTTTTATGAAATATTATCCCTGATCTATTTATTCCCGCTTTTCGAACTATGTATTCAAGTACATATGTAAACAATATGGATGATAGGGGGTCACCTTGCTTAACTCCTTCCCTCACTTCAAAACTTTCGGTTCTCTCATTTCCTACCCTTATATACGCAGCATTTAGATCCCTCCGTAGTTAATTTCACCATCTTAATTAGTTTATTGCTCACTCCTAATTCTTTTAGTGCTTTAAACAGTTTACTTCTTCTTAACTTATCGAAGGCTTTTGTTTGAAGTCAATAAAAATTACATGAGTATCCTTTTCATATTCGTAGCTCTCCGCCTGTATTTCCCTAAGAGTAAAAATTTGGTCCATCACTGATCTTCCCTGCCTAAATCCACATTGATATTCTCCCACTACTTCCTCCATTTTCGGAATCAGTAACTTTTTTATATACGAAGCAAGGACTTTGTAGGCTATGTTTAATAGAGCTATTCCCCTGTAATTCTTGCATACAGATTTGTCACCTCTTTTATGAATGGGGATTAGTACCGCTTCTTTCCATTGCTCTGGCATTTCTTCCTTTTCCCATATTACCTGCATCATCTTATGGATATTCTCTACTAGTTTTTCCCCCCCATACTTAATCATTTCTGCTGTTATGTTGTCTTTACCAGCACTTTTATTGTTTTTAAGTTTACAAATTATTTCTTTTATCTCACTTATTGTCGGTGCATTTTGGCAATGCTCTACTTCTTCCATTTCTGTGTCGTTATTTTCTACTTCTTCTCTGTTTACCTCGTCATTTGTATTCAGCAGCTCATTAAAATACTCCCTCCATCTATCCAAAATTTCGGCTTCTCCTGCTAGAATCTTGCCTTCTTTATCTTTATAAAATGAACTTCTGGCTTGGTATCCCTTCTTTTGCTCCCTTATACCTTGGTACATTTTTCGTACTTCGTTCCTTTGATAATTCACCTCTATTTCTTCAATGCGCTGATCTTGATACTTTCTCTTTTTTTCTCTGATTATTCTCTTGCATCTTCTCCTCTGTTCTTCATACTTTTTCCTAATTTCTTGAGTGTTGGTCTTTAACATTTCTTTTCTTATTTTATTTCTTTCGTATAGTTCATTTTCACATTCTTTGTCGGACCACTCCTGCCTATTTCGTTTGTTCTCCCTTTTACATTCTTGGACAGTTTGCAACATCGCCTCGCTCAAATTCTTCCACATGTTTTCAATGTCGCTAGCTTCTTCTAAATTTTTCATTCTTTCTTCTAAATTTGCCCTATAAAGTTGTCTTGTCTCCTCTTCTTCCAATCTATTCGCATTTATTCTGTTACTTCTTGTTTTCGGTTTATTTTTCAGCACTGGTATCTCTTGCTTTGTTTGTATTCCAACCAAAAAGTGATCTGTATCTGCATCCGGCCCTCTATAGCTTCTGATCTTTGTTATACATCTTTCTTGTTTTGTCTCTATTAGTACATGATCTATTTGATTTACCACTGATCCATCAGGAGAGCGCCAAGTTCCTTTATGAATTTCTTTTCTTTGAAAGTAAGTGCTTTTAATCCGCATATCTTTTTCTCTTGCAAAATCAATCAATAATTGCCCATTTTTATTTGTCTCATCATGTTTGCTAAACTTTCCTATTGTGGGTTGGTAGATCTTTTCTTTACCGATCTTAGCGTTTGCATCCCCAAGTACTATTTTTAAATCGTATTTTCCTATTTTTTCATATGTTATATCTAGTTCATTGTAAAAGTCTTCCTTGATTTGTATATCTTTGTCTTCGCTTGGCGCATGTATATTTATTAACGATATTTTCTGATATTTCCCTCTGATTCTTAGTAAACACATTCTGTCTGAAATCGCATTAAATTCTACTATTGTAGATTTTAACTTTTTATGTATAATAAATCCTGTACCAAATAATCTATTTTTCCCTCCACTATTCTTGAATAGATATTCCCCAATTTCTATCATTTCATCTGCAATTTGTTTAGTTTCCTGTAAAGCTACTATATCGAATCCATACTTTTTAATTTCATGTGCTAGGTGTTTTAGTGCCCCCTCTTCATATGTGCCTCTAACATTCCAAGTTGCTAGTTTTAACCCCTTTTCCCTATACATATTATTTTTTGTTTTCCTCCTATCCAGTTTCATTATATTTATATTAGAACTCTTATATTTTTATCCTGTTTTAAAAATTCAATAAACCTAGTGTATATACCTAGTTTTCGATTTAAACCGGACGAATAATGATCAATCTATCTTACCAAGACCAAATTCAGCCTCTGCCCGCTGCTTTCCCTCTCTCGCTTACTCTTCGAGTCGCAACAATCCTTCTCTCTCTGTCTCGTCAGTCTCTCACCTGTATCCCCTCCATATAAGATCGACCAATCACAAAACCTATCGGAGAATGAAACAAGAACGAGACGAGATAGGAGACTTGATCTTTTTTAACTCATTTCTCATTTCATTTCTGTGTTGATGGGTTTTGACTTTTGAGTGCCTCTCTGTGCTGTTACACTCATTTTTAACGTTGACATTTTTTGTTGTTGCAGGATGGGATTTGAGTGAATTGTTTAGTGACTTTTTATTTATATTTGACTGTTTTTTATTTTTATAAATGTGACAGTGGTATGGATTTGTACACAGATTTAATCAGGTAGGATATTTATTGATTTTTTTCTTGTTGTAAATGATGTTTTCTTGGAAGGAGATTTTTATATTTACAGGTTTTTGCTTGTGTGTTAAGGAATACAATTTATAATTTTAACTATAATTTAATACGGTTATTTTAAATTTCGTATTGAAGATCGAAAACTATGTAAAATAAAATATTCGAAATCACGATATTTTAGAAATCAAAGTAAATATAAATTGTAATAGGTACAGTTTTCTGTATACTGATAGAAACACTATAAATTAAAAATACAACAAATAAGAAAAGGTAGAAAATCGATATTTTCTTGTATATGAATAAAAATTGTTAATTTACTACATTTTCAATTATCTTAAAACGAATAGATTCATATTAATTTAATTTTCGTTAACTAAAATAAGTCAAGAATTTTTTAAATGTTAAATTGCCAAAAAATTAAATTAAATATATCAACGTTATTTCTCTGAAAAATACAAATTTGAAATTTTCTTTATTTGATTAAAGATTAAATCCGAATTAAAACTGTTTTTTGTAAAATAAATACAGTTAACATAATTGCGAACATAGAAATTCATATAAAAAGTTTTTTTTTTTTAATTTAATTAGGTATAACTAGGTGTAGGTACCTGCGACGTCGTTCGCGTGGCGTGTTGATTGTTGTTTAAAAAATTCCCCACTCACCCCGTTAAAATGTTATGTTGAAAAAAGACGAATACATCTGTAAAAACCGCATTCGAATCGGATTAGTAGTTTTCATGTGATACGCGCACAAACATATAGATAGACAGACAGACGTACAAAAAAATCTAACCACATTTTTGGGTTCTAAATCGATGTACCCGTGACGTCGTTCGCGTGATGGATAGATTGTTGTATTAAAATTTCTTCCCTCCACACCGTAAAAGAGTTGGGAAATAAATTTTTATATATATGTAAAACCGCATTCAAATCGGATCATAGTTTTCATAAAGATAGACAGACAGACAGACATACAACAAAAAATCTAACCACATTTTTGGGTTCTATATCGATGTACCCGCGACGTCTTTCGATTGTTGTATAAAAATTTCTCCCCCAAACCGTAAAAGTGTTTTTCCCAACATTTCCCTTCGCTGCTCTGCTCCTATTGATTGTAGCGTAATGTAAAGTATCCTATAACCAGCACAGGAGTATGAAAAATAATTGTACCAAGTTTCGTTAAAATCTGTCGAGTAGTTCTTGTTTCTATAACGGTTATACAGACAGACAGACGGACAAAAATTTTACTGATTTCATTTTTGGCATCAGTATCGATCCCTAATCACCCCCTAATAGTTATTTTGGAAATATGTTTCATGTACAGAATTGACCTGTCTACAGATTTATTATAAGTATAGATAAGGCGGTAGGTATTTACTGTTTGAATACAAATTTTATGAAGTTTCAACTTAAAAAAAACACTAATGAAATCCGTCTACTTCTCAATATTTGAAAATATTATAAAATACAACAAAAACTATACCAAAATGTCTAAAAATAAAAAAATATGGAAAAAAATTGCTTGTAGAAAGCAGTATTACAAACTTTGACCATTAACGAAAGTCGTGAAAAGAAGAATTAATGCGGTAGAAACTTTATACTGAAATAATGCTGCAGCGAAACGTAAATGAACAGAATGATGAAAAATGAAATAGAATATAAATAGAGAAAACCATGCATGATCATAGTGAAACCAAATTAATTATCCGGGTATGATACAAAGAAAGAAGAGTTGATTAGCTAAGAACATATATTTGGGACTACCTATTTGGAATGGTGAAAAAACGTGTTATGAGATCAGAAGAACCTAGAAGAATGTTGAGATAGAAAGGAACACTTTGGGCCAATGACTTCAACCCTTCTACCGTCTATTGTCTGTAACATAATCTTAAATTTTAACACTTGAAATACAGTTGAACATTAATGCATGAGACTTTTATCTACATCATCACCGTTTTAAAATTGTGTTCATAGGCTTGAAAATCGCAAGAGCAAAGTAAGTATCGTGCTCAGATAGTAGTTTTGATTGAAAAGAACACAAAAATTGGTCTATGGAACAATAGAAACAAGTGTTAGGAGCAATGAGTAAAAATTGGATATTTTTGGTACCGAATGTACTGCTGCAGAAAATCTGATGAACGGCATGCTACTTCATATGTAATGCAACTAGGGCTTCACACGAGACGAGAGTAGGTCTCGGTCTCATCAATTCCCAAAAAATTGAATCTTCTTCAAGTCTCAGTCTCGTCTCGTTACTAGTTGTCTCGTCTCGTTAATTGTAAATAATAATTATAAATATTATATCAAAGTTTACTGTATGTCTGTAGTAAATAAGAGAATTTTCCAAGTAGAAAATTTCGAGTCTAAGAAACCCTTTTGATAGTATACACGTTTATTACTCTCTAGTTTATTATAGACACATATACTCAACCAAAAGAAAGGTAACGCATCGATCTTTAAAAAAAAAATCATTCAAACTTGAAATATAAAAATCTGCGAGGATAAATACCTATTCATGATAAGAGATGAGTTACTATAAGAAGCGTGAACCATTTGAAGTAATAATGTGAAAAAAACATACTCGGTTAGTGATTTCTGTTTAAATTTACAATAAAATATATCACAGACGGTCGCCAGATTTTATATTTTCTAAAATATATTGTTTTCTATAAGTACAGGCCATTTCTGATTTTTTGAATAAAAACATCATAAAAAAAATTTAACGAGACTAAAAACGAGACTCTCGGGTTGCCCTATATGTCGTCTCGGTATCGCCCATATAGTATTTTCCAAAACGTCTCGTCTTGTTTTGGAAAAGCGAGACGAGAACGAGACGAGACGAGAAAAATCTCGCTCTCGTGTACAGCCCTAGCGGCAATGACTTCAATCCCATCTACCGTCTATTGTCTGTAACATAATCTTAAATTTTGACACTTGAAGTACAGTTGTACATTGAGAAATGAGACTTTCATCTGTATTACCGTTTTAAAATTGTGTTTATAAGCTTGAAAATGGAAAGAGCAAAGTAAGTATCGTACTCAGATAGTAGTTTTGATTGAAAATGACACAAAAATTGGTCCATAGAACAATGAAAACAGGTGTTAAGGAGCAATGAGTAAAAATTTGATATTTTTGGTACCGAATGTACCTACTGCAACTAGGGCTTCACACGAGACGAAAGTAGGCGAGAGTAACAAGAATCTCGTCTCGGTCTCGTCAATTCCCAAGAAAATTGAGTCTCGTTCAAGTCTCGGTCTCGTCTCGTTACTAGTTGTCTCGTCTCGCTTAATTGTAAATAATAATTATAAATATTATATAAAAGTTTACTGTATGTCTGTAGTAAATAAAAGGATTTTCCAGGTAGAAAATTTCGAGTCTAAGAAATCCTTTTGGTAGCATACACGTTTATTACTCTCTAGTTTATTGTAGACACATATACTTAACCAAGAGAAAGGTAACCAATCGATCTTCGATCTTTAAAAAAAAATCATTCAAACTTGAAATATAAAAATCTGCGAGGATAAATACCTATTCATGATAAGAGATGAGTTACTATAAGAAGCGTGAACCATCTGAAGTAAAAATGTGAAAAAAACATACTCGGTTAGTGATTTCTGTTTAAATTTACAATAAAATATGTATATCACAGACGGTCACCAGATTTTATATTTTCTAAAATATATTGTTTTCTATACAGGCCATTTCTGATTTTTTGAATATAAACATCATAAAAAAAAAATTAACGAGACTAAACACGAGACTCTCGGGTTGCCCTGTATGTCGTCTCGGTATTGCCCATAGTATTTTCCAAAACGTCTCGAGACGAGAACGAGACGAGACGAAAAAAATCTCGTTTTCGTGTGAAGCCCTAAATGCAACCAGTTATGTTTGGCGATGACACTATGATGAATAGTGATGTTTCTGTTACGCTGATCTTGGTGCTTTGGTAAAAATGAGCAAAGAAGATGATCACCAGATACTTTTCAGCGGAGTGTTATTCCAGCTGGTATCGATTTGATAGGAAAACAGTTTATATTTTAGCAAGATAATAAACTTAAGGATACACTTTCTACGAATTTGTTGAGATCAAAAGAAGCGAATCACGGAATGGCCCAAACAATCGCCAGATGCAAATCCAATGGAACTGTTGTGGATGAGATGCAATAACTGCGAAGTTTTTGGAAAAAAATACATCTAGAACATGATTGCGATCATTCAAATTCATATAAAACTATTGTTTTCGTTATAATATGTATAAAAAGCGGTATTTACTGTTTGATACAAATTTAATGATGATTCGAAAACAGTTTTAACTTTTTAAAAAAACTAATAAAATCTGTCATCTCCTTAAAAATTGGTAATATTTCAATCAAAAACATGCCGTTTTTTAATATTAAAAACAATTAAGAATACCTCGAAATTTCCTTCTATTTTTTGGTTTGATTGCCTATAAATAAGTTTTTATATAAAAATAATTTAAAATTTTTATAGTTTTAAAAAATCAAAAACAACTTTATGTCAATTTCAAAAATTGGTTGTTATTTATTTAAAAAACTAAAAAATAGTTTTATCAAAATGCGGTTTGATAAGAAATTAACTAAGGTAGACAAATAAAGGAAATTTAAAATTTCAGAATGTTCGAAAAGATAACAAAAATACAGTATAATTACTTTTTTAAATATACAAAATTTTAATTTCTTGAACCAAAACAACTACAAATTTGTATTTTTATGTATCTAATCTCTATTTGTACTTGTATTTGAAAGAAAATTATTAAAAAGATATTAAAATGCGATTTTACTCGTTTCACAGTTGAAAATGTTTAAAGGTAATTTCTTATTCAAAAATTTTGGTTTGTTTATCTTTTTTCAATGTACCCCAATTTGATCTACATTAAAATTACATTTTAATAGTATATTACGTATCAAGAGTGGTAAGTAGGACATTACGTACGAGTGGAAAAGTTACGCACGAAGCCGCATAGCGGTGAGTACGTAATTACACGAGTACGTAATACCTCTTACCACTCGAGTTACGTACTATGCTTTATCTACGATTCAATATTTTAATTTTAATTCTAAATATTTGACATCTCTAAAAAAGTATATGACGTACGTACTGTATTGTTATCTACTCCTTGACAGTAAATGTCATTTATACTCATTGTCACCATGCAGGGTAAGTAAGCTATAACGCACAGTCGTGCGTAATGAAACGTCATTCCAACATGACATTTCATTACGCACAACTGTGCGTTATAGCTTACTTACCCTGCATGGTGACAATGAGTATAAATGACATTTACTGTCAAAGGAGTAGATAAAAAATATTAAATAATATTTTAAATATTGCATGTGCGATAATTGGATTTTATTTGCTTATATTCATATAAATCAGTTTAATAATGTTTTATCACAAACTTTGTACTTATTAATAAACAAATTGAAACTTTGAAGAAATATTAGAATTGCAAAAAAAACAACTGACATATATCTTAATCGTGAGAATTTTATAAATTAGGAATAAGACAAGTAATAATAAAACTAAGGTGAAATTAAAAAATGTTATATCCGGCAGCAATCGAGTATGTAATGTTTATCTATAACCAATAGTGCTTTAAACCGCTTTGTCACGGATGATCTTTGAGGTGAGTCAACGTTTTTGATACAACTTAACTCGTGAATTCCTACTTAAGCACATATATCTAATCTAATATATTTAAACGAGCAATTCTTGTATATATATATATTTGGAAACTCGGAATCGGCTACAACGATTTTCATGAAATTTAGTATATAGGGGGTTTCGGGGGCGATAAATTGATCTAGCTAGGAATCATTTTTAGAAAATGTCATTTTATTCGCCTTTTATCGATAATCAACTTAAACATAAACTTTCTTTTTTTTATTGGAAGAAAAATAATAAAAAGGTGGCGTTTGAGTAGTCTCAATTTAAACTGAAAAATATGACTCTTCCTGGCATCTATTGGCGAATAATAATACCATTTTTTTTTAATTGTAAGCAACTAATTGCTTTAACGACACAACAACAGCTAAAGCTATTCCAGCCGATGGTGTTGTTAAGTAACACGAAGTCAATGAGTGTTTGCTTTGAGGTTAGACTAAGAAAATCAATTGTTTATTTATATTATTTTTGTCATCTTAATGCATGTGTTCACTTAAAAATAACTAAACGATCTTGGAAAAAAACGCTTATAAACAATCTAACTTAACGAAGCCGCAACTCGTCTCAAGAACACCTAGAAGAGCATCGTCATCAAACTGATCAGGATTCTCAAACTTGTCACAGTGAAGACTCATTTTAAGGATACCGTCATAAAAATAATCAGGTTTCTGCTCGTGCCACACGTGCTGCTAAAGTAAAATGCTTGCAAAATTTGACTGACATTACATCCATGACTTTAAAAAGAGAGATACCTACTTTTTGTCAAATTGACAATTAAAACATCTTCTTCTTCTTGTGTCCTTTCTTATATTTTAATATGAATAAATCACCGTAGCCATAGATTTTTACTAATTTAATTATTTATACTTCTTTTGGCGCGTTATGGAGAAATCATAATGGTAAATTTATACAATGCGCACGACACCGTTATAATCAAATTAGCTTTTCTTTTTTTGAGATTGTGATACTGAAATTCCGAATCAAGATTTCCACTTGTTTTGTTAATTTTGCTCATTCTTATTATTTATTTTATTTATTTATCATTAGGATAAGTGTGTTCAAACTGAGGAATTTTATATTAAATGAAAAAATCGGTTTTCTGTAAAGTCGGTCATTTGTTTCATTTTTCATTTTTTATTTTTTATTCGGGACGCCTCTGAGGTAACGCCTCATTTTTTGGTGCGTGCAGCCGGCTCCATCGAATTATAATGCCGCGTCCGCACGCTTGCCAAACCTGAACAAGCCGTAGCAAACTCAAACGTGTGGATAGAGTGTTTGCCTTGGTTTGTATTGACTTGCAAGCGCTTGTAGTCGATCCGATGAGTGTCGGTTTTTTGTCACAAATCAAAAGGAGTTTGCGGCAGCGCTTGCGACGCGTCCACACGTTTGCGGGTATTCATGGAATGTGACATCGACTCATATTATCTATCACCAAAAATCTGTATGTGAAAATATTTTTCTCAAATTTTACATACATATTAACAGATAGTGAAAGAATGACATACTAAAATTTCATATGTATAATACAGTTTTCTAAAAAGTTACCGAACTTGAGAGTTGAAACTACATATTTTTGGCTCATATATGACATCGGTCTATTTTTCCTTTCATAAAATAAATTCCTTATGACGTATAAGTGTCAAAGTGTTCATATTAATTAACAGATAGTAACTTAATAACATTGTAAAATTTGAAAATGTCACCTCAATTTTTGAAAAAGTTGTAGATTGTCAAAATGAAAAAAACACTTTGTGCAAAAGACTTGAAAAAAGTTTCAGAAATTTTCGAAATTTTTTCTGAACGAAATTCATAGGTAAAATTATTTTTTATGAGTAGATTAAAGAAGAAAACGTAAAAAAACGATTTTTTTTTTCAAATTTGTACCCGATTTGACCCCTCAATTTTTTTTTTCAAAATCCGACATCGACATCTATTTTATGTTTTCAGAATTTTTACTATCCGCATTTTTGCCGTATTTTTCGTTTTCTTTTTTTTTATAATAAAAATAAAATGTTATGACCGATATAACCTCAATTTCAATATCCATCACGTCCGTTATGCTTGCCTCTTCAAAACACACTAACTCACTCGCAAGCGTGTGGATGGCGATGTTTGATTCCCTAAATCAAGCCAAACGTTTGTAGAGGTTTGGAGTTTGCGGCAAGTGCCAAACGTGCGGACGAGGCATAAGACGTTGTCGCATAAAAAATCTATTTCATTAAAAAATACACGTTTTATTTTTGCTTTCAAACGTTTTCAACCAATCTGCAAAATCAGTTTAAAGAAAACACATTTTATTCATTTTTTTTTAAACACTCAAAGACCTCCTCATAACGCAAATTTCTAGATCCGCTAATGAGTTAATGTGGTAATATTTTCCAGTTTTCTAACGTATTACTCCATGATGTCATAGACGAACAAGTTTTTTAAAACTGTACTATCAGTTACAATTAGGATGCAGTTTTTAGAATACAAATAAAATTCACACTGGTATACCAAACATACTTTTTTGATGAATAATTAAAAATAATTAAATTTTTCCTATTTATTTACCTTAATCTAATAAATAGTATTTATATGAATAAAGCAATGTCTCGTATTTTATAATAGGCATGAAAATTTCGTAAGAAAAAAAATTAAACCTGAATTACCAAATTAATATTTCAGATTTTATAATTATTTATCATTTCCTGAAGTATTTTATATGCTAAAATTTATATTTTTGATCTAAATTACTCATATTGTTATAGTTGATATTGCTATTATCATAAAATTACTTTGGCTCAGTCTGGTTAAAGGGAAGAGAAAGCACGCGTTTGTTCATTTCAGCCTTCTTGACATGCATCTGAAGAACTACATAATTACCATCTCTATCATATATAGATAATAGTATATTCTGTAACAAGGTTAGAATGAAAATTCAATACGAGTGGAGAATTCCGAACGCGAGCGTAGCGAGCGAGAGGTACCACGAGTTATCGAATTTTCATTCTAACCGTGTAACAGACTGTATTTTCTCCACGACCATTTAATAATTCTGTTTATTTAAATTGAAATATGTAGCAAAACAATTAGAACGTCGCAATGACAAACTAAGTGGACAGTTTTAAAATTCGCAGGGCAATCTATGTTTTTGTTGAGCAATTACAGAATGTTATTCCTTCACTAGTTATAGAATGGAAATACATGAAAAACACATAAGAAGCAAGTGTTTCAGAATGAATATTCTATCTCAAGAGTGAGAATGAACACTTTCTATTATTAAAAATGAAGTCGGAATTATTACATTCATTAATGGTCGTGGAGAAAAGGTTTTTTGTATGTAGATAACGGTTTTAAAAGCAAAAATGAAAGAATGTATATTTTTTAATGAAAATGTTTTTTTAATCAATATAATCTCCCTCAGCTTAAACAAACGTATTCCAATGATCCTTTAGTAATTCTATACCATTTTCGTAATGAGTTTCTAGAAGCTCTGCAAAATATTGTACCAATGCTACAAAAGCTTCTTCATTTGACAAAACACGCTTTCCACGAAGATATTTTTTCAAATTAATACTCGGAGGTGTCAAAGCTGGTGAATACGGAAGATGTTCAAGCAATTCGTACTTTAATTCGTTCAATTTGACCATGGTGAACAAACTTGTGAACACGTGCATTGTGTTGATTGTTTTCTTCTGTAAACCGGTTTTTTTTCACGAGTTTTTTTATCCAACAGGTGCAAAAGGTTGCAATAATATTCAGAGTTAATTCCATTGTAAACGTCCTTGTTTCAGTTTATATAGGAGTATGCTGGTAGATCCAAGTTTTATCCATATTTATAAAACGACGCACAAAATTCGCCTTATTCTGCTTAAAACGCTCCAAATTACGCAGAAAAATTTGTTTTCGTTTCAGTCTTTGTTGAGTTGTTAACGAATGCGGTACTAACTTTCCGAACATCTTTTTCATATGTTATTCTTGGTGTAAAATATGTGGAGTAGCTACTCGTTCATCTAAGATACCTACGGTATCAGCAATTTCACGCTTTTGGACGTCCACTACAATCGATATTCTGTCCATTTACGTATCACTGCAGCAATTTATCCAGCATATATTTTCTATCGTATTAATTCACCTTTTTATGACTTTAGTTAGTGTCCAATTTTTATCCAATGCTTCAATGTTGAGTTTAAAAATATGTTAAAAAGAGAGAGGGACAGTCATTATTTTAAGCAACTAGAATTGTTTGTATAGAACTTCCTTTCTTTAACCTAACTTATATTTTAATGGTAGAATAGTATATTCTGTAACAAGGTTAGAATGAAAATTCGATACGAGTGGAAAATTCCGAACGCGAGCGTAGCGAGCGAGAGGAACCACGAGTAAATCGAATTTTCATTATAATCATGTAACAGACTGTATTTTATCCACGACCATATAATAATTCTGTTTATTTAAACTGAAATTTGTATCAAAACAATTAGAACGTCCCACTGACAAACTGAGTGACAGTTTTGAAATTCATGGTAATCTATGTTTTTTGTTGAGCATAATTACAGAATGTTATTCCGTCACTAGTTATAGAATGGAAATACATGCAAAACACATAAGAAGCAAGTGTGTCAGAATGAATATTCTATCTCAAGAGTGAGAATGAACAATTTCTATTATCAAAAATGAAGTCGAAATTATTACATTCATTAATGGTCGTGGAGAAAAGTTGTTTATGTTGCTCCATTTGTTGCCAAAGGAATTTTACAGGGACACGTCGTCGGTTTTTTTGAGATTAATGAATACAATATGTAGATCTTAACCATATTCTTGCGACTTTTCTATTAACTATTTTCGATAGATCGTCCTGCCATTTACTGGCTGCTCGTTTCGAAGTATCTTCCAGATAATTGCTTACAAATAAACGTGTTTATTAATTAAAATACATTTTTTCGATTCAATGTTAAACAATTGTATTAAAAAGGTAACCTTTGATAGTGGTTAATAAATATATTATATTTTAAATGTTAATATTTTTTTTATCGTTAGATAATAAAAGGATTATAACGCAAAAAAGCCTTCCGTATACGAACCTCGGACTACTAAAATAAATAATTCGTGTATATTTACGCGCTCAACCAACACAGATTTAATGTGCTAATTCTTCTTATATCGCAATATACGTTCTGATTAACTACTTATAATTTAAATTTTAATATTAATATGCAAAATCCATAAATATTTTTTATATAAGAACCTATTGTGTCAAATTTGGATGCAATTGATGCCAAATTTTCTGAGATATTCTTTTATAAACAAACATATATTTACATTTTTTATTTATAGATGATAGATTTATATGGTTTATTCAGATAAAAATCTTATCAAGTAGGCTGTGAGTGTGTTATACCTACTGCAACATTATTAATTGATACAATTTAAAAGAGAATTTAGTTAGGTAAATATTTGATATACGTATGACCGTTTGTGCCCATTTCGGGATAAGCACTGTACCAAAATCCATCTCTACTCTGTAAATTTTGCAATAGAATTGCATCAAAAGAACACCAGATACTTTCCTAATAATCACATCTTTTATATTTATTTTTTTGGTCAAGAAGACCATAAAGGTACCTCTTCTAGCTGGATTGTTAGCCAAAGCAAGCTAAACCTAATTGTTTAAACAAATGTTAGGATAGGGAGGTATACTGTTTCTTACTATCGTCACTTATTTTACAACCCTTTTTGAGTCCTTCCTATTTTCATCTATTTTCTTACAATAACAACAACTTTCTAGATCTAACATGCTTTAGCTTTCTTACTACTTCAGCTTCTTCTGTATAACTTGAAAGGCTATTAAGGAACACTACCTTCCTAAATGTCGAATATTAGTTTTTTTGCAGTCACCTTTAACTTTATGTTTAACTTCTTTAATATTTTCTTAAGTTAAGATCTTTCTAATTTGTTTTAAGCCAACCATATTATCTGTGGACCACCGTAGATAAATCTTCGCCTTTTTCTACTTTAGATACTTCTCTACATTCTCAAACCACTCTGTTTATTTCTACACATTGTTTGTAACGTGCAATTTGTGTGTATAAAATTTTTTTCTGTCATATTCGAGGTAGTAATTTTTCTTCCTTTTTTTTTATCGACTTCTTTCTATTTTTAGTTTTGTACTATCTTTTCTATGTGATGCTTCTCATCTTCTTTTAGGGTTATTTCTCTATTATTTTACTAAATTATTGGACTATCGACCTGGAACACTTCGCTAATTTGCTAAGTTTTTAGCTATTTATTACCCAGTAAAATTTAACAGTAGAATTATCAAGAGTTGTATCAGAAGTGAACGTAATAATTAATTTTATAATGCAAAGCAATGAAGCCTGAAGAATGAAGATTTAAGCGCGAAACATTGATTAAGAAACTAAGAAAATGTAACAAAATGTTGCGTGTTTCTATATTTTACTTTATGAAGAATTTCTCGAATTAGTAACGAAAAAATTTCTCTTTATAATACGTAAAACATGCTCAATGATTTCGCGTTTAATTTACTTAAAAAACTCTTACTTGCTTGTTGTTAATGAATTAAAATCAAAATGTGTGTTCATGTAATCGTATAATGATCTTATATTACAGATAAAAATTAATTACACAAAACAAGAAGTTAATTACTTTTTAAAAACTGATAGATTCAGATACATCAATAAGAGCAACATTAAAGAGTCAAACAAAATCTACATGTCGTTACTTGTTTTTTCTACAAAAATACGTGTATAAATGTTTTGTATGGCGAAACTATGTTCTTCTTCTTCTTCTTTTTGGCCTCTGCTATTATGTATGCAATTGGCCATCGAAACTATGTTGCTGTTCAGATAATCTTTCAATCTGTCGTTTGTCATCTATCATTCACTTTTTGTCACTTCTCATCTGTCATTTATCATCTATCATTTTTCATCTGCCGTTAATCATCTGTTATATTACTCATTTGTGAAATGCAAGTTGTCATCTGTCATTTGGCATGTGTCAGTTGTCATCTGTCATTTGTAACTGGTGTATAAATTTATTGTATGGTAAAAAGTAACTACGTTGCTGTTAAAATGTTTTTTCAAATTTCGTACTTTGCAAAGTTGTTACTGTTTCTTAATTTTATATCGAAAAAATAATATCTGCCATTTGTCATCTATTATTTACTTTCCTTTATTTGTCATCTGCTATTTACTCTGTCATTTTTCATCTGTTATTTATAATTAGTCATTTGTGACCTCTCAGTTGTCATTTGGCATCTGTCCGTTGTAAATTGTCATCTGTCAAAAAGTTTAAATTAATATTTTATAACTAAAAACAACAACTCCAATAGTTAAAACAGGTATTTAAAATCATTACCTTTTCGATACAAACCATCCCATCTTCTTCATATAAAACCACATCGGTTAAACTCCTCCGTGAATGTAAACAATATATAGGGAGTATAAAAGGGCGCAACCCGAGGGAGTACAAAATATCCAATTTGGATGATGAATAGATCGGTTTTGCTTTTGTAAAAGCGGAGATGATGTTCGTACAATAAGATAGGATGGTACAGTTTATTAGCTAACACACCAGCAAACAAACACCACTATATATAAAGATATCTATACAGTGAAGCATTGTAAAGTAGGGTGTAAAAGTGACTTTTTCGACTTCCTGGGGATGAGAATTATTATTAGGGTCGTGCGAAAAAGAGCATCTGATATTAGAATTTTGTACCCTATTCACTAACACGGTAATAATAATAATAAAGGTTAGGTTATATAATCGTTAAATAGATTATCAAACAAGGCGATTAAATCTAATTTAAGATTTTCTATGATGCATTAAATTAGTAACTTTTATATAAAAATAAATTGAAAATTAAATTACAGACTGAATTAACTTAAATCAACCACAAAAAACCTCTTTTTATTAAATGCATCATATATATCATTTAATAACTGTCTTTTTTCATCTATGGACTGTGGATGTCTTTTATTTTTCATTCGTCATATGTAAGTTTTCGTTTGCCATCTGTCATTTATAATCTAGCATTTGTTATCTGTCATTTGTCATCTGTCATTTGTCATCTGTCATTTGTTATCTGTCATTTGTCATCTGTCATTTGTCATCTGTCATTTGTCATCTGTCATTTGTCATCTGTCATTTTTCATCTGTCATTTGTCATCTGCCATTTGTCATCTGTCATAAAGTTAAAAATAACTCTTACTATATAAAGTATCCTATTTTACAATAGTATTCTGCCCAGATATACCACTTTTGTATCTTACTGTTGCTTTCTACCATCTACTGTACAATGGGACCACTTTTTTTATTTTCTTAGCGGTTAAAAAACCCGCTAACTAAAGGATTGCAAAATATTTTACCCAAACTAAAAGAGATTGAAGTATTTTAAATAGAAATAGTTAAAATTGTTATCTTGTAGGAAGAAAACTATTCGGTAAAGTAGAAATGTAAACGAGTTGATAATTTAAGAAAAATGATGCTTCATATCTTATCGCAGATATCATTATCAGCGCGATGCTGATTAAACATTAAAAAGTGCAATCGAATTACCAATATTGATATATTAATATTTATCTCGTCGAGATGATTTTTTTCTTAATTCCGCGAAATAGGGAGTGTCAGTTACCACATTTCTATTAAATCAATAAATCAATCTCCGAAATATAAAATTTTATTGGTAGAAAACACGTTTTTAGAAGTATTTAATGAATTGTATTTTATTTTATTCCTGCCAGGAAAGATTTACTGGTACTGTTCTCTTGCATATCCATTTAGAAATTTTTAGGTTTTCGCAATAGATATATCCTGTATATAGTATTCGTAGATTTTTTTATTCCAATTCTCTATTCAAATTTTCTTTGTCTCCAACGGTGTCTCTGGATCTGGAAATTTGGGAGGGGCGAGCTAGTGCTCAGCCAGCACTGAGGCCACATATGACCCATTGTGCATCCTCCCGTATGTAGGAATATCCTCACCTCAGGATGTCACCAGGCCTATTGATTTAAAATAGGTGATGAGGCTCCCGAGGGGGATCTCCCTGACATCGGCTGGTGTAAGCCAATACTCGCCCAACACGGATCTTCTGATTTCAGAAAAAGCAGAGCAGTCATTCATAATGTGTTCTACTGTTTCCTCTTCTTGTTCGCAGCCTCTGCATAGCGGCGATTCTGTTAGTTTCATCCTAAAGAGATGTTGTCGCAATTGGCAGTGACCTGTCAGGATTCCCACAGCTGTTCGGAGATTTTGTCTGGTCAATGCCTTAAATTTGTTTGCTGTTTCCTCGCCAGGATGAGGTAATAACTCTCTGGCCAGTCTACAGTTCGTAGTTTCATCCCAGCACTGTATAAATTTTTGGTGAGAGTGCTGTTTAATAAGGTCCACGACTGCGGACAATGTTAGCTTGGTAGATGGGCGAGGGCTAACATATTTGTAGCCCGCAGCCCTCTTTGCTAAATTGTTCGCAATGCGGTTGCCTTTAGAATTCCCATGTCCTTTGATCCAGCTGAGAGTGACCACGTTATTCTGGCTGGCCTCAGTTAGAGATTGGTGACATTCTAGTACTAAACTTGAAGTGCAACGTGGTCTATTCAAGGTCAGTAGTGCTTGTCGGCAGTCTGTATATATATTTATATTCCTGCCTGTGATGTTCCTATTGATTAATTCTTTTGCAGCTATGGTTATGCCTGTGAGTTCTAAATGAACCACACTTGACAAGCCATCCATAGCCCATTTTATTTCTAGGCTTAAGGATCTAGAGTAAATTCCACATTCCACACCTTGCTTTGTTTTTGATCCATCCGTATATACGCTCAGAGCGTTTACTACGTTGGGGTCTGCTGTTTTGTTAGTTATTATTTTGTAGGGTTTGTCAAAGACAAAACTTGGTGCGACGGCATCCGTGACTGCCTGTAAGAGTGGTATCACTTTTATCGATTCCCTCCACAGACTATCCCTATAGGTGCCAGTCCCTACAGTGGGTTCGATACCAACCGTGCGAAAGCGTACCATGGTCATCAATGCGACCTCCTTAACAAATATATCAAGGGGGGTGAGACCGAGTATGACTTCCATTGCGCTGGTCGGTGTGCTTCACATGGCACCTGTTACGAGAAGGCATGCTGATCTTTGAATTTGGTTTAATTTTTTGATAGCTGTCGTTTGTTTCACTTTAGGCCACCACACGACAGCACCATATGTTAGCATAGGTCTTATGATTGCCGTGTAGATCCACATGGTGACCTTGGGGGCTCCAACGGTGTACCCGGCTCTAATTCCTAGTCTGTTTATCTTTACATTAATGCCCTCATCGAATCTTTTTTAACTATAATTCCGTGAAAGCATTTTTGAGAACTATACTTCTTATTCAGCATTGTTCTAGTGGTGATTCTGGAAAATAATCAACAATGTTGTTCCCTTCCCGTTTATCTCCATCGTCAATTACTTCCTTACCCTTCACGTCCTGGGACCTGGGAAGATTATTTTTCCTTCTATTTGCATTTAGGTACATCTACTACCGGTGTTTTCAAATGTTTTATTAAGTTTATAAGTATTTTTGGTGTCATGGGTAGTCTGTGTTTGTTTTTTTTTGACCAACGCCCTTCTGAAATCGTCTTTGGCTAGAAGTCGTTTTGATTATCTCATTTCATCTTATACCGTTCTCTTCTTTTACAGACGCTATATATATCTTTTAGTTAATGATAATCTGTTAGTATTTTACCTGTTTATTTAAAACAATGCACTGCTAAAATCTTCTTACGATATGATCAAATATGAGATGGTGGATAGTTGACCATTGGACTTTATGACAATCTCTTGTTTCCGGCAATTTTTGTCCTGTGCACAAAAAGATTTATTTTCCAATAGCTTGAATTATGAATGTACTTTTGGTAGGGTTAAGTTTAGGGCTTCACACGGGAGCGAGATTTTTCTCGTCTCGTCTTGTTCTTGTCTCGCTTTTCCGAAACGAGACGAGACGTTTTGTAAAATACTATGGGCGATACCGAGACCACATACAGGGCAACCCGAAAGTCTCGTTTTTAGCCTCGTTAAATTTTTTTTATGATGTTTTTATTCGAAAAATCAGAAATGGCCTGTATAGAAAATTATTAAATTTATGTCTATGTAAAAATATTTTTGTATAATAGCGTAATAAATATAGCATTAAAAAATTATTTATTATTTTAGTTTATATAATATTTATAATCATTATTTACAATTAAGCCAAACGAGACGAGACAACTAGTAACGAGACTTGAACAAGACTCAATTTTTTGGGAATTGACGAGACTGAGACGAGATTTTTGTTACTCCCATCTCGTGTGAAGCCCTATGAAGTCCTATTGGTTTGCATCATATTTTCAATTCTTTAGTATACCTTCAAAATTCTCTGTACTGATTTTAATATAGAAAAAGTCGGATAATTGTATATAACCCAGAACATTAATTTCTCCACGACCATTAATGAATGTAATAATTCCGACTTCATTTTTGATAATGGAAAGTGTTCATTCTCACTCTTGAGATAGAATATTCATTCTGAAACACTTGCTTCTTATGTGTTTTGCATGTATTTCCATTCTATAACTAGTGACGGAATAACATTCTGTAATTGCTCAACAAAAACATAGATTGCCCTGCGAATTTTAAAACTGTCACTCAGTTTGTCAGTACGACGTTCTAATTGTTTTGCTACATATTTCAATTTAAATAAACAGAATTATTACATGGTCGTGGAGAAAATACAGTCTGTTACACGGTTAGAATAAAAATTCGATAACTCGTGGTTCCTCTCGCTCGCTACGCTCGCGTTCGGAATTCTCCACTCGTATCGAATTTTCATTCTAACCTTGTTACAGAATATACTATTATATTGATCAAACAGTACAAAATTCTGCTACTTTACGTACTCATTCATGTATTAAAACTACCATACATCCATTATTATTAAATCTCCATCATAAACAAATAAACGGATAATAACTAAGAGTAAGAAAAGTTATAAATTACAACAAAAATCCAGCAGGCAGTAATTTCAATATTTTCTATTAAAATTCTCGGTCTGCTAAACAAATTGTCAGTTGTTTCATCTTCGAATCAAGAAAGCGTGTATAACACGAAAACTCTTCTTCTTCTTTTTTTGTTGTTATTATATTATTATAATAATAAACAATTGCAATGTTTATATAATTATTTCATATGAAATCAGAAATGTGTAATTAGTAGGCTATGTAACATTTTTGTTGTAAATTTATCGAAATATTAGTGATAATTGTTGGGAGATTTTATCGGTAAAATTTTATACGAATATCGATTTCTATTTTTGTGTAATTCATGGTTTTTTTATTTCAACATAAATCAAGAAAAGTTTTTGAAATTTAGCTTATTTTTTTATCACATTTGCATCATAATCTTCGTATAGGTATGCGTATGCATCTTATTGGCGTGCGTATGTATTTCTATCTTTTTGGAACGTCTTGGGCATAAAAAATTGTTTGGTAACAATTTCGATAGCTTTGTTCGTAGTATGCATGCGCACTTTGATTTTGATCGTTCGCGATGAAAAAAAAAACGGACATTGATAAAAAATCCAACGTTTGAGGAGAACATTGGACAAGCCAGTAATGATTCTCTTACGAAATTCTCGGATTATGATAAAAAATCCATCCAACATCTTGTTTTTGTCAAACTTTGTTTACGACTACATACTTACAATTAACAGAGTCCAATTAGTTCAATGACATTTTTTAATCTTTGAATAGCTTTTCGCAACGCATGCGCGTTTTTAGTTACGATTTCTTTTAAGGTTACATAAGTATGCAAATTATGCGCATTATACTTGGACTCGAATAGATCAAAATTTATAAATTCTTAACAAATACCTGTTTGTTCAAAAATAAATTGTCCAATGTTAACCAATTTGATATATTTTTAACTATAAGAGTATCTGCTTGACCTTGATTGCATTAAATCAACAGTCAGAAACTAAATTTCTTCTTATCATGAAATATGAATGATTTTATATCAATATGTCAGATAGCAATTTATCTCAAAAAGGAATTTCATTCATATAACAAAAAATAAAGCTCATCGGAGGTTTATAGTACTGCCACAAATCATTTCATATTATTTAAAAATTAATCCCAGCATCATTTAGTGATTTTCACATATTCATATTAGCGATTCCGGGTGTTAACAATTATCCAATTGTTTATTTTAATAAAAAAAGAAATGTTTTTCACCTATCAACTAAAATTAGGTAACTATTTACAATATGTGTACAAAAATAATCCCGAAGGTTGCGTCAAACCGGGATGAAGGCGATGCTGTCGGTAAACGGTGAAACGTTGTCGATCTTCGGGGTGTGGTCCAATTGGGTCCAAGTCTTTTCAGAGTTCGCTGGCTGCTTCTGGTATGAGCTTCCAGTGCGCTGCTCAGCGGGTGTTCAGGATTGATTATTTCCAAAGTTTTCGTAGAAAATGTGGTGTTAGCGTAACAGACATTATACACTTATCAGGCTTCCTTTGTTAAAGCCAAGAAACTTTAAAAGCGACAGCCGTACTCGATTTGCAAAATTGAAACAATATTACTTGTGGAGATTTACATACTGAAAATAACCTCTACAATTCACTGCTACTTTATGTTTATATTGTATGTCGATACAATAGTTGTTGTATTTGCTCATAAGAGTATACATTTATTTAAACAAAAACGTCACGTATAAATTTCTTTAAAACTCTTATTCTTGTGTATATGTTTCTCCCGTAATTACGATAATAATTTGAAGGTTTAACAAAGGGACAGATTTCATGCAGAAAAGTTGATACTGGAGTTCCGGTCAATGAAGATGGAAAGAAAATGTTGGGGGAGAAGAAACAAGATTTCATTAAAATAACCATTTTTCGACACGCTATGTTGAACACCCTGCATAATATTCGTGTCTACGTTTTATCTCTACATGTTTATAGGTAGATACTTTCCTAAGAAATATAATTTTGCTTCGAAAATTTTATTCCTAAAAATCATCCACGTGTATTTTTTTAAAGGGGATCGAAAATTATTCTTTTATATTTATTCCTGTTAAACCGGACAAACCAATAGCAAGATTTTCATACAAATCCTGTCTTCAACTAAATACTAATTCAGGATCTAACCAATCCCTGCAGTGAATCCTGCAACAACAATAAAATTCGATGTTGAGACCGGGAGAGGGAGGGAGTGACGCCGCAGCAGGATCTCCTGAGAGCAGGAGCAGGAGGCCAGTTCAAGATGGCGTCCGAGCCGCCACCTGTATTGATCTCTGATCCCGTACCTGCGTTTCTATGGTTACGCATATCACATACAGATAGTTGGCTGCGGTCTGGGAAAGTCCCCCTTTTCCTGCTATTGCAGGATTTTTGTTTAGTTCTGGGAGAGAGGAAGGGTGTGGTCTTGTTTGTAGAGAGAATTTGTCCTGCGGTTACAGGAAACGTAAAATATCAATAAAATATTATCCGATGGTAAAGCTTGTTTCAAATAAATTTCACGATTCAAATTTTCTGATACAATAAACGCATGAAGAAAAAAATAACAGAATAAGGTCAAATTTTAATGACACTTATTGTTTTGGTCTTTATAACAAACACACAGTAATTTAAAATATAGTACAAATTTAAAGAAATTAAATCTTAAATTGAAAGCAAGTTGATGACATAATTTGATGTCTTGACTTTAAGATACAGAAAAAATCATCAGTTTTAACAAATAATTACAGGTTTACATTATTTTGGTACTTTCACTTCCTTTCATCAAATTACAATATTTACATTATTCTCTATTTTTAACGTGGTTTTTTTATATCTAACTCGTGATATTTTTCTAAAAATTTACCTAAAAATAACACTTTGAATCAGGAAGTGTGGAGATAAAAAGTGGCTAAGCAGGTGGGTATAAAACACGGAAAATAAGATAAAGTCTTATTTTATCGGTTTTGTATTCGATCTTTTATTATTTATTACTAAATATAACATTGTGTGGTTATTTTCCGATACCACAAATAGTTAAATCTTTCAATCCGAAAAACAAGATAAACTCAGGTAAACAAAAAAATCGTCTGTATTTGATAAGAAAATTTAACAAACCAAATCATGTTATGAACTGTATCGATATTTACATAGAAACTGACCTTCCGTTCGCCTTTGATCGTAAATCGTAAATCTGCTTACCTTTAATACGCTTTTAATTAAGATTTTTTAATTTTGGTCGACATTCTTTCTAAACTCTTGATATATATAATTAAATAGTAGTATTTGCTGAAAAGATAAATGTTACTAAAAATGAATATTAGGTTTACAGCAATACTTAACGTTAACTCTTTAGAGTTTCTTTCCAAGATTTCGAAATATTTTTTATTTCATTTTGAAGGAGCTACAATATTTCCTTAGTGACAGAAAGTAAGTAGAAACCTATTAGTCTAAGATCCCGATATAGGACGACCTTCACCGAGCTGGTTAATGGATCAAACATATTTTTTATGTAATTTAATATATCAAAAAATATATTGCATATGAGTTGCCTATCGAATTTCAGTCAAGGATATTTTTAATTAATTTTTAAAAATTTTTTGTACGACTGAGAGGTCCCTACCTACCGTCCCATGCGATAGAAGAGGACACAACATAACAGCGTTTGTATCCCGGCCTTTAAAGAGAGAGAGCTCTCTGCTCTCTGCTCTTGAAGACAAGAAGGATAGCGATAGACGCGTACATTCTGAGCATTATTTTGGAGTAGTTTCATATTAAAATAAAGGATTAGTTTTTAATTTTTTTTCAATCAATTAAATATATATGTGTATATATTTTGTTACATTAAAGTATATATAAATCTTTAGGTAATAAGTAGGTTATAGCAAAACATATATAATTCTTATCTTACAGATTTTATTTCTTTTTTTTTCCTATTTAAAAATATTAACTGAAATAAATTAAAGCAATTTGCTCTATATAATTAATGTATCTAATGTATCTATGTATTTATAGATATATACTGATATATACCTACTGTACGCGTCTATCGCTATCCTTCTTGTTTTCAAGACCAGAGAGCAGAGAGCTCTCTCTCTTTAAAAGGCCGGGATTCAAACGCTGTTATGTTGTGTCCTCTTCTATCGCATGGGAAGGTAGGTAGGGACCTCTCAGTCGCACACAATTTTTTTAAAAAGTAATTAAAAATATCCTTGACTGAAATTCGATAGGCAACTCATATGCAATATATTTTTTGATATATTAAATTACATAAAAAATATGTTTGGTCCATTAACCAGCTCGGTGAAGGTCGTCCTATATCGGGATCTTGGACTATATTATAAATTTATAGAAATCTATAGGTATAGGTCTCCCAACGAAAGTTTGTGACAGCCACGTGTTAGTCGGCGCAGGTAGGCGGAGTCTTTCTATCAGTGGCGGACGGAAATAAAAATATATTATACATCTTAAATTAATTTTTAATGTATGATGCCAACATAATTAAGAAGAATTTATTTTATATAAATTTGTTACTGCCTAATTTAAACTAAAAAAATACATACATTTAAAAAACAATTCAGAAACTCTCTCAGCATATTCGTAGCTAAATACAGTTTACAAAACCATTCTAGCTACCACACTGACAAGCTTTCAGAACGGTCGTTGTTATCGTAACGCTCGTAAAAAAAACCACTGCGCATTGAACGAGAAGCCACGTGGCTGTCCCAAACTTTCGTTGGACGATCTATAGCTTAGAATCAGAAGAGGGATATGGATACGTTCGACCGCGTTTCTTTAATATACCAATACCAATAATGTATTTAATATGTAGTTCAATAAATTCCTAATAGATGGCGATATAAGTTGATTAGCTTAGATATCTATGTTATAGATACCCGGTAGGTGGCGTAGTATTTCTATTTCTAAATAAATAGAAAAACGAGAAACTAAAATGGAAAATAGTCGAAAAAAACAGACAAAAATATACAGAAAAAAATAGAAAACTACTGTGATGCTACCTTAATATGGCACAGTTGATATCTTTTATATTTAAACAAGTAATTTATATTAAATATGCGATAAATGTCAACAAGTATTTCTACTAAATTAAGTATTATGATGCCACCGTAAGGTGGCGCAGTTTAAATTTTTTTATATATAAAGGAACAAATCTTTGTAAACTAAGTACTATGGCGCAGTTTATATCTTAATAAGTTACACGAGCAATTCTTACTTAATGAAATATTATGACGCCAACCACCGAAGGGTGGCACAGTTGGTATCTTATATATTTAAACGAGCAAAGCTGACACAACCGTAAGGTGTCGCAGTTAATATTTAATATATTACACAATACAGCGAAAATATAGTAAGGTTACACATTTTTTTATCCTTATTTTACGTTATAGTAGTTTACGTAACAAGTTCCGAAAGTGATCTTTTACTGGACGAGTGGGCAAATTGCAGGGCGAGCCACAGGCAAGCCCTGCAAGCCTGCGAGTCCAGTAAAAGCACTTTTGGGACGTACTACGTCATTGTTGTACCATAAACTTCATATTTTAGTTTACATTTTTATAACAAGAACTCTTTATTAACTAATTTTAACATTTTTTTAACAAACCTTGCTTGGGTGACCGCCTAAACAATTTCATCTGGTATAATTTCCATTAAATCACAATCAAATGCGTCATTTTAAGTATAAATTTCACGTTTTCAACTAAACGTCAAAATATGTCAAGTTAAATTATAGTTTTAAATATATACAAAACTCGGTTACCGTAGAAGGAAAGTAAATAAAAATGAGTCCGGTAAAAGCTTTTACCGGACTTATTTTTATTTTCTGGCCTTGTCCGACAAAATGAGATTTTCTGACCTAAAAATAATCCGGCAAGTATTCATTTCTGGTCGGTTTAAAAAAAAATATTTTTTTAATAAAATTTAAAGGATCAATGTAACTACTATTTAAAACCTGGACATTGGACCTGTTTTATCATGGTATACAGAAGTAGGTATACCTATTAAGATTGTTTTAAGAGTTGATTTATGTTGTATGTATTATTTTTTTACATAAATTATAGAAGAGTAAAGCAAAGTGTTGTTGACCTAAATATTTGCAAAAGTATTGATATTTATAATATACAAAATGAAGTCAGATATGTATGCAAATACAAAATTGTTTATGTTTAATCGTAAAAATAAAAATATATAAACTATTTATGCACGTATTTCAACCTGACGTATGCAAAAATGTACCTTCATTAATTTTAATAATCTTCACAACGTTTCCACATTTTTTTTTGTATTCTTACTTATTATTACTATTAAACAATGTTCAGCATTTTATAAATTGATTATTTGTAGGTAGTTTCAAATTGTAAATTTTTTCTGGGAAAACATTTATTGAAAATTTCGCCTTGACTCAAATTTTTCGACCTCAAAGAAGACGAAATTCTAGTCAAATCACGTACGAAATCAGTGAACTTTTCTTGGATTTTAACCGATCAAGGACGAAGTTTTCAAAATAAATTTAACTAGTTTTTAATTGTTTGGGTTTTTGCACTATTTTAGAAATTTATCTAGATTCGAGCAGATGGTTAAAAATTGTTGCTAAAATATATTTTTATTTATGTATATAACAGGGTGTTTCTATAAATGTTATTTTATTAAGTAGGAGAGAGTAGACATGAAAGGGAAATTTTATAAAAAAATATGTAAATGTGATTTTGTATGGACTGATGATTACAAAAATCCTTTTTCTTATTGTATTCATTTTAAATTACAGTTTTAAATTTAAATTCTATTAATATTTTTACTTTTAATGGTAGTCCTCTACGCATTATCGCTGATAGGTATATAAAATTTGTTAGAAAGATGAGGAATAATAAAAACGAGTAATACTGGTATCTGTGTATACCACGGTGGTCTGAAAAGTTTCCGATTCAAAGACATTTTATTTTTATTTTTTAAACTAGCCTTCTTGTAACTCTACACACTTCTTTCAGTAATGTCCCAATCTCTGTAACCCGTCCAAATGGTACTCAGCATTTTTAATGCCATAATAATTATTCATTAAGGTGATTGCCTTTTCATTTAACGAAAATCTCTCTCCTAGCGGCGCAGTTTTTAGATGATAGAACAAAAAGATATCAAAGTAGTTTAAACCGTAATTCGAGGATTTTCGCCATGGCAACCATTGAGATGTGAGACGGTTTGTCGTCTTGGTGAAACAGTATTTTTTTCTTTTTTAGCAAATGCTACCGTTTTTTCGTTCTGTTTTTAACTTGTAAAGTAATGATAAACAGTACGCTTCTGTAATGTTTTTTTATTTTTAAAGGTAATTGAATAAAATAACTGATTAAAAAACAGTCGCCATCACCACTTTCCCAACCGAAAAAACATTTTTTGCTTTTTTGGAGCCGGTTTCCCCTTTGCAGTCTAGTGTATGGACTGTATTTTTGTTTCGGTTGTATAATGATATATGCAAGTTTTATCTACAGTAATTAATTGGCATCAATATTCGGATTTCCTGCGCCAAAACTGCACCAACAGAACTTTGAAAATGTTCATTTGAACACGTTTTGGGTCTAACGTGAATAAATGCTTGCACCCAACGCTCGGACAGGGGTCTTAAGCCTCTTATATATCTCTCACTTTAATTTGTCGGTTGTCTAGCACCATTGAATGAAGTTGTTTTTGTCGGTAGTTGCAGTTTTTTGACATTCCGAACTTTCATCGTCTACCAATTTCTTACGACCAAGTTTAGATTCTTCCCACTGTGGTAAATGATGGTGCAGAGCCTCCAATTACAGAATTTAACTTATCTTTGATTGACCTTTAAAAAAATATATTTAATGACAGCTCGATACTAGATTTTGTGCATTTTTACTAAAAAACTAACATCACCTCACTCAAACGACTGTTTGAGTAAAATAATTGAATTTAGTTTTCTCAGTACCTACCCTGATTAATTCGAGTTTCTAGAAGCTTTATTTATCTCCATATGGACATATGTTATCTAGATGAATGAAATGAAATAGGTATATCCATAATAAATTCGGTCTCTGATAACTAATCTATTATTCAACAGGCTGGGAATTTCTTAGTTTCTTTTGTTGGTTTTGCGAATACAAATTTGGGTGAAAAATCATCAACTTTTCTTCAAACAGAAATTAAAATTAAGTTTCCAATCTAGTTGTAATTGTTTTTTAATTAGTTTGTCTTTTACGTTTTCTTTGTCCGATGTAACAACTTTTGATTCTTTTACTTGACAATTTTCTTCTACTTGTGGAAATAATGTTGAATATTCGGGACTTAGAGTGTTTCTCTAATTTGTTTTTTATATGACTTTTCATTGATATCGTTGATAAATTTCTAAAAAGTTTATCTGCTGTTTATCACTTATCCCGAATCCACGAAGGAAAAATTATAACAGTATTATAAGTTTAGGTGTAGATATCTGTGATACCAAGACAGATAAGCCTTTTTTGTTTTGTTATAATGTTGCAATATTTTTCCTAATTTATATATTGATGAAGCTGTGAGAGGCGTTACCGGCTATAGGTAAGCATTGCAATTTATAAGTTTCAGAAATATAACTTTTTAACTTGTTCATAACTTCTTCTAGTTTTACTGACATTATTTGATGAATCGTCTTTTAATCCGATATTATCCGTTATTCGTCATAAGAATTAGACATATACCTAGGTATAACGTACACAAACGAAACTTGCTTAATATTAGCGGCAAAACACCTACAAATTACATCTATACAACTGTATACAAACAGATAAACCGAAACACACACACGGGTACCGGTGTTTTTTCGATTTTTCAATATAATTTGAATGAATATGTTAGATAAAAACGAGCATATGCTTTTTCCACCTGCTTTTGCTTCTGCCGTTTGTTTCTCTCATCTGGCTCGAGTAGCTCGAGAGAATAGCACCTGCCGGGGTTTTGACTCGTGCTCGCGCCCTCCTGGACCCTTTTTTATCCCTCGAATACACGTTACAATTACGATTTTACCGACAATGTTGTTATAATCATGATGATAATATGATGGGGTGTGGTAACGGCTTTTTTTAGAGAAAGGAAATATATTGAGTATTGAATACAGTGAAACAGTAAAGCTACTGAATATATGTTTTTAAAAGATAAAACCATTGAAGATTACGTATACCTAAGTAACTAAATGGAAAAAACAGATAATTTCGATATTTAATTTTTTGTGTGTTTAACACATATTAAAGTTGGTGTATAGATACTTGATAATGAAATTGACAAATTTATAAATTTATTTATTTTTTTAGTAAGTACTATAGTTGTATACAATTTTTGAAAACCCAAAAATAAATTATATCTGAGAAACATTAATTGGTCATTTTTCGTCATTTTCAGTGCTTTTAGTAATTTCCACAAATCTTTAAAAAGAACCGCCTTATTAGGATGTTTTTAAACGATTGCAGTCTTCAGTTCACGTTCACACCTGTCAATTGCTGTTTTAAAGGCATCTATGGCTAGGTACTTTTAACGAATGGAATCGATGCCCACGCATTGAATTCTTGATCTTTGGGAAGTGGTTGGGACTTAGGTGCCCACGCATTGAATTCTTGATCTTTGGGAAGTGGTTGGGACTTAGGTCTGGACTATTCGATGTTTTGAAGCTCCAAAAACACGATTATCTTTTCGGCAGTGTAAGCACTTGATGTAGGATGATTCGCCGTTGTGCTGCTTTGTCGAAATTTCGCGATAACTTTTGCTAAACAAACGATTATATACCAAGTAACTGTTCTTCGATCTTCTAAATCAATTGTTGCAAAATGAACAGATTTTGACACAAAAATTGTGACCATTTTCTTTGACACACTTCGAGAACATTCACTTTTGTTGATTTTTTCTTATCACCACACAACGGTTATCACCACACAACCGTTTTTTGAGCTTCCTCTGTTCAACCGTTCCAATGTTTTTCTACACCAAATTGATGTGAACCGCTTTTGCACTTCTGTAAGCAAATAAGAGTTCTAACGGGAAACCCACTTCTTAAATTCCAGATCTTCATGTAGGATCTAGGTATTTGAAATGCCCAAAGATGCCTCTATTTTCAGTATCTTACACGAAGGTCATGCTTAATTAGCTGACGAACCGGATCAATGTTTTGCGAGACATTGGTGTCGGGATAATCCTCTCCGAAAATTGTAAAAATGTTCTCGGCTAAGATCCATTTTTCGACCGACTAGCTAATTTCAAAAATTCACTGTACCTACAAG